>JAODUG010000006.1:1301438-1361323 GCA_027564795.1 Aphredoderus sayanus
CCCCCCCCCCCCCCCCCCCCCCCCGATACAGGCGAAATAATCTCACATCCCTTCTGAAAAGGGATGTGAGATTCCTGTCCACCACCTTGGGAAGGACTCCTCCGTTTCCTAGAAATGTTTAGTTATAGCTTCACACTGACTAGTGAAGCTTCACAGGTTTACGTTTTGCTGTTTTGTGGCCAGAATCACATATAAAAATTGAACACCAGTCCCTACAGTCCCTAATTTTTCTCTCTTCTTGTCCCTGTCTCCAAGGACATTGTGAGTGTTTCTAAAGATGTCTGATAGTGTCGATATTGAAGAGAAACCACCAGCCCCCCCCTTGAGAATGAACAGTAGTTCCCGAGATTCTTCATCACTGAACCACGCCTCCAAACCGCTTCCAATGGCTCCAGAAGAGAAGAACAAGAAAGTTCGTCTGCGCTCCATTTTCCCTGGGGGAGACAAGAGTCAGTGTTCCCTTTTTCATTAAGATGATCAAATTATCTTAATTTAAAAGATAAACATAACATTGCATTTACACAAAAAATGTAATGTTTTCAAACTACTTGCCCATATTGTATAAATGGCTACCATTCATAGGCTTTCTGGTAACCATTGTGTTTACTGTTAATGAAAATTGCTCAAATTAATAGCCATGTTTCCTGTAACAGAATAATAACAGGTTTATTTGTTTTCTGTTGCAATGTAAAATGTTTATGTTATGCTGTGCTACAGAATGCTGCTATGTTGTATTCTAATTGGTTTTTCAATCCTGTAGCGAACAAGAAAAAGGAGAAGGAACGCCCTGAGATCTCTCTACCATCAGACTTTGAACACACCATCCATGTTGGTTTTGACGCTGTAACAGGAGAATTCACAGTAAGTATCTCTTTCACTTGACAGAACTAATGCAGGCTGACATGGCTTTTCTATGTCTTCACCAGGTATAGTCCTGGTGTTGAAGTTATCAAAAGACAGACAGAAGACTCAGGAACTATGAAAATTAGTTAGAAAAAAAGCCGTGTGGAATTTGCGAAGCCACCAAATTCAACCAAAGAATATCCCATTCTTATACAGTACATTTCATTTAAACCTTCCCAGAATTATGCATTTTTGGTAGACAGTACAACCCTCTGTTATCTTTTTGTTATTTTATTGGTCACATAAAATCCTCCCAATAAGTTTTCCCATTACTTTTCAAGGTTATGGTCTAGCTCTGACTTCGAATCGTCTCCATCCTGGGATAGAGGCTATGGGAGTCAAGCAATCCGTTCTTGCAAGGTCACTATTACAATAGGTCTTTGAGACACACAGTTCTCCATTTGTGACTGTGCAGTGTACTGTATTATAAGAATTAAGATTTAAGAAACATGTTATATGATTGGATAAATAATAATGTAAAAGAATATACTAAAAATAATATTAATACAGAATATAATAACAAGTAATAATATGTATACTTTTTCCAACACACTGGATTGTCACAAATTTCTACACCAGGTATTGTATATTTTAAACTTTCGCGATGGAAAGGGCATGTAACTAGTGGGAGGGGTAAAGGCTAGGAACACAGTAGGAAGGGGACTTAGGACAAAGTCATATTAAGCAATTGGACTTGTTGTGTGAGTCTGGCAGCATTCACCCTTGTATATGTGCATTTTTGTTGCAGTTGTATGGTCAAACAAATCTTCATGTGCACCATTTACCTTTTAGATGAACTGAGATTATAATATGCTTTGTCAGCGCTGTCACGACATACTGTAGAGATGATGTGAATGACACATCAGCAAACACAGTATACTGGAATGATACTGTACTTTTTAATATTAATGTTAATTCTCTCTCTCTCTCTCTGTCTGTGTGTGTGTGTGTGTGTGTGTGTGTGTGTGTGTGCAGGGCATTCCTGAACAATGGGCACGACTCCTCCAGACCTCCAACATTACCAAACTTGAGCAGAAGAAGAACCCGCAGGCTGTACTGGACGTTCTAAAGTTCTATGACTCCAAAGAAACTGTCAACAACCAGAAATACATGAGCTTCACCTCTGGAGGTAGACAAGGACACCTTAATATTTGAACTGTTGAGTCATTATTTTAGTTACTCAACAAAAACATTATTTTCTGTTTCAGACAAATCAGCACATGGGTATATAGCAGCCAACAATTTGGTAAGTTCTAAACAATTTTTTTTAAAGTGACATATAATCCCTGGTTGCAAAGTTAGATTGGTTAATCATTACATTCATTCAAATTAATTATACTATGCCACTGTGTTATTGACTGACTATGGACGTCCTGTCTTCTTATACAAGGCAAGTGCCCAAGGTGGTAATAACACCTGGGTCATTTCTGTCATTTCATGAACTTTATGCAAGACAATGTATACTCCAAGATACATTTACAGGTAAGTAATGTGAGAAACGCAGACTTTAATTGTGAACCCATGAACACTGATGCTTTTGACATCATTGTGGGGCTTTTTTTCTTTTTTCTCATTTATTAGTCTGTCTTTAACGGACGTTGTAGCTGTCAGACAGGTTCTAGTTTACGTTTACTTAGTTGGCCCTCTAAAGGTCCATTCTTTTCCTTTTAGAGGCGTATCCCCACTATGGCACACAATGCACTGAAAATCTGCATATGGTAGTCAGTATCAGACCTGCATTAGTTGGTCAATGAAGCTACTTCAGCAGATTTTGCCATTAACTGCATTACTCTGGATGGTCTACTGAGAATCAGAGGTTTCTCTTGTGTTGTCCTCACTGCTATCTTTGCCCAGCATAAGATACTGTATGCTTTGAATGCCTTGGACTAGTCTATGCTCAACTGGGCAAAACATTGTAACCCAATTGTGTGATGCACAGTTGGTGCCCTGCGGCAAAATATGGTACTTTAGTGTGCTTGAAAGGGCTCACAGCCAAGTTGAGGACAAGAGGGTGTGGCAGTGAATCCAACCGGTTCTGCAAGGCCATAGAAGAGATTTGAGGCTATCTGTCAAAATCATCAGTCATGTGGTCTACTTGCTATATAGCAGTCAATGGTCAATGACTAAGCTATTAATCATTTTACCATTGATGATTGGAGAACAGCCACTATCTGCCCGACAGCTGGGCATCTTACTGTATGTTTAAATTAAATGGACCATATTAACTATCTACTGCTGTCATTTAGACAATGTTGGACATCCAATTGCAGCTGTCAGTGACCTTCCCAGTAGCTAGTAAAGCACTGGCATGGAATGGGAAAAAATTGGATTGTCTCCAATCTCCTATTGCTTTCTATTTTAAATATACAGGGATTGTGACATGGTATACTAAAAGCCCTCACTCTTGTCACAAGGGTTTTGGAAAGCCATATTTCCCAGAAATTATTCTAAATATTCTAAAACTGATTTCTTCATGTGAATCAACATGCTGTAGTGCCCACTGCTGATAGTCGCAAAAATTGGATTTTACTGTGGTTTTAAATGTGAGTATCCAATGGGATGCATACAGGATGGTCTTGTGTCCGGACTTGACCTCAGCTAACTGGCAGAACAACCCATACATGATCTCTTGTAACCCACACTGTAACCGGTGGCCGTATTGCACTTTGCTGTTTCCTGATCCACCCGCACACTTTAAAACTGATCGGGTACTCTGTGGAAGCAGGAGTCATTCAATCAGATGCCTTCTCTTCTATCTGCACACAATCAAATTACTACTATATCTTCACACATCCGGTGGATAGAAAGCTGCTCTGACTGTGCTTGGCAGGATCTCTCAATGCTAGCTGGTGCTGTTAGCTCCACTGTCAGAAAACAACCGTCCGATGGATCATTTTTATCCACACTACTAAATATTTGTTCACGAAAGGTGCTATAAAAACAGCACGTCTTCCATGCTATAGTCTTATACTGTTCAGCTGCGTTGAAAAAAGAATGATTAAGCATTGCAGGTTATGTAGGCTATAGCTAGACATTACTTGAACAAAAACATTGCATTTTAATTCATGTCTCATCAAGAACAACTTTACCATTACAGCCAGTGCTGAGAATTTAATTAAAACTTAATAGCTAAACTTGTGATATAATTTTTACTTATTTTTTGCTAACATACAAATTTGACCAATAGTTAAATAAAATATATATTTTGTTTTGTCGAACCTGGTTATCAGTAAATGCATTTCATGCCAAAGATTTATCTGCACTTCAACAGATGGCGAATAATGTGACATTTAACAACCAGCTCCTGTAATCAAATAATTGATGACACTTTAATATAAGCTGTTCATGTGGATTTGTTTAATTAGGCACAGTTATATGGCCTACTGTGAAAAGGGTTAACTAATCAAATCAAGCAATAAATAGAATAAACATCCTCCAGGACATGTTAGTCCGTACATTACTATTACTGTAGGTCAGATGGTTTAAAACCCAACTGTAAGCAAGAGCATACTCTTTAATGTCCACATCTCCTTTTGTCTTTAGATTTCAACAGTAGAAAGTCAAAGGTGTGTGTCCCTATGGCAGGATTTACTATATGCTGGACTGTAAGAAATATCTGATGTTTGAATATTTGACGTCACAAATAATCCATGACCTACTGCATACTTGACTGGAACAGGAATCTTAAAATCAGCCACAAAACAAAAACAAATACTGTTATATCTGATCGCATTCTGTAAAGTGAGGGCGCGGTAGAGGAGATTGGACAAAAGACCTAGGACAATACTCAGGTGGCATAGTTTCTCTTTATTGTTTTTCCTCAGGCGTAATGAGAACCTTGTAGCCTACTTTCTGATGAGGAGCTGACGTGTAAACCTTCATCCCTCTGTAGTGCACCCCTGCCCCATCCCCTTCCATTAGGTCCAAACACGCCTTACTGTTGTGTGGGTTTGTTTTGAGTAAATCCCGTTCTCAACCTTCATATTCAGAACCGGCTGCTGTCGTCCGGGCCACCTGTCAGCCTTAGAACCTGCAGCGCATTATTTGACAAGGTAATTCCTCCATGTTACTTTCCATATGCTATACCTTCGCATTGGCTTACACCAAATTTGACTCAATTGTACTGTATTCTTAAGCTTGTTAGTAAAAAAACAAAAACATTCCGGCACTGATTTTCTGTTGAATTTAAAGAGCCATCGCATTAAATCTGCCACATATTTGGTTTTAGAGGCATACCCGCACTCTGTTTTCTTGGAGGGTCTTAAAAGCATTTTACAATTTCCACATTAACATATGTTGATTTTTTTCCTTCTTCTTCTTCTTCACTGAAACACCACTAACCTGTGAATAGTGAATATTGTCGTTCATCTTTGAAGGCAGGACGGGGGCGCATTCTACAGATGGTTGTGATGACTGTCAAACTGCTGCATGTGTGAACCCATAATTTCCCTAACAGTTTTATCCATATTGGCAAAAATATGCCCAACACACCATCACCATTGTAGACTTTACCGCATGGCTCAGTGCAGAAACACACAGCACTCATTAAAGGGATATTCTAGAATGTTGGATGTTTGATCTCCATTCTTATGTGTATTTTATGTGACATTGATAAATATCTTTCATGTTAATCCTTCACAGGCTAAATAGACCCTATTATCAATAACCCCCTTGTTACAATGGAGGTATATGAAGGGCCAATCTTGGTTCACATAAAGCACCGAAACGTAATCCACTGTGTACCTAAGCTAAATCACATTTGATGCTATAACAGTCTGTCTTAATTACAACAGATTATCAGTCCAATAAACTCCAAGTCCAATAAAGGAACACTGTCATTTCATATATTTAAAGTCACACCACTGCAACATTTTATTACTATGTGGAACTATTTTCTCTGTACATCACTCTACCACACAGAACAAGTAGATAATAATTTCACCTCAGCACTATAAATAATGGCTCAACCAATTTTTATTGCTGGAGTGCTGCGCATTATGTAACATTTAGGCACAGTAGGGGTTATGTTTTTTGTGTTGTTTTATTTAGGTGACTTTGAGCCTTTTTACGTCCCTTCATCAAAATAGGATAGTCTATATCTTGCATTGTGAAGATTGGATTGTTGCAAAGATTATATTTATTATTGTACAACATCACATGTGACAGAGAGACAATTCTGGGGTATCCCTTTAAGTCTAGTTGGGCTGTACTCTGCAATGCAGTCTTGGCTTGGCTCATGTAAAAACAGTTTTGGGGTCACAGGCCCTGCGTGTCTGAATGGGGGCCTGGCGCCGCCCCTTGGCCGGAACACGTCTCGATAGCTAGTATTAAGCTGCGCTGCTTCATTAGCGCACAACAAAGGGAGCGGTTGATATGCTTTCATTCTATAAGGAATAAGAGATGCTAAGGTAAGCAGGGGTTTAGGGTGGGAGTTAACCCAGCACTGACTGTAACCCTTGTGTTTCTGTAGCGTGTCTGAAGTAGTACCTTGCAGATGGGGAGCTGTTTTCCCCTTGACATACTGTAGCATCACCACATGGCAATGTGCGTTAATATGCAAAGTGCATGTTAACGCAATATGGCAGCATTTCCTCCCCTATAAGTCATCGGTCTACACTATGCCTTCCTGTCTGTCCCTCTGGTATACTGCAGTGAACTCTCTCACCTCACCTCACAGTAAACATACCTCTGTACAGTAATGTTGACTCACTGTCCCTTGGCTTGCACTGCTTTTCTTGCTATCTGCACCGTTTCCTTTTACATTTTGCTCCTGTTTAGATCAGAGATCTATTCACAGTCCTTTCCTCCAGTAGACACTGGGAGTCACAAAATGAATGTTTATGTTGAAGGGTTCTGCTCTGCACTTTACAGTTAGATAGCATTACTGTACATATTTACTTCTGTTTGTTGTTGGCAATATATAAACAATGTTGGTTCGTGATTTTAACTGCTGGTTTTATGGCGAAAGTGTGTGTTTTTGCTGTCCCACACGTCACCCATGGTCCCAGTAGGGAGAATATTTGACTTGACTTAATTTTGTCTCATTTTTGTGATATTTAAAACCCATCACCTTTGACAACACAGTGAAAAGCTGCAGACTGACACACGCATCTGCCCCCTAGGCAGCCAAAACATCATCATCAGAACCCCCAATAGCGCCCCCTGTGTCAGAAGAGGAGGATGAGGAGGAAGAAGAGGAGGAGGAGGAGGAAGAGGAGGAGGATGAGGATGAGGTGCCTCCCGTTATCGCACCTCGGCCAGAGCACACTAAATCTGTGAGTGTGTGTGGCAGAGAGGTCACACCTTCTCCAGTTTACAGTACTACCAGCCTAGATTATATGTGTTCCTGATTGGTACTTGTGCATATGGCAAAACATGTTGGTCAATGTAACTTTAAGTGCTCATGTTTCCTTAATTCTATTCATGTGACCATGAATAAATAACAAGAAATGTTCAACTGAACATGAAACAGCAGACAACCAAGTGTAGTGGGAAAGCTCAAATGATTGTTTACAGTGGACTGCTAACGCATTGTTGACCGGTAGCTAACAGGTACTCGAGCTACACATTTTACAGTGTCATTTATTGACTTTATCCTTGCAGATCTATACACGCTCTGTCATGGAGCCAACAAAGCCTCCTACACCCGTGAAGGAGGTGGTGACTCCACCGGACTCCCAGGTGCAGCCGGAGAACACGTCCAACACAATGTACCGCCACACCGACCGCCAGAGGAAGAAGTCCAAGATGACAGATGAGGAAATACTGGAGAGGCTTAGTATGTGTGAAACCCATACTGTATATTTGTGTGTGCATAGGCGTATTGTTTTGGACCTAGTTATTAGCAACCAGTGCTTGTTTACCTTTTACTGGGTATACATACTGTATTGCATACTGTAGGACTGAGATAAATGAAAAAAACAAAAACATTTTAACATTACCAAATTCTGAGAAACAATGTTAACGCTACTTGTGCCACTATTGTAAAGTTGCAGAGACCAATAATCCATCTCCCAATCTATTCCTTTTGGGTTTCTGTAGAGTGTGTGCATGATATAAATCCCTGTGATTTTCCACTAGTCTGTTCCAAAACCTTTCTACTGCGATGAAGTAATTTCTTTGACAAGCTCCTCCCTGCGTGTGTGTGCATCCCCATGGAAGCTCAACCCGTCCGTTATGTTTTCTCTCATTCAGGGAGCATCGTGAGTGTGGGGGACCCCAAAAAGAAATACACTCGCTTTGAGAAGATAGGACAAGGGTAAGCAGCCGAATCCAGCCAGCCTAGCTGGAGGCCTGGAGACCACTGCAGAGAGATACACAGGGGTGGAGTGAGGGAGGTAGAAGGCCTGAGGGAGAGGGAAAAAGAAGAGACAAAGAGGAGAGGAAATGAAAACTGTATCCAGAAATGGCCGTTGGACAGATTAGCACAGTATCTCTCTCTCCCTCTCTCTCTCTCTCTCTCTCTCTCTCTGTCTGTCTCTCTCTCTCTCTCTGTCTATGTTAGAAACGCAGAGAGAGAGAGGAACAGCGTTAGAGCAGATAAATACATCAAGCAATATATCGGTTGGTGCGACACACTCTTCAGCCCTGCTGTAGATAGCTGTGGAAGCCCCAGTTTCACCTGGGAAAGCAGCCTGTTGTCCCCCATTGTCACTGTTATCTCCAAGCCATTAGTCCTTTGCCAAAAAGGAGCTTTATTATTCATGGCTAGTGACAATACACCGGTATAGCTGACAGTTGCAGCCTTTAAGGAAGAGTTACGCCCCCACATGGGGCAAATAGAGACCAGCTGTTGTGTTTATTGAAACAGAATTAGGTTTGGTGATAAAAATAAGCACATGTATTAATGAACTGTGGGCGTCAGTATGTATTCGTGAAGCAGCTAGTCAGAGACTTGGCCTTGCAAGGTTAATTTGCATTAAGGTTTTCAAAAGGCTGGTGGCACATCTATTCTTCCATGTTGTTAAAAGCCTTTTTTATAAGCTGAGTTGAAAAATCTCTTAACGTAACGTCCTAAAGGAGTGGTGGTAAAAGCAAATGCTGATCAAGTGCTGCTGCACGTGTTGATACTCAAGGCAAAATGAAGCAAAGTTTAAAAATGAAAATACATCATTGCTCTATGTCTGCAGATTAATATGGAAGGACTTTGGAAAGGTGTGTTATTAATGTGAGGTTTCTCATTTCATTTCCCCAGAGCGTCTGGCACTGTGTATACAGCCATTGACATTGCCACTGGCCAGGAGGTGAGGTCACTTTATTGCTACCTGCACTGATTCATCTCCACTACTTGCCCCTGTCCCTCGGTTTGAGTCAGAACCTCAGGTTAACTCCATGTAGCACGGCTTTTCTGAGAAGAGTTAAATCCCTCACTGCTATTGGTCACACCTATCTAGAGTGGCACTTTCTCTAGAGTGAGAAACTGACTGAATGCTTCCCTCGTCTTTTCATATTTATTTTTATTATCAACAAATCCCCTTCTGAACAGCGTACATTTTACCTCTGCTCTTTCAGGTGGCCATTAAGCAGATGAATCTACAGCAGCAGCCCAAGAAAGAGCTAATCATCAATGAAATCCTGGTGATGAGGGAAAACAAAAACTCCAATATAGTTAACTACCTGGACAGGTAAGCTTCTCTACACGCATGACACTGACATTAACTTGTCTTGGAGATAAATAAACCCTCACCTGGTGAAAAATTCTTAGAAACTTAAAAAATGCATTAATGTATGTATATTGTTAAGCCTTTTTCCTGCCAGGACTTATTTCCTGGCAGAACACATTAAACAAGATTAAACGATATTTGGAAATGAGATACAGGCGTTTGAGTTTTCTGGAATTAAATTTAACTTGATCATATTTAGGGCAGGAAACAGGAAGGTAACAATATGATTTTAAGTACTGTATTTCAAAATATGGAATTAGATATATATATACTGTAGATGGCAGGCATTATGCAAATCTATTTATCCTGATACTCCAAGCACAATAGAAAAGGGTCAATGTTTAATCCCAAGCAATATTATAAAGATTAAATAAAATAGATTGAATTGGGCCGTGATAGAATTACAAGCAAGAATATTTCACATGATTCACAGACCTTCATAAAATATAAATTTGTACTGCCTGACTGAACTACCTCTATAATGTATCCATGGACACGGTTTAAACTCATTTGTTCTAGTGTTTTCATAAAACATGTTAAATGTGAGACCTCACCAAGTCTCATTTTCTTAAATCAATCCTCTTGATGACCAGTCAATTTATCCAAAAGTCTATGTAGTTAGAGAAACTAAATACGGTAGTTTGGATAGCAGTGTGACACATAATTCTCAAGGCACAATTCTCTTTTAAAGGAATTGCATTCAGCTGCATTGACTTGAGAGTTCCAAACCCTCTTTGCAATCATCACATCAAGTACTGGGCTCCTCAGCATATGTGCTTAGCTGGACTATATGTGATTTTGAGAAGGCTTTAGAACAGAAATACATGACATTCACATGTAACCACATCATGACAGGGAAAGCCCTATCACATGCAACGTATGATTTGAATAACATACTAGCCATTTTAGGAATATATAAAAGCAAGGGAAGTAAAGACAAAGCTTAAAAGTGTCTCTCTCTGTTGTCCAGTTACTTGGTTGGAGACGAGCTCTGGGTGGTGATGGAGTATTTGGCTGGTGGCTCACTGACGGATGTAGTGACGGAGACCTGCATGGATGAAGGCCAGATTGCTGCAGTCTGCAGAGAGGTACTAATGTAATGCCTCAGCGTTATCCACCACACCTCTGACTGTAACTAGAGCTCTCCCTGTCTATTTGAACCTGTATGCAAATAGAAAATCAAATGCGTGGATATTTTTAGGGGGGGATTTACATCTCTGTGTGCGGTTGCAATCAGAAGCATTGTCTGTCTGTCTCCTCAGTGTCTACAAGCGCTGGACTTCCTGCACTCCAACCAGGTGATCCACAGGGATATTAAGAGTGACAACATCTTGCTGGGCATGGACGGCTCTGTCAAGCTCAGTAAGGGACCCACACGCTGACTATTTTTGTTGAAAGTGCATTTGGTCAATTGCTCTCCTAGCTAAGAGGCTTACAATAAAACTGACAATATAACTGACTTGTTTTACCAGTGCGCTTTATGGTTGTTTATACACTTAATTAGATTCACCTGCTCAATAATGCAAATATCTAATCAGCCAATCACGTGGCAGCTCAACCGTTTATAGAGTTAATGAAAAACCACAAAAGCATCGGGAGAGCGGCCATTCTGTGGGCGACAGTGCCTTGTTAATGAGAGAGATCACAGGGGTACGTTCGGCCTGGTTCAAGCTGAGGAAAGAGACAGTAACTCGCTAGCCACAACAGTGGAGTGCAGAAGGCACAACACGCCTATACCTTGAAGTGGATAGGCTAGGTAGCTGGGTGGGCCGTCCGCTTGAAAGCCACTGAATGTAGTACAAGTGACCACCACTGCACTGTTAACATCCTGTGTGACGTCTGTCCGTCTCTGTAGCGGACTTCGGCTTCTGCGCCCAGATCACCCCGGAGCAGAACAAGCGTAGCACGATGGTGGGAACACCCTACTGGATGGCTCCAGAGGTGGTGACGCGAAAGGCCTACGGGCCGAAAGTGGACATCTGGTCCCTGGGCATCATGGCCATCGAGATGGTGGAGGGAGAGCCCCCCTACCTGAATGAGAATCCCCTCAGGGTGAGTCAGAAAGCCAACCATGAATGTACACAAATGCGTATACGCACATAATAACCCATGAACTTCACATCCTATCTGGAGTCAAACGGATCTATACGACTTTCTACCACTAGATGTCGCACTAAGCGCGACCGCATCTCAAACCCAAAAGAAATGCCTTGTGGGCCGAACACACACACACGCGCACACGTGCACTGACATGCACACCGGCTATGAAAACAAAGAACAGAGTAGCTCGGGTGACAACACACACAGAGGGAGGGCGATGTCATTCTCTGCTCTGGACTCATTTACTCCACTAGATCTGTACATGGAAAATAGTTGTTCGCTGCTCCATTAATGTTTAATATATCGTATAGAGCACCTTTTTAAGTATGAACTCACAAACGGCTGCATGACTCCACCCATCCCTCCAGGCTCTATACCTGATAGCCACCAACGGGACCCCAGAACTGCAGAACCCAGAGAGGCTCTCGTCTGTCTTCAGAGACTTCCTCAACCGCTGCCTGGAGATGGATGTGGACCGCAGAGGCTCTGCCAAGGAGCTGCTCCAGGTGATACTGATTGACAGCCCAAATCACTTCATGTCGTATATAGGAGCGTTTTTAAAGGTACATGTCTTTTGCCGTGGCTTCCTGTCTGCTGCAGCATTCCTTCCTGAAGCTGGCCAAGCCTCTGTCCAGCCTGACGCCCCTGATTGTAGCTGCGAAAGAAGCCATAAAGAACAGCAGCCGCTAAGAGCAAGCTCCCCCCACTCCCCTCGGCCACACGCCCAGCATTGGAGCCTTACCCCTGGTGTGTGTGTGTGAGTGTGTCCAGGGGTAGGGGTGTGTGTGTGTGTGTGTGTGCGTGCGTGTGTAGGAGGAGACCTAACTGTGACAGCAGAGTATGGAGGGGGTGTTTTTGTGACTTACAGTGACAGCACAAGAACCTTACAGTCCCCAAGGCCTGTAATGGGGCAACAACCCCCAGCAGCCTCTCTGCTCCTGCTGCTGAAAAGACCTTGCTTTCTTCTCCAGCGCTCTGTAACAGTCCTTCACATGTGTGTGTGTGTGTGTGTGTGTGTGTGTGTGGTTCTTTTTGGGAGGCAGTCAACCCCTGGAACCAAATAACGGTACATTAAATAATTGTTGAAGGATGCACAGCACGTGTGGTTCCGTCCCTGTCCGGATATATGCCAGGTTTCCTTCCCACTGTGTCCCTGAATGAAGCTCGACCTGGCCATGCCTGCAGCTGCCGTGAACACGATGCAAGACAGACAGACAGACAGACAGACAGACAGACAGAGAGAGACAGACAAACGGAGAGAGACAGACAGACAGACAGACAGACAGACAGACGGGGGGAGAGGGAGTCAGACAGTCAGACAGACAGACAGACAGACATACGGGGAGAGAGACAGTCAGACAGACAAAGAGAGACAGACAGACAGACAGACAGAGAAAAACTGTGGGACGCTGGAACCCAAACTAGCCTGCATGATTGTGGCAACGCAGAGCAACCTTGCTGATCTGCTGCAGATCTGTCACATCTCAACATGGTGTGTGTGTGTGTGTGTGTGTGTGTGTGTGTGTGTGTGTGTGTGTATACACGTGTGTGTGCACATGGGGGGTGCCATTACAGGATAGAAAGGCAGGAAAATGTTCAAAGGTCTTATAGTCATGTTCTGATCCTTCTACATCTGTTGCAAAAGTGCAAATGAAATTATTCCGCCCATATCTTTACGTTAGTATCTAGTATGTATCAGACGAATGCTGCACAATAAAAACAAAAAATGTTGTATGTTTTTGCCCTTACATTTTGTAAGGGCAGTCACTGTATTCAAAAGGACTTACGAAGACACAATTACTGATAAAGGTACTTTTACATTTAAAAATCTATCCTAGGTTTATGTCTGGTCAAAGTTATTCAGATACTGTAATGACCTATGACCTTTCAGATTACTTGGAACTATAATACCCTAATCACTGCTCGTATTTTGCCGTAAAAGCAGTTATTTATTCTGTATTGATCATCTCATAATTGCTTGCCTACAGTACCATAATATGTAGCCAATATACAGTTTATTCTTGTGGTTTGAAAATTAAGATACATT
Source organism: Aphredoderus sayanus (assembly GCA_027564795.1). Classification (NCBI taxonomy): domain Eukaryota; kingdom Metazoa; phylum Chordata; class Actinopteri; order Percopsiformes; family Aphredoderidae; genus Aphredoderus; species Aphredoderus sayanus. The sequence continues at coordinate 1,315,152 of JAODUG010000006.1, forward strand.
CATTGCAAAAATGTCCATTAAAATAAGTTCAGGTATATTATTATGTAAGTAAGACCAAGACTAATCATGCAATAATTATACTGTATCTGCCAAAATATATTTTTCACAGAACACAGACATGTAGGAATGTGATAGAATTGTATGAATCAATTAATGGTATTACAGTTATTTTTCAGTCTCTAAAAGTGGGATATTTCCTTGTAATCTGGTTACAGTTATATATTTTATTCTCCCCTGACAGTAACTTATAACTTTCATATAATTGCTGGCATTTACCCTATGTATAAATGTAATTACATTTCACGCAGTTCCAAAATATCTGGGTGGCTAATTTTTCTTCCCGAATTGGTTGCTAGTTGACAACCAATAGGGCTACAACATAAACGCTGCATTGTATATGTGTTGCACTATGGGATGGGGTCAGATAATGTCTTTCCCCAGATGGCTGACATGATTTGTGAACCTGAGCCATTGTAAAGGCTCATTATCTAGTAACTGGTACATAATATAACAGTGAACTGCCTGTCCTTAGGAGGATATATACATTTACACTTTATACTGTACTAACGCACTGTCAACCATCTTTCCCCTTCCCCATCTCAGCATTGAAGATGCTGCTATTTTATTCTAGTGTCTTTCTGTCACTCAGCCTGTCCTATGTGACCTGTGGTTTGTTTCTGTGAGTTATATACGTGTTTCTGTGAGTTTTTGGACGTGTGATAGAATTTGAGAGAATGTCATTATTTGTTTCCCTGAAGGGAGGGGATCTTAACATAGTGAGTGCTGCTTTATGATTGTAGTGTGTGTGGAGCAGTGAAAACCCAACATTAGCAGAGTGTAAGGTTGTCGGTGTCTGCCTTTCCCCTCTGTACATGTTTAGCAGAAGCTCCCCTTTCGCTGTATATAAGTACGCTATAGACTGCTCTGTGTGTCTATTTGATAGTTTAGGCAGGCATTTCCCATGTGGCATCTGTATGTATGTACCGGTATGTGTGTACAGTATGTGTGTGTGTGTGTGTGTCTGTGTGTGTTGGGTGCTACATCAATCTGCACTAGAATACCGTACAAGTTAGCCCTGTTGTCCTTATACAGTACACATTAGTGTACACGTAGGAGCGATGTCTGACTGGAAGATGTGACCGTTTTCATGCATGGAAAAACAACCTTGTAACAACATTGTATTTCATCTTCAAATATGGTAAGATTGTTAGAAAATGTATGTACGTATGTAAATATGATGGGAAAGTCCCCCCTTTTTTTCAGAATGATGTAACTTAAAAATGACCATATTCAGGTTGCTATATGTTATGTATCTATAAATGTTTTGCACCCTGAAAACTGAAACGCAGAAGATGAACACGCACTCCTGTCTCTGCACACCTGGATCATACTCTCCTGTGTGGGCTTAATTAATGGAACGCTCCACCATTTGGATAGAGAGCGGTCGAATGATTCGTGTGGGGGCTGCCCGGAGTACCACTTGCGAGTGTTTGTACGCGTATGTGTGTGTGTCTGGTAGGTGAGGCTGGGCTTTGAGACAAAGTTCTGGGACTCTCCTGGCCTCTCCACCTCCATGTACAGGTCTGAACTATGAGCACAAAGGCAAACTGTGGGACAACAGACAACCTCTGGCCTCCCCCTTATCTATGGTTGCTCCTGTACATTCCCCCCTGAATGTGTAAACCTGTACAAGTGGCGTGAAAAAAGAATTCCTCTATTAATGTGTATCAAGAGAATGGAACAAATACAAAAAATGTTTCTTTTTAAATTATTATTATTACTCTTCTATTATTGTCTAGCTTTGTAAAACTGCTGAGCCATCTGGCATACCTCAGCAGGAACTTTACCCGTCTTTAAAAAAAAGACAAACGTGTGTCGGAAAGAAATTAGGTTTTGGATAAACTATTTTTAATTGTGGTTGAAGCAATAGACTTTTTGAAATTGTGCATGGCTGTGTCTTGAGTGTAAAACAACAAAATAATGCAGTTTGGGAACTGGACTGAAATAAAAAAAGGAAGAAAACCAAAATGACTATTTCATTTCTTGAGTTTAATGAAAACTTGTTGTCCAGAGGTTTACATCGTAACATTACTATACATTTTATGTAAACATTGTAACAGTATAAACTGACAAAAAAAATAATGTTTTACATACAATGGACAATTACAAAATAGTGTATTTTGTGGTATAATAGCTGTCGCACTGTACAGTACTAGTGGTAATAGTGTAGTAAACACATTTTGGGATAAGACTGGTGTGCAGTATCTATAGTAGAACTATAGCACGTCTAAAAGCAGGAATGATATTTTCATAGAAACCTTGCAAAATGCCACAATAAAAGTGTAATAGATGTTTTGAACATTCACCATGTCTTGTAAGTATGCTGTATTCTGTGCAAAACCATGGTCGGAATGATATATAACCAAAATGTAGTGTGAGAGATCTAGTATTGCTTTTTGCACAGACAGTGTTTTTGTAAAAGTACTGGGACAGGTCAACAAGTTGTGTAAGACCAGGTAACTGCACAGAACGGCTCTAAAGATGGCTTTGCATGGCACACAGCACTTCACATGGCAGTTAGCTCGTTGCAGGTGACGATTCGCAGGCTGATGGTACCAAGCATTTCATTCGCCATCTGCGTACCCTTGTTCCTCAGCTGGAGCCTCTGGGGGTTCTTGGTGTCCCCCACTGAGCCTGACAACACCACTTGGCCCATGAATTCATCCTTCACTGCATTGCTGTTCCACACCTGATCAAGATGCCAAGGTAAGAACAACTAGTGAGCAGGGATTTAGTTAACATGTTTCACTCTTTTTATCAATTAAATGGCTTAGGGGTGAGATTCTGGCAAAGAAGAGTTTGAGATTGATCACATAGACGCAGCAAGTTCTACGCATGGAAGTGAAAGGAAAAACAGTTTTGCATAGGGGCCTTTAATAAATGTAACATCATAACATTTTAAATTAATATCTTCTGATACTATGTACAGTATTTATGCATTTATATCAATCTGAATAAAACATAGTATACAACATAATTTTAGGGAATTGTAACATTTACACTACAACTACACTAAACATACCTGACCGGCATTTTTATAAAAAAAATTATAATACAATATATTTTAGTTTTTATATTTGAATGAAATGTGAACAGAAATGTGCATAACCTACCGGTAGTAACAAACACCTTTTTGTTTTTTTCAGGAATCACTGATTCTTGTGAATCTTACAAATGTGGTACAGATGTGTATCTCACCTCCACAGTGATGGGCTTATTGGGCTTTTTCCTGTAGAAAATTGCACTGGTTCCAAACTCTGGTGTTAGGGTTGCTTTCTGAATATCAGATCTCACAGAATGGCCCTCGCAGTATATCATCAAATAAGGGTCTGCACCTGCACAAGATAAGGAAGAACCAAAACTTGTTAGTGGATCCAGTGTCGACACAAACATGCTGGGCATGACACTTTGGATGTGTTACGGCCTTAAAACCTCCTGTTCTGTCCTGGTGCTGCAAACCATCTGCTCCATGGATGTAGACATGGGTCACAACTTGAGGGTAGCCAAGCAAGGAGCTCCAGCATCGTACAGAGGGCTTATCGGTTGTAAGCTCCCTGGCAGAGTTTGATAAAATACACAAGAGAACAGGAGAGACAGTATTGTAGTGAGAAATGAGCAGCAGGCTGCAGGTAAAGTCTGCAAATCGAGTTAAGTATATATTATCTTGATCACAGTTACAATGTTTCACAAGTATGTTCTAGTCACATATTGGAAATAAACACATCATAGCCTTCAATTACTGTGCAAACACTTTCAAAATGCGTGAAATTATTACCGTCAAAGGTAAGATATAAAACAATATTTAGAGCCAACAATATTATAAGGACTTTTCTGGACTAAGATCACCAAAACAACACAGGAACGTGCTTTTTAGGCTACTTTATAGGGGGTTATTTTGATCTACAGTACTGAATGGCATATTAACTATTAACCCTCATGTTGTCCTCTGGGTCAAAATGACCCAAATCACTAGCTCTTTGTAGCAGAAAAAAGGCGCCAATTCTAATTTTACAGCTTACACACACATACGATGTGCATTGCTGGGACACAAGGTAGTGTGTTTGAAACCAGAGGACAACAGGAGGGCTAATGTGCAGCTGTGTATGTATGCCATGCTATGAATGTCTGCATGCGTTTCATGATCCAAGTGGTTTCTATCTAGAATTCATTAGTGCCTACAAGCACAGAGCAAAACTAATACTACAGTATGCTAACTGACCCCACGATAAACATTCTTCAATTTCTCTACCTGAAACCAGACTCAATATCAGTGAAAACACGGATCATGAAGTCTCCCTCCGCCCCAGGCTTGAAGGTGGTAGGTATGATGACATAACGGCCCTTGTTCAGAATGACCCTCTTGAACACTGTGCGGGAGTTGATGTACGTAGACGTCTCCACACACTGCTGGGTCAGAATGTCATGCAGCCGATACTTCCTGTTAAGTTCCACCTTAAAAGTTCAAATAACAACATGGCATTACATTTACAGCATTTGGCAGACGCTTTCATCCAAAGCGACTTACATGTAGTACATTTTTGTCAGTGGTTGGACATTCACAAACCAATGGCAGTGCAAGCCATGCAAGGAGCACCTAACCACTGGGAGCAATTGGGGTTAGACATCTTGCCCAAGGATGCTTGCAGGTAGTCCAGCAACTCCGGGGCTCGGAGTCAAACACCCAGACCACTAGACCATCCTACACCCGGCACTATTAACATTAACAAACCAATCTGCAAAACTGTCTGGAGAATGTCCTTCTTATGTTGGATGGACTTTCATTCTTGTTGATTTGAACCCATTCTTGCCCTAACATGATTGGCTATTTGACTGGGAGTGGGAGGATAAATCAGACATGGATTACAATCAAGAAATAATGTCAAACCTGGGGACTTGCTTGATACATTTTGGCAAAATAAATCAATTAGCTGTACATTTAAAAATTAGGCCAGCACTTTGAACAAAATGTATCCTTGCAACAGTTAAAATGTTGCACATGTACATGCTTTGCTTTTTTGTGATATAATTAGACGAAACACGCTGCCTCCTAGTGGCAAAAATGCTAACAAAACCTTTCACCGTGAGCCTTATAGAGGAAGTGTGTGGGATGTGGGAATGTGTGGGCATGTCACACTGAGGCTGCATAATAGATTCCACACATTATAGCTGGTACATTTTCAAAAATACTATCTATGTTCATAATTATATTATAAGCTATATCACCATAAACACAATTATAGTAGGATAACCAAGATAATAATAGCTGTTAAAAGTGCATTTCTCACCTCCTCACATTGTAGGCAGAGCTAAGTTATTGGCACACCTTTCTTTCTATCTGATAAATGGGGATGTGCAACATTGTGGTGTGAACAGCTGCTTGAAGCCACACAACAACACCAATTGCAGTGATGGGGGTTTTCTCTAACTTTCTGGCATCTGTTTAATATGGTGCGTGAGCACATTTGCTACGTCACACATTGTGGTGCTAGCATATAGAAAAACAGTTCCAATGACGTCCTCTCCTCTCACAGGACTTGGCAGAGCCTCGGTCAGTCTGCAGTGAACCCTTCGAACATGATAAGAGCAGTGGGGTGTGTCTGAATTTAGCCAGATCTCTGACAAGTCAATAAGCCACCTGCATTAGATTAGATTAGTAGACCTTTCAATACCAATTTTATTTTTGTATATGTGCAATTTACAAATGATGCAAGTAAGGATACTTACAGGTTTTATACAGTATATGGTATGTATTTGTACTGTACCGTATATAGTGCATTTGTGGATAATTTGATATAGATGTAGGCTATTTGACCATTTTAGTTTTGTAATTTTGTAGAATAGGGTGAGAACATTTTTTTAAACTGGTTACACAATCAGCATTCTTTTTGCTTGAACCAATCATATTTTGTATGCAGTATTTAACTATTCATGGATATGTGTCAAAATACTATTTTTGGTCTTAGATAAACATTTTGAGTAATGTCTGCATTTCACCATTATTTCAATATAAAACACCTGGTATATTTCTTCTCACCAAATGAGTAGTGAAAACCCAAAATACTTGAACAAAGATAGAGGCCAAAACAATTTTCATACCAAAATAATGTCACCTTCAACTAAAGCCCCACAGCCCAGATAAATACACATTCCTGTTAAATGTCAGTACAATTATAGATAACAAAACTTAAATAATAATACAAGTATAATGAATGTAAAGCCATTTGCAACCCCTCAGAGCTCTACTTTGAGAAAATAATGGCTTACCTTTAAGATGTTGAAGCCAATAGTGAGATTTTCTCCCATACCATATTTTCTGTGCATTTTCATGTCTCTTTGCTGTAATGAGATTAGGACCTCATCGTGCTCCTTTGTCACATCAAATGCATACTGTAACAGAATTCAAAAGGAATATAATACGTTAATCAACCAATGCAACTATGTTGGAATTACTGTATGCAGAGCACATACTGTACAGTACAGTATGTATGGGTCAAAGCTGTCTTTGTTTATTTATCCTAATGTGCTTTTAAAAGTAGTACACAAACTATGTGTACTATGATTATCAATTACATCAATGTATTTATTTAATAGCTTCCTCATTTTCATTAAAAGGTGCTCTTACATACAATGTTTTACATGTTAATATAGCAGCCAACAACCCGTTTCTATGTAAAGATATTTGCGCCCTAAGCAGAGAATTACATTACACTCCCTCTCTATGTGTTGGAAGCCCAGCTGTTGGCTGACTGGCAGCGTGATTTTACTAAATGAAAATGAAAAATTATGAAATTATTATAATGTAAGGAGTGTACAGAAAGGATAACATTAAAAATCCCAAACCGTTACTTTTGGAGTGACATACAAAATAAAATATCAACTTTTAATTACATATTTGAATAAATTCTAAAAAAGTATCCACAATGTTTGGGAAGACACACATGTTCAGATGTTACCTGTGGATTCTGCAGGAAGGTCTGTTTGTGATTGGAACACCCACCACAGCGGTTCAGCAGGGGTTCTTCATGTTTGGTCCAGGCCCCAAATTGCACCACTTCATTCCAGGTCTTATGGACACTGATCAGAGCTGTATTGATGATGCGGCAAACATCTGCATCTGTAAACTGCCTACACCAGTCTGAAAAGGACATCCTGTTGGTATGAAGTGATACACAACTAAGACATACATTACTCAATGATGTATGTTTTACACTGTACTGTACACTGCTTTTCAGGATAGGGTGAAGTGAAGTGACGTGGCTTAAAAATATAAGTATTTTAGTTATGGAAATCCTACTAGAAAAACAAATGAATTCAGAATTGGTGCTAGTTTCTTCCTCACAGCTACATGTAGGCAAATAACTATGCAAATGACCAATAATCATTCAGTGTGTTTGGTGCACAGAGACCCATCCACTCGCTTCTTGTTCCCGAACAAACTTGAACTTTACAAATGAACCAATCAGCATCCAAGTGGCTCATTAACATGATTTATATGCAATGTTTAGATCTACAGACTGCTTGAAAAACGTTTTTAGTCTAAGACTAGGCTTAATCCATGTCTGAGAAACCGGCCCTATGTGTTTCGTTGACATCTGGTAATCATGTATGTATGTTTGGAACTTAATGTGAACAAGGACCAAGGGCAAACATGGTAGTAACAACCACCATCCATGGGGAGTCCATATGGAGTCCATAAGGACTAACTACACTGTAGGTATCTGGGAACCATCCTTAATAACCTTTGAAATGTACATTCAATACAGAGGAGATCCCCAGGAATTACCTTCAACTTTTCACTACTCTTTCATTGAGTGTCACAACTTTCTCCTTCACCTGTTGGTTCCATACAATATCCAAAACAGGAAATGTCTGCAGAGTACAGTTAAAGTCTGCTCCATAATAATTGGATTTTCTCTAAGAACCCTCTCCACCCAATGCGAGCAGCAGATGCAAAGGCTGGCTAGCAGGATCTTACAGGATCCTTCACATTTCCTGATCCTGTTCCTTGTTTTGTGAGTGGCTTCCCTTAGGACACTGGCTTTGTAGCTTTTACTGCAGGTTGCAGGACACAAAGGAAGAGGGCAGCCTTTGTACCTGAAGCTGTTCAGCTTCTGAACTCGAACCAAATCTATATTGTTCCACACGAGGAAAATCCCTTTGTAGCAAACATGTACACAAAAACATTTACAGGACATATGTAGTACGTATAAAGACATGACACACTCCAGTTTGTTTAGACAGCAGATAGCCTGTCGAATAGCAGTCCAATCTGTTGGTGCCAAATCTTGGCATATTTACACCCTGAGGGGAGAAGGTCAAACCCAGGGTAAAGAGAATCCAGAGGGTCCTGAAATATTAACCCAGCTTTTAGCTACTATTCTCTGATAGACAAGACTGAGATCAGTCAGATCACAGTCAGTGCTTAATTTGTACACATCCTCGCAAGTTCTTCCAACAAATAAAAGCAAAAGTAACCACTGACTTAATATATGATGAATAAAACAGTTAGTACTCCTTAACTAATTGGTATTTCTGGAAGGCTATGATAAAGCTTACCAAAACTCCCCATCATCCTCTACTGTTATGCCAAGGTTGTGCCTCTCTGTGGTGCCTACTTTTGACCATTCTTGGGAGCTAAAATGGGAAAAGACAAATTAATACATACTGTATATAATACACAGTATATTATCCATTGAACCATACCTGTCTTACCTGTCACTCCAGGCTCCATTCCATTCAGAATGACCCCAGGGGTTCCTCATGCGAATAAGAGGGATGGTCTCATTCTTGAAATAGGCTATCAGACCTTGGCCTAATCGTACCCTCTTCACAGCTGTTACGGAGTAGGCGTGGCCTTTAAACAGCCCGCTTGGCATCTTGTTCTCTCTTTCGTTAGGTGCTGCCTGAGGAAACATGAAGTCGGCAAAGCTAGTCAACAACAGTGGTTTTTAAACCTTATGAAATACAACCTCAAAAATAAATTATATTTGTGACAACCTCCCCAGAACCCCGCTTTCCTGCGATTTCAGTACAACACATTGAAAACTATAAAGTCCAAAAGCAGAAATCACACACAGTAAAAATGACTGACCTTGATAGCGCAGCTAATAATTCCTCCGCGATCATAAACTTTACAGAGGTCCTCAAAGAGCTTATCTTGTTTTTTCTGGTCTTTATAGTAAGCCTGTTCTTCCAGGTCGATGGTTTCTGCTACAGCGCCGCTGAAATCCACGACTGCATCTCCAGCGTTGCCCCCATCCAATGATTCATAGCAACCGGAGAGTCTGTGCAAATACAGCCATGTTCATTTAAATTGTAATTTAAAAATGTTAAAGGTGCACTCCTCAATTGCCGTAATCCTTCCACGTCAGCTTAATGTTTGGTTTGAAACACAACTGCACAAAAGTACACAAAAGTACATGTGCATGTAGTGTACTGTAAGTGTTAGGCGGAAAAAAGTTGGAGCCTGTGAAACTTCTCTTTCCTGCTCTACTCTAGTATGTATATATATAGTATATACACTGTATATAATTTAGGCTGTTAGCAATTATTCCTAAGGATTATGTTGGTAATGCATGTTGGTAATGAATCTTAGCACTGATGACATGTTGCTGTCATTTTTCTAACTGTACTGTTGTTTGCTTACGATGATTACTAGTGTATGACTTACAGCATTCAGCTAATGTATGACAAAAACAAATTCACAAAATAACGTGTGAGCCAATCAGCATTCAATATGGCAGATGCACATGCTCTCTGAGTTCCGAACCCAAACAATTTTTTTGTAATACTGGTTTTACAGGCCTTCCCAAACCTAATTTGGGAAGAGTATAAGACATTAACAAACAGGCTACATATATCTCACTTTGCATAGGCCTTCTCCAGCAGGGCACTCCAGAACTCATTTTTGGCTTTTGAGTGGCAGTAGATAAGTTCTCCATTTATAGTTGGCAGTCGGTCATCCACAACCACATCCGTCCATTGGCCAAACAGCCAAAACCGAAAGTGAAAAATCCCAGCATAGTTCTCTGGGTGTGTGGAGTCCCACTCTTGTTCATTCACTTCAGGAATCACCTGGAAACACATATAGACACACAGCATAACAGTACTGTACTGTATCAGCCCAACAAAGTGTCTATGGGTTTCAATACAAACCATTTTTATTAACAACATACTTGGTATAACACTACAGTATATTAACAATAAATGCCATTTAATTATTAGAGAAGACAGTCAAGTTCTTATCTCAATTTGTATTAATCTTTGGGAACTATGCCCCCCAAAGGCATAATGTGACCTGGGCTTTGGAATATAGTTATCTGCATTGTTGTGCTTATACTGTAGATGTCAGAGCCTGGAGAGGAGGATCCAGCTGCATGTATAATGGTAGTTACAGTAGCGCTACTGTATTGCTGAATATATTCCACAATGTGTCTCATAAAGTAAAACACAAGAAACCTACCCTCTTCCACAGGTGTGGCTTCAGAGCCAAACAGGAGCAGGCTGCAACGAACCAACAGTTACCCACACTTCCCTGGTTAAGGTCTTGGGAGCTAATGCCTTCTACAAACAGATGGGGATCCTGACTGATCTCCTGCAAAATCAAAATGTACATAATGTGTTGTTTTCAGTTTGGTAAGTTCAAGGATAGAACAAGCACATTACGGTATGACTTTATTTGACAGACCTTTTAATGCCATGGCTTTTTCAACTCTAAAGAAATGTCCAGGGAGTCATTAACGTATTGCCAAGAAATACTTAGGAAAGGAAAAAGACCCAAGAAGGAAATACCTCTTAAGTAATATTGGTCATCATTTTAACTGAAAACTCCCATTGGTGAAATGTATCCCTCATGAAGTGAAGACAGGAATGGGAATTGGTTTGTGAACTTCAGAAAATACTTAGAAATCCTGAACATGTTTATTCTTGATGCATAGTATTTAGATTTGAGATGTTTATGTTTTGTGCCATGACATAATAAATAAACACCAAACTCAGCAGCATAATAAAAGACAGGCAGAGCTGTCATTTGTGTCAGATTCAGATGTTGTATTCTGCATGTTTACACTAAGTGTCATTTAATAATCCATCATGTTTTCTCAGGCCAGCCTCACAAAGCCAAGTAAAACAGGTACGAACGACACTGACATTTAACAGCATGCACAATAGAACACAATAGAATGGCATTAAAACAAATGCTACAGTACACCCGCATATGTAATTGCTTATAAAGGAACTAATTAAAACATAAATAAATGCATGTTAAAGAGAAATCTGGCAATAATGTACAATCATTCAAGACGTGTGTATAGCACCAGAATGGGCTCAGATTGAATGTGGCTCCCACATACGGTAAACACAACACTCACCCCTGGTCTCTTCCATTTTACAGCACCAGGAGGATGTTTACTGTAGAACAGGGATGAGTCCACAGCTGGAAATGCTGGGTCCTCGAAAAGCTTCTTTAATTTCTGGCATTCCTTCTTCAGCTCAGCGTAGTGCTGGTCATTATATGGCACCACCATGGTCTTCAACACTGAAGCCTCTCAGCTGTAGAGTGGCCAGAGATGAGCCATTTAGTGACTTTATAGCATGATATACTGTATGGAAATCATTGAATTCCAACCTCTGGGAAAATAAGTCCAGAACTGCGTGGTCTACTCTGTGACCTCAACTCCCAGTGGACTGCTGTTTACAGATGAGCAGAACGTGTTTATGTTAAGTCAAATGTGATTGTCAGCTAAGTCTTTTCCTCTAAGTAATAAATAAAGGATATATATACATATATATATATATATATATATATATGTGTGTATAAATGTTGTTTTTCTTTCTATCACATTGTTTTGTTGTTTAATATATTCTGTATTCTGTACAGTTGGATGCTAAAGAAATCTCATTAGTCTCTGGTGAATACAAAATGAATGAGGCCTTTGGTAATTATACTATTGTTATTCACATTAAAGCTCAGAGATTATATTGGTTCTTTAGTCATGCCAGTCTAATGAAAAATAAACCACAATGAAGTCTTACTAATTGATAACCAGACAGATTCAGAGTCAAAATGAACGAATGGCGGATGCAAATTCCACTCCTGACAGTTCTTCAACCTTATACAGTATGCCTTACTAACAAACAAAAGTCTAGAAATAATAAAATGTCTTACAGTCTACTGAAGCAGCACATTGAGAAGGAAGATCATAGAATAAAAGAAAATCAACAAAATGAATAACAAAACGCATAGTTTACCTCACTGACACAATCACTCCTTCAAGGGCGTTGTCAGGTGTTTAAACCAGTGTTCACATTATACAACTCTGCAACCAACTTTTACCTGTATACTGTACATAGCAAACGCATACTTAGACCCAAACTCATTCCTTAACTACCAGTATTTCATTTTTGATGTTTAGTGTATCATATTCTTACTGTGTTATTTAATCAGCAGATGAAACACATAGAAAACCAGGGTAGAGATACAAAATGTTGTTAACAATGTCACGCTAGTTGTATTGATTGGATGAATCACAATTTCTCTCTGGACCAGGAAGCACTGTTTACCATGCTTTTCCTGTGTATACTTTTTCTGTTGGTGCTATAATTTTACAAACCACACTATACATACAGGTATGCATGGAATGTTTCCCAGGTAAATTCCTCAGCAATCCCAAAATAGGGTTGGTAGTGTACAGTAGGTTGCTGTAATTTTCAGTACAAATGGAAAGTCTTATTAGTACAATTGATTATTATCAACAGTACACTGTGTTGACATAAAGTAAGGAGTGCCATTCTGAAAGGTGCCCTCACTTTTCTGCTGATAAGATATCCCAGGATGAAGCCAGAGCAGTGATTCTCTCATGGCCAGTTCACATTAGAAAAATACAATACCAGTATCAGAATCAGTATTCTGATCAAAACTAACAACAAGAAACCTTACACCTCTTTAAGAAGCACTTACCAGTTGTTAGCCTTCCAGTCCTGGTGAGAAAACACAGAGATCACAATGATTTACTGTCCTGTTAGCTCTTTTCAGTTGATATCATACATTCAGTAGTAGTATGACTTCCTCTCCATATGGAAACAATCAGGAACTTGCATAACCAAATGCAAAGCCCATTATGCTACTTTTCCAGATCATATGGGTACACAGTACACCGAAAGAATACAACAGCCAGAACTGGTCTGACAAGTATCTCTACACTGCACTGCATAGACGCTGAGCTCACATAGTGTTTATGGGAGGGAAGGGTTGGGGGCAGACTGAACTCTCATACTGTAGTTTCAGGTGAAACAAGTAAGAGCCTGCCCTTAAAGGTACCTACACTACACAATAGCCCTGCTGCCCAACAGAACATCAGCTTTCCTCTCCAGCTATATGTTCATAAAGACTGTGCACAAAGCAGCGTGTGCATGGGGAGGGGTAGTGAGGATTGAAGCCTATGAGCACAAGGGGAGGAGAGGAGCTCTAACCACTCTGCCCTTAGGTGAAATGTTACATGCGTAAACTATAGTTTCAAACCTAAACTATAATGTTTAGTTTAGGTGGACAGACTCTCCCAAACAGAATCATTTCTACCAGACACAAAAGCAACTAAGGAAGAATGATGTAGGAATGCCAAAAGCAATACTGTAAAATGAATGTAGCAGTTAAATAGAGGGCCCACCGAGTAGATTATGCAAAACACATTATCTAGATTAGTAGTGAGAAGAACAGAGAGATCTAGGGCTTTGGTCCAAATTCAGTGTTTGTCAGGAACATTTAAGATGACAATGCCAAAGAAATGCTATATAAAACCTAAGTTGAAATGCATATGTATTCCTTAAGATACACTCCTTGAATTGTGACATCTTTGCATTTGAATTGTAATCTTTGCCTGTGATCTTGGAGGGAGGGATAGAGAATGTAGTGATTTTAGGAGCTCTGTAGCAACAATGCTTTTGTAATGATGGTTTCAACCACAAGTTAACCCTGACAACAAACTGGGGAGTGTGCTTTAATAGTAACTACTTGCTTTGTTAGAAAACAGTTAGAAAGCTGTGGGGTTGGGGGACTTTCAGAGAGGGCGGGGGAAACAAGGTGAGGATGGGGTTGATTGCCTTGTTTCTCTAAAAGCCGTCATTTGCTGTCATTCTCCTTGTTTTGCTTTTGGTCTTGGTAATATGACATATCTATAGTATAGTAGGTTTGTAGGTTGACATGATAGTTGATATTACTATTTGTGTTCATAAAGATCGGACTACAGAAACTGCAAAATAATTGAATGAAATGAGAAAACCACTGATTATGTATTTACTTCAATGAGTATACAGTATGACTGATTGACTCAGATATGACTCAGATTATAGTATCCTCTCTCTAATACGTAGCCCACACAGCTTCCATCTTGTAGAGAGACTAGACATGAGCCAGACGAACCCATGTGACCTCGTGCCAACCCTGAATGTTTTATGAGAAAAAACATCTTAATTTCTTATATAACAACAAAAACTATGATTATTTACTCTTATGTTGTGATTTGTAAGGAATCAAGTTGATTAAACGTGTAAAATAATATATTAAAATGCCCCATTATTTATCTGATATTTCAATCGTAAATTCCTCATTTAAAATAATATCTCTAATCAACCAGTAGGTGGCAGAAATGTCGTATTATGTGAGTGTTCCTAAAATAATAATTGTTTACGTCCAACTCGTGGGCTCTCCAGCAGAGGCCGCCAGAGTTAATTGAAATATAGCGTTACACGCACCTTCGAATAGGTAATACAGTAAATAATTGTATACGTATTTGCAGGAAACTTTCAGGATAGCTTCAGTATACTTCATTAAAATATAAAGGCCACACTATAAGCCACTCTCATGGACTACCTTTTCTAGATAGTCTGGGATTACTGTTTCTGGGATGCTACTTAAAAGTTTGGCTAATTTGACAAGTGTGGGTGCTCCACCCACACTTGTCAAATTAGGCATCTTATACATTCTTATACCTGTAGTGTATATGTATTTTAGAATATTTTATACTTAAGTAGCAACAATGTACTCATTGGTGACACATTTTTTTTTTCAGTGCCTATTCCTTGCAATAAATTCAAACGGAGAGGTGAAATACAACTTTTTTAATTGTAAAAGGATACTGGTTAATACACTGAATGAAGCACTGGAACAAGCCACTGTGACACTGCAAAATACCACTAAAAAGGACATTTTAAATTTCCAAGAAAATAGTCATTCATTCAACCATAATGTCATTCTTATGAAAGACAGGCAAGGAACACAAATAATCCAGGGACGCTACAAAACAACGTATGGCAGGAGCTCTCCTCATTCAAGACAATTAGAAATGTTTTACAGTTTGTTAACAAAGTACGTGTCTTAGTTTTGCCATTTCATTTTTTATCAAAAGACAGTAATCTTAAAAAAAAGGCACCACTGTAGGTGTTGAATTCAGAAATCACATCATCTGTATTAGATGATGTTGGCAGAATCACAAAAAACAACATTTATGTTAAGGTTTTCATACACTGTAGCTGTGAGCTGTAAATGCTGTAGAAATTTTAGGGAAAAGAGACAAGATATTAAACAGCGTGTGAGATTATACAGAACTAATATTTCCAGAAAAAACTACTGCAAGTTGGTGTATTATACAAAATGTTGCCATAAGATGAGCTAATGCTGTTTGGATGTTATTGAAGGCTTATAATCGACCAAGGCTATGCTACTGTATATAAAAAAAACATTGGCACAAATGATCTGATGTTAGCTTTTAAGATGGTGCTCTAGTGTTCCCTGCAAGAAAGGGGTCTAGTTGACAGCGCCATATTGTTAAGGTTATTTCGGTCAAACTCAGCTGATGGAGGAAGCATTCTGAAGCTTATCCAGATACCAAATCACCTTTTTTGACAGCCAACAGTTTATCAAGGCCTCCAAACTGATAGCGTCATAGCATCATAAAGCATCATAGCATCATAAAGAAAAAAACGCACTGAAATGAATCCTTGCTGTTGGACTGTCAGTGAGCAGATACTGAAATTCACTCGATGTCCAAAATCCAAGGTGAAATGCAAAAATGTTACTTCAACCAAAATTCCAAGTGTACACCATTCTTTAAAATTCTCATTCCCATTATTCATTCTATTGATGCCAAAAAAATTTTTTGCTGCAATAAACAGCAGCTCCCTGTTTTGTGCTTTCATTTATCCAGTTTAGAGGGTCTCAGGCTTCATACCGAGCAAAATCCAAGACAACCTTTACAGGAAAATAAAGGCAAAGGGAAACGTTGACGTCATTATGACCATTAAAAAGTGGTGGTCAAGATTGCTGACAGTGAACTTATAGAAAATCCTAGATTGGAAACCCTTCATTTACTTTGATAAAGTTTTTACATAACTTTACAGCTGGCTCATGTCTCCCTCTCTCTATATGTGAAAATGTTAATCCTCAAACACTACTGTAAATCGAGCCATGCAAAACAGTTGAAGCCCCGCTGCTGGTCAGCAGCTGGATAATTAATGAGGTGAGTTTAGTCTGACGTTATTCTGATGAGTTTGAAATAACATGCATAAATCCACTTTTGCCATGAGTACTTTCTTTTTTTTTCTCTTTACAGTGCCTTACATATTGTAATGTTACATTCTTTCCATCTCTGAATTTCCAACACATGCTTTGGCTTGGAAAACTTGATGCATTACTGTACGTTCACTGATAAGTAAACAAATAAAGAGGATTTGAAGAATCAGTTGTAAAACAATAAAATATAAACAAAAACATAAAACTTGCGGAAAGGACATTCTAGGCTAGCCGAAGAAAGAATCATTAATCCTGTTGGTCAATAAAATACGGTATGTACCTTTGTTTGTAAAAGGGGCCTTATTTTGTGCCTTTGGTCATCTTTTAACTTGTTAAGATCTTTAAATGTTGCTTCTGATGTGGCCATGTTCTCAAAACCATCATTATGTATTGCAGTGTGTGAAAAGTCCCCAAATACATACATGTAGTGGATATACCATGTATAGCCATTATTTATGCATAGGGTCAAAATAGAGGAAACCCCCAACATCAATTGGTTCTTAATGCTATTGCAAGCAAGGCTGTAATCCACCTTTATCTGAAATGTCTCCAACAAGCTGATCTCATATCTGGCAAACCATTCAGGTCAATAGTCAATCACATTGGTGACCTGGATTGAAGGCCTTTAAAGTGTGCAATTGATATTCCATCAATAAATTATTGCATCACATTTAGATATTGGTTAATTTTAAACAGCCAATAGCAGCAATATGGTGGGATTTTCCTTTATTTGACTGTACCCTGTACAATGGTGAGCGACTGTTAAACGGACATTCTAATGACATTATGGAAGCACAGTTATTGACACTGAGCAGGTATGTTGTGAAAGCTATACACAGTATTTACAGCAAATGAGAAAGGCTTCCATAGACTGAGCCGCCTTCCTCTTTAAAAGTAGCGTTACCTTTTATACCTTTAACGTAATAGGGCAGAGAGGACATGGAGCAACATGAATATGTGTGATACAAAACTTCAGTCAAGTCTGACTGGAAGAGACCTAGAAAAGTTCAATTTGCTGCTTGGAATTGTGCCGTTGAAATAAAAATTGAGCCTGTTCTACAAACAAACCACTGATTTAAAATTAAAATTGAGACCGGTATAAAAAAAAAAAACTCTGTGTATTACACAGTAAAATACTTTCCATGTTACTGTGCCTCTTCTTACAGCACTGCTGAAGAAGTTTTAAATTGTTTATTTATTTTTTTAAATTCCCAAGCAGCAAATGGCAACATAGCCCTGGTGGCTAAGGCTTTAATAGGAAACAGGAGTTGTCCTCCCAGACAATAGGTGGCACTGTGAGTTAAGGTGGCAAACAGCAGAAACACAACTTCTGTGCTGCCAGTCCAACAGGTAGTCAAAATCTACATCGATTCACCCAGGGAATCTTCATCATCCAGAGATAAGGGCAGGTAAAGATCCTAGAGACACGGAGCAAAGATTACATTTAGAGATGTGTGATTGTGGTTGAGCAGTGGTTGAAATGGAAACAAAGAATTGTGAATTAATGGTCAAAGGGAGGAGAGGGTCAGAGATGGGGATGCTAGGTACCTTCTGCTTGCGGTTGAGGCCTGGGCTGGTAGGGGTGGAGGTGGGGGAATGCTTGGAAATTGGGGTGGAGAGCTGGCTGCTGGAGCCCGTCCCATTGGCTGCAAGAGCCCGAGCAGAGAAGAAATGGAGTGATACAGAGAGAGAAAGAGAATAAAAGGTGAATAAAGAGCGGTGTGGATTAGCCTGTGTGCACCCTTTCTCTGGCGCTAGAGAATGTCATGACTGAGCCGTGGCCTATCTTGCTTCAGCACAGAAAGAGGCTTTGTGTCTGGGCCCAGGTTGCCGACTAGCCCGTTTGTTTTTCTGCTAGACAACTTTGTATTCACTTCTCTACATCCTGCCAGGTTCCCAGGTTTTATACTGTGGTTACATCTAAGAGTGGCGTGATGTGGTTTGTATTTTAAAAGGCTTTTTGTGTTTGTACGAGTCAGATGGCCAGCAATATTTGGTGCCAATTTTAAGCCTGAAAACAGTGCACATACTGTTAAAGCAGAAATGCTCACCAAACAAACTTGCAGAAAAGTAAACCTTAAAGCAAAATTCCATAAATAAATTAGTCCTGAGTAAAAGGGAACTTGGTACAAATATTAGACCCATTTCATCTCATGAGACCACACTGGAGCAACTCCAGTTAATGTCAATTGGAGAAATCCCCCCCCCCCCCCCAAAAAAAAGCTAATTTCATTGTAGTGGATAATCTCCATAAAAGTACTCCAGTTAATCCACATTCATGGAACACTTTTCTTTGTCTAATCATTTTTATATATTTGTGTGGCGTCTTTATATTCTGTTGCAAATCAATGACATCACAAGGCCTGGTTATTAAACCAATCCTATTATGGTGGTTTCTCTTCAACCCGATTACAAGCCTCTACCTTGGTACTTGGCCAAGCCCAGTTGCTTTTCAGGCCATTGTTCACTGAAAGCAGCACACCCATTGCAAGGTGGCTGGAAGAGGCCAGACATGACATGACCAGCGGGGACAGCATGCCAGTAAAATTGCTAGCCTTCATTAAAGACATGAGAAGAAGGATTATGGGTTCATTCTCCAGAAAATAAAGAAAACCTTGTTTAAACTGCAACTGTAACCCTTTGCTTTGCCATGGTTTACAAGAAAGAAGGCCAAAGTTTATACAAATGTATAATTCATAATGGACTATTGACTACTATGAATATTGTTTAACAAAAAACCTTTTTTTTAAAGTAGCTGGAATAATTTAAAATAATACAACTGATAATTGTTTAAGCAAAAACATGCACTCAATGGATGAATAAATAGCTTTTATTTAATATAAACAGGATGGAAAAAATAAAGATAAAACCCCAACGGAAATCAGACATAACCATGGCAAAATAAACCTGCTATAGTGGAACAATGAATGTCAGACAATGACTTCTCAAAATATGAATTAAATAAATATTGCGCATATATATATTAAATTAAAACACACACAACTACTAACAAAAGAATTCCAGCTCTCATGTTACAGATTTAGAGATTCACTGTTTAGTGACACACAGCCCCCAACCGCTCTACAGTACATTCTCCAGCAGTCCCAAACAGCACAGACCTTCCACCCTATAAATAAATATACAGAACTATATTATTTCAAGAACAACATTAGACCTAGTGACCTCTGTAGATCACCTTGTGCATGTGGTGGGGGGTGGGTGTTAATGTTTTACATTAAGGTGTCCCCAGCCTCTTTGCCATCCATCTGTTGTCTTAAAGGCTAGACCATCCCCTCCATTAGAATTAACTGAAATATTCAAGTGTTGATGACACAAGTGAACAGGGCAGGACAATGGTTCCTCTGATGTGGACTGATACATTAACTGTGGACTGACCCCCCACCCCCAAGACAATAGTGAAAATTAGAATAAAAATTACTGAATTAATAAACCAGGCCCTACCGAGTGCAAACTCAATGTGACAATATATGTAATCAGTGGTGAAGTAGTTGAATAGTGCACCTGCATAATAACATTAAAACCATAATCTCCTCAGGTTAGTTTTAAAAAAAAATGTAAATTGTCCCAAAGTGTCCCAATTTTGGTGTACAAGTGAGCATTCATAATGTATTGTGCTGCGAAAGCCCCTGTCCTCTGAACCCCAAATAACCCATGTCCTTTGTCCGACAAAAAAAGGAAAAAAAGACAAAAAACACAACCTTAAAAATCCTACCGTCAAATCCCACACCAAAGAATGTCATTTACAGATAATAATTTAAAAAGAAAATTAATTTAAAAAGCACAGATTTACTGTATGACAATTACATGCACCCATACGTGGCCAACTTAAAAGACTTATGTTCCAAATAAATAATAATAATTATAATAATAATAATAATAATAATAATAATAATAATAATAATAATAATAATTAAAAAAAACTGCTGTACTATGTGGATTACTAGTACTGCTGCCTGATTATGTCTTGTGAAATAGAGTGTTTCATCAAGCCATTTGCCGTTACAGGGACTTGTATTTTAACTACCCTCATGTTATAGTAGATGCTTTTAAATAAATGTTTACAGAATATTTAAAAAAAGGCCTTATTGCAATGGCACAGTTCTACTTCACACCAAATGAAAGTTCTGTAACTACGTGGAGCAGGTTTACGTTGCAGTCAAACAAGCTCTGGTTACAGTGCATCACATAATAAAGCTCTCACTCGATTCAGCAGGAGATTTGCTGCGTCTGATAGGGCCAGGACTCTTACCAGAACCCCTCTGAGCTTTCCCTCCCTTCATCACCCGGCATTCTGCAGAGAAAGGAACAAACACACACACAAAGAATCAGACACAATGCAGGAAAAGCAATACAAATATGCAAGAATTCTTCACCATTTCCCTGAAAGGAGACAATGCCAGTCACTGTAACAGCACTTAGAATTTATCATGGTGATTCATGTCCACCTTGTATTCAGATATCTCAACAATCTATTTCACGGCTGTGCCATTGTTTTCTGTAGACTCAGTTAAACTTGTTGCAGCAGCTCGGTGAGAACCCTGAAACTCTAGAGGATTCTATAAAGAGCATTGTTACATGTATATGGGATCCCTGTTGTAATGGAGGTCGATACCAAATCTGCCAGGCTGATTTGAGATTTCTGGCCATTTTCTACAGCGTTGCCGTCTATGAATTCTATGCGAGCAGTGATCTCTGGTATACGGAATCTGAGATAGATCTAGGTTGTGTATGTTATTCTGGGTCACTCTTTTAAACAGGATCAGACCACCACCACCACCCCACCCCCCCCCCCCGTCAATTTCACTGCCTGCTGTCTGTCTTCTTCTCCATCGCCCTCATTTCTTCTTCACTTCCATCCTCCAGTCTTCCTTTCTTTCTTATTACATTCTGTCTGCATCTTCCCCTCCTCCGTCTCCCACTACCGATGCTAATTATACTCTTGTCCTCCCCCCTCGTCTCCTGGGATCTCAGTGGCTTTTCTTCTGCCTCTCTCCTAACCTTCAGCACACACACACACACACACTGGGAGCGTGGCGTGCCACCAGGCTGTCTGCTATACTCCGGGCTGACAGGCTGTCCGCTCCACTCAGCACAACCCCGGTCCAAGCAGCCTCCAGCCCAACGTGCGCTGCGCCCAGTGCAAAACGCAACAGCCGGCCTAGGCCAGAGTGGCCTTCGTCTGCCCATAGCCCACCCCTCATTTTCTGCCATCTACTGTTGGTATGGTTGGGGGAGGGGGGGGGGGGTCAACATCTCTCCCGACGGCACGGTTGTCCCGGGCAGGGTAAGCTAGCACCACGTCGCAGGAGGACATGTGACGTGGCAGAAACCTCTCTTCCGCTTCCTGGTTGTCAGGGCGACTGCCCCCACCGACCTTGTTTATTATAGGCCCCCTGTGATCCAATTTAGGTGGAGTGAAGTACAGCGGCAGTGATGCGGGGATGGAGCCAGACCATTATAGGAACGCAGCCGAGTGCCACTTAGAACGGGACAGGGTAAGAGCTAGGCCCCGCATCGGCCACATGGTCAGCCCTTTATTAGGGCCGGCCCTAATAGGGTCCATGTCCGGACCGGAGGTATGGCCTTGAACGTGGAGTCATTTAGGCAACAAAAAGCACGAGGGATTCTCATTAAAAATGTATTTGTCACGTCTGAGGAGGAGCTCACTGAGGCTCCCCTACTCCACAGTAACCAGCAGCAGAGAGATCGAATGGCCTAAACCTATCACCGCTGAGATTAATAGCGCCTATTCCTCCTACTCTCTGTGCTGCTGGCTGCAGATAACACACACACACACACACACACACTTCTCCACTCCTACGCCATCCCCCTCTCTCCCCACACACATATTTTCTCCTCACTATAAAACAGCACTCAGCTTTGTCTCTTCTAATATCCGTTCTGACATTCACAGAGTACCAGAGATACCGGACTGTGATTTGGAATAGCACCCTTTCTATGCTTATGTTTGGCATGCTAATGTTTCAGAGATATGCAAATGTTCGACTTCACTGCAGTTCACTCGGGGGGAAAATGCCTACATTCCTCAAAAGGGAAATGTAAATCAGCCTAAATCCTAGAAGGGGAAATGTAACAGCTTACAGTGCACGCAGGCTGCCTTTTGCTTTCATGGCGCTCCTGTCAAAATACTGTATGTGACAAAGTAATAAATAAATAAAAAAAGACAACAAGGAGCAGCCTGTTTGTGAACAGACTTGCGCATTTCCAGAAATACAGTGGAATGTTAAGGTAAAACTGACTTAACTATATCCAGTACTGGCATCATCTAATCTTACTGATGTGCCTAGAAATGTCATTCTAAAGGCAAACATTCATACTTACATACAGTACCTAATGTAGTAATATGATATGCAGTTAATGCAATAGCCATTATATTATTACTGATTTTGTGGCTAGGACTGGGACATAGGGATCTAATGAGAACTGGTATTTGACACCGACATTGCACATGTGCTTGTACAGTATGTATTTAATAAGGCTCATGATGTGAAGCTACTGTACACTGAACCATTGACAAGTGTAACACTAGTTTAAAATGGGAGCTTTAACAAAACTACACTCCCCGCTAAAATGTCTTAAGCCCACGGCACTGTTATGTGGCACAGGCTATTCAGTTCATTTAGACTACAAATGGTTGAAAGTAGTCTTAATAAGGCTCCCTGAGGACTGTACCGTTGTCATCCAAGGAAAAGTCATCCTGTGCATAGCGGAACTTCTCGGGGCCACAGGCGATGAAGACATCATCGTCGCCGAAGAAGTCTTGAAGGCAAGTAACCTGTGGAGACCAGAAACAAGAAGCTTGAAAACAGCCCAACCTCGACCCTTAATACTTAGAATTACACTTCCCGTGGAATTTCAACAAATGGTAACCTTTTGAGCAGATACAGTATTCTTTACAGATAAAAGGCCTTTACTGTAAGGCCTATGAATGAGTACTAGAGGATGCTGACATCGGTGAGAAGCTCATGAATACATTTTAAATTAGGTAAACCATAGACGCAATTGATGCGTGTCAGTGGGACTAATGTGTATTTTGAGGTTTTGCACACTTTGCATGGATGCCTCAGTTAGTGCATAAAAGCTAAGGTCACACAGAGGAAATACAAAGCAGCACCTCATTCAGTGTTACAATAATGGATTGATCACACCAACATATCAGCTCTAATCTACAACCGCATTATGTATACTCAGGTTTGCCTATCAAAAGGTGGCTTTGGGCATCAGCAAATAGGTCGGCTATGAGGTTATACTCGACACCTTAATATGCCTTCAGCTAAAACAACATCACACTCGACACACAAGCACTACAACAAGACAGTGTAATGTTACACCTTATTCTTGTAATGCCTAAATGATTCAGTCGTGTTACTCCAGGCTCTTTCCCCACTACAGCAGCTGCTGACACAATATGGCCTACTTACTAGACAGATGTCTCAGGCCCCACCTTCTCCACAGCACCCAGTATACAGTGCAGGGACTGTCACTGGTCCTAGCAGGCCTGGTAAAGCCATTTAAACAAAGAGCACTTAAACTGTTTGAAGCAGAGGGGAATAGTTTGGGTTTCATGGCCTTTGATTATGGTCTTGTCCATATTTATTCCAGCACCTGTCGTGGTATAAGTTAATACCAACTGCGATGAAATGCTCTACTTGAAATGGAGCCATTTTAGTTTATGCATATTATCTTTACCATGCATTTGTTGTAACACAAGGCAGTGACCATTGCTCAAGAATAAAGAAATACTGTGGAAAACACCAGAAAGTCTCTGGTTTGTGTGCTATAGAAGTATATGCTCCTTTGGGAAGCGAGCCAGAGCAGTCGGTGCCCAACTCAGCCTCCTTTGTGACACACATCCAAACTATGAGCAGCAGATAATTCTGGAGCACCCCACCCAAGCAGCTGCCATGTTGGTCATCTGTACCACTACGCAAGCTAAAAGTGCTCTGGTGACTCTCTGGCGGGGCATCTAACAGCTGTACCCTCGAAACATCCCCCAGAATTTCTTGGAAACATGGCCGGGAAGTCGAGAAAAGACACTGGGAGGATGGTTCTGCCAAGTCCTCCTGCTTAATCCCATTCTTATTACTTCATAAACTACAGCTCTAAATTAGATTATGTGTTTTATAGTGTTTCCTTATGGCAATTAATCACATCTGGTTACATTCAGCTCATAAATAGATGCGTGGCATTTACGGACGATAAGCCAATAAGGGTGCTACATTAGCTTTCAGAAGATTGCCATTATATTGCCATGAGGTTGCTTCTAATCCCACAGCTTAGCTCTGTTGGTACTGGTAGACCAGGAGGAGAAGCAACTGGATAAGGATGGGCTTCAGGGAGTAAGAGTGGCCAGACCAGGGCCTGATCACAGCTCTTAGTATTCAAATCAATATGCCGCTGACCAATAAGTCTATAGTCTATGCATTCAGAGGAAACCTTTGGGAAGTGCGCCTATGCATGCACAAAGCAAGTAGCCCATGACTTTTAGCAGCTGTATTTGCACAGTAGTTGCAACGGGTCCTCTTAAAATGATGCTGGTTCCGACATGGTTTGTGTGTCAATTCAGATTAAAATGGAAAACGCTATGGGCATTTCCAAAACAAGACTAAAGGAAAAACAAAAACAGCACGTCATCTTTAGACTGGTCAACAGACAAGGTCAGCCTGCTCCGGCTGTCAGAGCCACCTTGCAACAGGAGCACTAGAGACACGGTAAGAGCACATAATGGGCATGCTGAAAACGTTTGGAAGGCTCTTGGCTCAGCTTTTAATCTCTTATCCCTGAACTCCCAGGGATATTACACAAGCAATGCACCAATCCCCCTCCTCTGCATCCATCTCCTCCCAGTCTAAGCCCCCCTTCCACATCATATTAAGAGGGGGGTCCCAGTGAAAGACCAGCTCCTCCCATGCTCCAGGTGCCCACCACCCTCTGTCCCAACGAGCCCATCCCTAATCTGCCTCACCAGCTGTCAGGACCTCATGACCCCCCACACACACACACAAAAATCCACCATCACTACCAGCAGGGACATGACCACTACAACTGAATTATTCAGCTCCCCTCCATTCTAAAACAATACTCCAGGACCAGTAGTGACCATTATACTTCTTACAATCTTTACCATGTTGAGGTTTAAGGTTTAAGCATTACATTGCTAGCAGAAGCTCAATAGACTTTATGTTGTCTCTAAAACAATGTGTAGGCATGTGTGTAAAATATATACCTACCTACCTGGTTGGCAGCATGAATTATCACTAAAACTGTATGAAAGACCAGATACTGTGTGGTATACACACAATCCCTTTCCAGTATTACTTTAGATAATATGAAAAAACATCTGTCATCCCTGCAAAGAAATTACCCACAGTACCCCTATAAACTGGTAGCAAATGAAGGTGATGGATTATACATTAGCTCTAGTAAATTAGAGATGTTGGGCACTTATTCCCATTTATTATTAAGGTTGACCAATGCCAGCTTTGTTTCTAGTTAAAAAAAGAAAAAGGTATAGTCAGCAATGTAATGTAGGCCAGCATGTTTGCACAGTAGATATTTAAACAATTGAATCTGGGAACAAAAACATTCCCATTTAAAATATCAGGTCAAATGACCACAAACGCCAGGTCACTGGTCAAGCTGATCTCAGCCAAACCTGACTGTTTTATCTTACACACAGGGTACTTTATTTTCAACAATTACACTTGCAACTTCAATGCACATTTAAGATGCTTTGCTTAAGACACAACAGTGATATATCTCTTCTTAAGGAGTAATGTTAGGTATACTTTAGATTATCAACAGGGCTTTGACTGCATTGGACCCTAACTTCCCCTGAAAGAAAACAAAATCAATCCAGTCCATAGCCTCCGACACATACACAACCACATAAGAAAATGCTAAACAGATGTTAATGAACAGGCAGAGGGCTAATAATGAGAATAAATTATAGCCATCAACAACATGGTCTCCCTTTAACAAAAGAGAAGAAACTGCAATCAAAACTCATTTTGGTGCCTGTTTTCCCTCTGCTGAATTACACTCCAGTAATGCCCTACGATAATATTGCATTACAAAATAGCTTCCAGGTAAAATATTAAAACCCCTGAAAGTGAGATTTGAGTAGGAATGCAAACCCACTGCACTTTGTGCTGTGATTTTAAGCTACAGAGGAAATGTCTACAAGGTTTACAGTTAAGATTGTGAGGTTTAGCATGGAATGAATAACTGCAGGACAGACATTCCAGCCTTTACTCAGAGACCCACTATGAGACAGTTCATTACATGACAACCTTCATTTGAGGTTATAACATTTGACACTACTGCCAAGAAGGGTGGGGGGTCTATTGAAGCTCTGGTGCCCCAGAGGGGAACTCCCACTCCACTTGCTGCAGTGTAGACACACTATCCTGATCAATACAAATCAATAAGATAGCACTGTATCCTCTCCCCAAAACAAACAATCAGTCCTCCCACACAGACACGCTGCACACAGCCCACCTCTATTCTATGTGGCCCACCCTGAGCTGGTAGGCAGAAGCCATTTTAGAAAAAGGGAGACTAAACAAAAGCAAGGTCCATTTTGTTTAGGTGCCATTTGGGTTGCATTTACCACCATGTTGTCTGCCATTGTAAAAGGTGGACCGATGCAGTCACAGCCCCACTGATAAACTACTGGAACATCAGGAGTGGAATCCTTTTTTAAATATCGGGCACTTCTGGCTTCTCATTAGGCGCTTTGGAAGATCCCAGGGCGAGGGTATTTTAATCGCCTATAGGGTCCATGGACTTCTTCTGTGATTTACTCCTCACCCTTGTGCCAGACATGTGTGTGTGTGTGTGTGGGGGGGGTCCAAATGGTTTACAAAGCGCTGTGCTAGACAGCAGCCAGATGAGCCAGTCAGGCTGCAATATCTGCACAGTCATGAGGAGCAGCTGGTGCCTGATGCTCCCCACCCCCACTGCGCTCAGAGGAAGATCACCGCTTGTCCCAGTGATGTGGTCGTCCCCCCCACGCCCCCTCATTCTGCACCCAGGTCACGCTTGCACCTTCATGTGGGCTACGTGCAGCAGAAGCTACTGTGCGTGCACGTTACAGTAGGGATGTGCACGTGTCAGAGGTCTAATCAATTGAATGGACCAGTCGAACAACTGAAAGAACAAACTGACGGTGCTGTATGGACAATAACTAGAAACATTAAGGACCAACAACAGCATAAAACCACATTAATAAATAAGTCAGTAAAAACATACAAATAGCTGACAAGTCAACTTATATTCTGATAAAAAAAAAAGGAAGGAAAAACAGCTCGTCATTTATTCTGAAGCATCGCGTGTTGAGGAGGGGGCTAGCTATAGCAGAAGATGCACTTTGACTGCCATGCCTGGAGATGCTTAATCATGTGAACCACACCCCTCTGCAAGCCTGTCTGCATCTTTTCCTCATTGTGCGTGTGCGTGCACACACACACACACACACACACACACAGGGGATTAGACGGGAGAAGGCAGGGCAGGTACTGTAGGGCCAAATCTAAAGAGCACACTCAGCGCTAGCATTAGAGCCATTGTCACAGACGGAATCCATCACGGCACAGCTTATTGCCATGACAACTGCCTCCGCTGCACCACGAAGGAGCAAGCAGTCAGCATAAGCACAGACAACCACAGGGTTTTATGCCCCATTACTTGATGCATTTATACGCCATCAAGCCCCCAACCCATGGCTAGGCTTTCTTACCAAGAGCGAGTCGCGTTTATACTGAACTGGAATCTCTTGTTTTTAAAGCCAGCAATTGTATGACCTTGCCTGGAGCATGAATGGAGAGGAGAGCTACCATCTTTTGTTATACTCAAATGAAATCAGTTTACTACACCATGTAGTATAATCACTCTAAATCTACAGCAACATCTTTTTATAAATCACAGGACATTCATCACAATAAAACAAAGGTCAATGAGACATTATCCTAATAAGATATTAGAAGAACATACTTGTATGACATTCGAATTGATCAGGGGAGCCTTACCAAATAAGCCACCCGTCTCCTTAAGCAAATACAGGAGCTTCAATGAATATCATTCAATTATGCAGACACCTTTACAAGAAAGGGAGAATACAAAATGGCTGCCTGCCAGCAATAAAATGCCATTTAAAATGTCTAGGTGAGGCCAAATGGAGAAATGCACCGATATTTAGACACAATTAACCACACCCCAATGGCAGAGAAAGCATTCCAAATTTGCTGAATGGAAGCAATTGTACTCCTAAACAGACTTTCCCCACCCTGCTTGACTGAGTTAAACAGCACGAGCATTTGAGGGTAAAATGGGCGTGGGATTTTCTTCCTCCCCACAATGACCAAAAAAAAAAAAAGGGCAAGATTGCCTGAATGGTACAGTATGTAGATTTAATTAAATAGTTGCAAATTGAGCTTCAAAGAAGGAAGGAAAAATGTATACATCTATCAATCTATCTCAAGACTAAATCAAACATTACCTAATCTTTTAACCTGAATATTTTAATCTCTCACACACCTAGAGGACAGTGAAAATACAGCAAAGAGAAGATTAACTTGACCGGTTTCCAAGCAGACGCTCACACAGAGACAGTCAACTCTCATGCGCACTACAGGATGTGGTGACTGACAGACCAGTCCACACCAGCTGGGCTCTCTTTGTGCCTGGGATGTGGTCTCCTAGCAACCGGTCCTAGCAGCTATCGCAATGGAATGGGAAGAGGAGGACCGATGCAGTCGGGGAGGGGCGGGCACTGCATCAATATTGCCTCTACAATATCACCTCAGCCAGAGCAGCTGCAGTCTGCAGCCCATCCGCCTCCGCACACAAAGAGACCCCCCGAAAACCCACGCAGCATTTCTCCATAAGCTTTATGAAGCAGAAGCCATGACAGAGCAATGGAGGCCAACTGCTACATAAATAAATGCTTCCATTAAAAGAAAATAAAAAAAGTACAGGAAGGAATAAAGGATATGATTACACTAGGTAGAGCACAATATCCCATAATGAAGAACTGCGATGGGGTGGTCTCAACTGGTCTGATGTCTGAGATATATGTACACACACTAATTCATTAATTAATTTTTTTTTTTTTTAAAGTAATTAGAAACTGAAGCCATTACCCCAGAAGTGAGAACAAGAGTATACTTTTACACTAAACGCCAGGGAATAGACAGTAAAAACCAAGTTACCTTATTATCTCAGTTCCCTGTCCCCAAAGGAATGCATTGAGGCCCTTTAAGCATAGCAACAATTTAAGGAGATGTCCTTTAATCACCAAACAATAACAACAAGCCAAAGAAACCCAAACTGACACGGGCAGTGGGGATGTTGTCAGGAGCTTAGTATGGCCTCCAGTCCTGTCATGAATAATATTGTCGCAGAGGGCCCGACTCCCCACACAAGGATTAGTGAACGTTTAGCCATATCAAAAGAGACGGGCCTGAGGAACAGATGTAGACTTTCAAATCCACACATCTACCATTTGCCCTCACCGCATCCCTGTTGCTGTTAATCAAGCTTGGCAGAAGTCCATCAAGTGCCTACACAAGAAACTATGTCATCTTAAACCTACAACAATAGTGCACCAAAACAAACTCAGAACATTCTGCCCGACAACATAAAACAAAGAATGCCTACTTCACCCAAAAATGATTGTATGAATAACTCACCATTCACAGCCAGAAATGCTGGAGCCCCCATCCAAAATCAACTCCATTGCAATAAAATAAAAGTGTCAGCTACATTCTCACACAGCACCTTTATTGGATGAAGTATTCCTTCAACGTCTTAGAAGGTGTCTAAACCATTTTACTTGCCTACGTCAATATTAAGAGCATCCTTGGCAACATCCATCCCTAGTGTGCCGTTTGCCTCCTTCCAGGCGGGTGACCCTCGGGTGATCCCCCAGGACCACTCCTTTAAAAGACAACATGAATTAAACATGCTGGCCTTTTAGACAGGCACTTCTTTTCAAATAACAATAGCCGTTTCTCGGAGATGAGGCTTTTTGAGGTTCCTCCTGTTTTAGGTACTGCAACTGTGATGAACCTGAGCCCAAGGGACAGGCAGAGCGATGGTAGGCATAACATTGACACTTTGAATTAAACTCTGTCTGACAATTCATCCCCACCCCCTTCTACTAAAGCTGCATTTTGATTAAAAGCATTTAAATTCAGATTTAACTGCAATAACTGTTTAAACAGTTAACAGTCATAGCACAGAGGATTCTTGACCCATTTTCAACCGTTTCCACACTCACTTCTGCTCTTCTGATGCCTTCTTACTAGACAATGCTTTTGGAAACATACTGTTTGAGAATTCGTTTCTTGGTGCATTTCTTTAGAACATATCTCCTCCCTGTATACTGCAGGCTGCCATTAAGCTGAAACACAGACTCGGCATTATAGATGACAACTCACATTCCAAATGTCAAAAAAAATTTGTCGTCTTCAATAAAATACTGCATACATTAATTTTTGAAGATATCATTTTACATTTTCATGTAACTTTTGGCTTGTGGCTCAAAAAGGTTGAAAGCCACCTCAACCTTTGAACTTGAGTGCCCTGAGCAAGAACAATGTGGCGTAGAGATTAAAGCCTCGATGTGAATACTGGGCAAGATCTAAAACACACTCAGAATTGCTTCATAACACATTATTGACTGTTAGAACAGCATGCACCATCCCAAATGGTGTAACAATGAGCAACAATGCAGGGCTCTGCTCAGGGTGGAACAAAGCATCTCACAAAACTTTTCAAAAGACAGATGGGCACAGAATCTTCAGCGGCCTAAATAGTGACTTCATGACAAAGACCGCTGGTCAGCATAGTATTGACAAACTGAATGTTTTTTTGTGAGAAAATGAGAAGGAGAATAAAGACCCTGGACATTAAAAGTAACAGTGCATAGATGGGTCATGGATTTCTCTTTGTCACTCTGCATGTGTGGGAGTGTAAAAACAATAACATTTTGTTCTCTGCACATAACAGGCCAATTTTAAAATCAATACCATTAAAAGGCTTTCCAGTGGGGGGTAAAAAAACCACTTCTCTTTTTTTTTTATTCATCAGATAATGTTTCCTTCCTTTGATGTTGAAGATAACTGCATGTGTGTGGGTTCACGTGGAATTTGTGGTCAACCCGGCCAAAGGCCTTCTCGTTGTCCAACTTTCTCTCATGTCATAAAATGGAATACGCTGATACGTATGAAAATACATGGGACAAAGAATGTTTTGTATGGAGAGCTACACAGGAATATCTTCATGTTTCTTCATTTGCATGTTTGCCTGTACCACCGCCCCCAACACACCGTTTCATATTTTATGATTACAACGTGGTGGTAACCCGGGCCCGGCTTTGTGTAGTTACAGAAATGGCTGCAAACATGGTCTCCATTTACCCTGAGGAGTTCCCAGTGATGTTTAAGGTGTATACAATCATCATAATCAAACTACTAGGGGCGAAATGTATATACAGTATACTGCATATTCACACACACACTGATTGAAAACATGTAGTGTGACACTTGGTTCTTATATTTTTAGTCAAGATTGGGCATACCTTTAAAACGTTAAAGCACTAATAGTAAAGTGTGTGTGGAGCACCTCTATACCTGTAGTAAGGTTGTGGAAATGTACTATTAAACTACTGGAACAAAGGAATGCGTCTCCATACGTTTTATTTTCTATAGAATAAAAAGAGTAAGATATTCTATAGCAGAGCTCCAATAAGGAGAGACAGGGAGGTGCGTGTCGTGCGCGCGGCAAAAACAAACCTGCTTCCCGTCGAGCGTGTAGATCCGCTTGACCACGCCGCTCTCCAGCTTGATGGCCTCCGTGATGTCAGTGAGCACCTGCTCGAAGGAGTGCGCCGTCTTCTTGTTGAGCAGCACGCGCACCGCCTTGCGCGGCTTCACGCCGCTACGCATCACCGTCACCAGCTTGGGCCGCACAAAGTCCTTGGTCTCCCGGGCCTCGTTGGCTGCCTTGGCAGCCAGGGACTGCATGTTCTTTTGGCTGGCCGAGGCCTTCACGTTCACGGACCAGTTGGGGTTGACGTTCTTCGTGTAATCGACCTTTTTGTAGAAGTTCTCCGACGCGCAGACGTAACTTTCCCCTGGGGAAGGGTGAAAGAGGTGTTAGAGCCCTGCGAGGCGTTTACGTTCACTGTAGTTTGACACCGGAGAGGCTCAACGCTGTTCGACCCAATGAGGAAATGGAGCGTCTGCAATAGGAACAAGAGCTCTACGTAGAAACGCTAGCATCTCATATAACACCTAATGGAAAACCTCGTTCTTGACTTCTGAGAGGCAAAACAGCTGTCCACGTGAAAGGTGAACACATTCCAACAGTGCGTTTCAGTAAATAAATGCGGTCAGTGTCTAACGATGTATAGAATCTATAGAACGCAAGAAATTAAGCGTGCTCCTTGTGAAGGTCTATACTACAAATTCGGTTTTTAAACACTTCCCCTTTACCGCTTAATTATAATATTTAAATTATTAGACTTCATATGTTTCTACATTTAGGTTATCTATTCTGTTGCCTGTATTACATTATCAAAGTCCAGTCCCACTGGCATTATGTATCAGCTAAGAACCAACCATTGATGAGACCGGTCCTGACTACTGTAACTACATGTGAACAGACATGCCCATATTTGGACATAGTCAGGCACTGGCTCAGACTCAAGCCATACGACTTCTTTCTATCTTATCAGCCAATGACTTAGCAACGTATTTCAGCTACACATCTTGTGCACTTCCACTAAATCCCACACCTCTTCATTCTCTCTGGTCCCTTCACCATTTAATTCTCCTTTTAACCATTATGTGCCCATCCTGGTCAGAGGGGGATTCTGGCAGCCATCCATTAGGTCCACTAATGACAATATGGTAGTAAAAAACAAAAAAGGCACAAAGAAGGGGATTATAGTTAAGGGGAAAGGGAGTGATTTGTAATTAATTCAACTCCATAGAGAATAACAGCTGGAGACATCTCAGAAATCACATACATGCTCTTGAAAAATATAAAAGATGACAAGATTCCACTCAATATTGCTTTTAGGGATTGAATAAGTTAAAGGCGAGAGGATCCCTGGCCCTGCTGTAAGCATCTGGAAGACATATCAAACTCTCTGCTCCAGAACACTGCAACGTACCCTTATATAAAAGTATCAATCTGCTAAATGACAAGTTGGGAGGTTTTTTTCCACCCTCCATTTCCAGCCACTGAAACTCACCGTGTCTTTTACAAGGACGACCTGACCTTGCTCATCTTGCTTCATTTGCAATAATGCAAGTTTACCCAAACCACCTCACCCCTCTTTATCCATGCTCCGTTGCCCACAACTTAATGAGGACTACGTCCCTGTCAACTCGTCAGGAAGCAGGAATTTGTTGCCTGCAAATTTTATTGAAAGTTTGCAGAGTATTTCCTGCTATTGAAATTAAACCCAGGATTTCTTGTTTGTGCATTGTATAGGCCTAGACAGATGTATTCTAGCACATAGACATCCTTTTCTACACAGCATTTGTCAATGTCAACAAAAAAAGAAAAGAAAAAAAAGGACAAACCACTACACTTTAACCTACTGTACAGATGCAATGCTTTGTCATAAAGTTTCCCTTGAGATTAAAAAAGGGCATTCATGATATGAAGAGATTACTGGCGTCTAGACCAAACAGATAAAACTCCTAATCTCCACAAATTCGACGCAAAACTGTATAGGCTACTCCATAATCTCCTTAGCACTGAGAACCGGCTCAAACTGCAGATCCACTATTAGAACGCATAGCCGAAGTACAATTTTAGTCATTTCTAAATGCACCTTGGTCGGCACAGTGAGGAACACCTGAACGTGTCTCACAGTCCCTTCAGGCCTTATTCTCGTACCTTCCTCCAGCTCATCCATGGAGGTGATCTTGCGCAGGCCATCCACGGTGAAGATGAAGCGCACACCCTGAGGCAGGTTGATGTGGTCGGAGAGGGAGCGCGTCAGGTCGGCCAGCAGGGCGTCGAAGGTGCGGAAGCGGTCGGTGGCCACGGCGTACACGATGCCCTTGAAGTAGCGGTCGCCGTTGCGGTAGAAGCGCACCTTCTTGGCCTTCTTCTCGTTGCTGAGGGCCTGCAGGGTGCGCGTGCGGTAGAAGCTGCAGTGGGCACTGTGGGTGGGGCTGGGCAGCCCGTTCATGCGCCCGCCGCGCGGGGTGCGGGACGCCTTGTCTCGCTCGTCGAAATGTCCGAAGTCAAGCTCCATGGCGACGAAGCGTTGGGGTGGCTCGTGACAGAGGTGGAGAGAGCGGTGGTGGCTGGGGTTACCAGGGAGTCTAGCAAGAAATGGGAAGGAGACAAATACACACAATTAGCTTTCCTTTTTAGTTTGTCCTAATGAACACGTTCTATTCCTACTTAACTGCTACAGTAACGCTGGCAGTTCTGACTCAAGCTAGTTGATCAAGCGTTAAGATGGACAGCCTTTCCGTTTGAAGAAAACAGATCTAACGAGGTTTTAGCTACTGCATACTCCAAAAGACCCTACAAGCTTTAAAATAAATGACACACACAGTACATAAGCTTGTATCCCTTTCAGCGCTTTATAATTGTATTAGTTAATCTTTTGGTTTATTCAGTCAGTGAAATACAGCAAGTAAATTTTATAAGAATAGTAGTGTTAGTGCTAGAATGTGAATTTGCACAGGCCTACACTATTTTGTAATTAAACAATGCTATTGATGGTAAAATGCTCATCAGTGTCACTTGCAAATAGCACATAATTGTACATCACTGGGCTATAAGACAGAGTTAACTAGTGTACTCAAATAGCATTTAAACCCTTCACTTGATCGCCTATATATAGCTGCACAATTGGATTTCTAGGAGTTAGATCCTTGCTCAGTTATATTATAAGCAAGTATAAAATCCCTTCTCTTAAAAAGCAGTAGTCTAACATGTTCCCTCATTACTCTGCTTCCCAAAATGTAGATATACAATAGGTATCACTATCACATGTCAGGCTGATCATAATCTGAAACACAGGTGTGTAGATTAATTGTAAGATAATGCACGTGTCCATTGCGACTTTGTTTTTTTAATGTCACCTAATGACCCATCTCCTCACAAATAATTTTAATTATACATCTTGAAACATTAGCAACTAGGTTATACAGTATATTGATAAGTGTCTTCATTGTGCTAAATATGCTACATGCAATTTAAAACACTACCAACAATGATTATACATTTATCAGAACACTAACCATTTCAAAAACTATCTGATGTCAATTCTATTTGTACACCATCACAGAGATATTAAAACCGTTTATCTTTGTCACAGTCCATAAATGTGCCTATGCCTTCCGGTCCCCTGAGTCTAGTGGGGCTTTATGACAGACAGAGAGCTAGGGGTGGGACCTCTGTGGAATGGGTGCTCCTTAGCTGACAAAGGCCAGGTTTCAAGGCCCATCTGCTCCTAAAGGCAGGGCAGGGCTAACAGTGACCCTTCCCCTGTGGAGCTCCAACTAGGACAGTCCATTGTCTCAGGCAGGAGCTTTAAATGTGACATCACTGTCTCTGCTAGTTGTGGCACCTTGGCTATCCTCGCACTGACAAGTCACACAGGAGGAGTAATTAAATTGGTGCAATACGCTGCTCCAGTATCTACAGTTTTGAACTGTCAAACTGCCTGCCTCTATTCATTGAAATATTACTGGCAACTGATTTTTTTTATCAATTTAGTTGACGTGGTTATATTGATAAACATTTTAAAATGAATTAATGGAAATATCTATAACAGTACCCGCAACATAGGCTTATCACAAGCTCCCAAATCAAATCCTGCCCCGAACATCACAGCATTGCAGTTACGCTGTGGTTACGTGTTAGAGATAAAGCCACAGAACAGCTCAGAGACCACGCACTCCCTGCAGACCATACGGCATAGTGGGCTACTCATCTTAAAACACTGCTGACATTATTCACACTAAATCAGTGTGGGTGACGCATTATTAAACAATGAAGACAAAGTTTATTTGTAAGCTACAAGAATTTTCTATTAGACGTCAAGTGATAAAATAAATTAAACCCACACATGGGATGGTTAGTTAAAAGCAGATTTTAGAAGGTCACAGCGTTGGGCGTGTACACACCTACCGAAGCCACCTGCCTTAACACCCCTTACGAAAAATGTCCAACACTTAAACAATCGCAATGACATTTTCATCGGAGGGTAGGTTTGACTCAAACAAAGCATATGAACACAGAATTCAAGTCTAAAAATGTGATATTTATATAAAGCGGCACACTTACCTGCGTTGCGGTGTGGAGTAAAGGGTGTCGATGCTGCAGGGTAGCGGCACGCGGTCTCTCTCCCTTTGCCTTTGTCTGGCTGTCTGGAGCTGCTGCCTGCCTGCCTATTCGGCGGCGCTGCTGGGTCCTAAAGGTGCCCGCCTGTGTAGACCCGCCCATCAAGCAATATAGGTTTTTAGATAGATTGATAGATAGATATAGATTTGTATGTGTGTTTTGTGTGTGTGGCCTAGTTTAGCACCACAGATATGGTAAATTAAAGGGATGGAATTGTCTGCCAAGATCATTTGCCAAGTTTGTTATCATTGATGTCTGATAAGAGAATACAGTATGATGGGTCTGTGGTATGTGTGTTGCTCTCTGGCTCTCTGTTTGTGTGTGTGTGTTTGTATGTGTGTGTGTGTGTGTGCATGTGTATGTGTGCGTGTGCGTGTGCGTGTGTGTGTGTGTGTGCCTGCTATGGGTTGACAGTGCGTGAAACAGTGGAAGGGATATAAAGTGTGTATGTGTCATACAACATATTTGCATGTGTGGTCTCCTGTCCTATATGTATGTCTGTGTGTCTGTGTGCGTAATCATCTGAGACAATGCCATCATGCCTGTCTCCCTTTCATACAAATCAGATGAAACCTGTTCTTGCAGCTCTTTGGTGAGACAGGATAGAACGTGGAGCGCTTCAATCAGACAGTTACATTGGTCTGTGGAAGCTGGTGACTGGATGTTTTGAGGGTATTGCAACCAAATTCACCCCATTGTTTTACTGAACATCACAGCTGCAAAGCAGCAACGTTGCTTTTATTTTAAAGTATATATTTTGAGATACAAACTAAAAGGGGAATGGATTGTTATAGCTCATGTGACGTTTACTTTGTCTGTAGCTAAAGTTTAATATTAGGCCTATTCATATCTATTGTAAATCTGTCATCAATCAGCAGCAGTGGTTCATTGTGTCATATCTTCAACTGGCTATGTATCCCATTTTGTAAAGAAACATGCGCCGTAGTTATTGTAGTGCAGTATTGATTTCACTGAAACCTCTGGCAGGCTAGTGGCGGTTGCTATACCTAGCATCATGGAGAAGAAAGGTGAGATGCAGTATGGCAGAGCAGATTTGTAAGCTGTCACAAGATACTCGCGCAAACAGACCTGAATGTGTCAAAGAGAAAAGTGCTATGAAAGAGCAAACGTCTTCAAGGAGAAAACACCTGTGGTGTGAAATTCCTTGAATCATCATGACCTCGGGCCTTAAATGTAAAAGTATTTTATGGTCCCAGAAATGATATTGTATGACACTGCAAGCCCCATACAAAAAATAAATATTATTATTATTATTTTCACAGACTGTCAGAAGAAATGTTCAGTCTAGTCAGCAGATTTCTACACATTTTGCCACTATTCTCCAATTTCTTAATTTGGCTGTGTGTCTGTGTTTGTTGAAGATTGACAATCTTCAACAAATGTGTTTATCCACTCATGGGAACATGGAGAAAATATAAAAACAATATTTAAAGAGATAACAAAAGTACCCAGATTACTCTTTCATAGAAGGCCACATTCTTTCTCAATATGCCTCGGTCTCACTTTTGTGCTCAGCTGTTACTACATTCTGAATCTGAAGCCTCTCCTTTGCGTGTCAAACATAACTCTAATTCACTGTGATCACTGACTCCTCCACCCACCCCCCGCCCCCCCCCCCCTTCCTTTACTGAGCTCCCCAGGGGCTGCTGCCCGCTGCCCATAGTCTGTCAGGAAGAGGCTGGTCGAGCAGGGGGTATTTTTGTTGGATGGGAGCATGCAAAGAGGGGCAGATTTGGGTATTGGGCTCCCAGTGTGGTGCTGTGTCACACGAAGGGTAATGCCAACATGAACACGCACTGGGCTCTTTACAAAATGTGGTCAGCATCAGTCTTTGCTCCTCTACACAACCAGCACTATCATGCATTTTTGTTTTTGTAGCTATAGCCTTGCAATAAATGGCTTACAGTATTTAGTATTTCGAACTCAAATTTAGTATACTGCATTGGCTCTTGGCATGAAAATGTAAACAAAAACATAAAATGTATTATGTTATAATATAGTCAGATTCACAAACTTGTCCAAAGAGAACACAAGGCACAAAATATAGTTAGTAAGAAAGTCCAAAGGAAGAAAGTCTTAAGCAAGCACATTGGGTGATTTCTCTTTAAAGCATTTCAAAATAATAAAAATGTCTTAACGTCTTATGTCTTTCACTGTTTATATTTGAACAAATATCTCCAAAAATACACGTAAATGGTCAAATTGTCATTGGCATAGTCAGCACAGCAACCATAGCAGGAAGTGTATAACGTAGTGGGATAGTTGTTGACATGGGTCAACGGGGTGGACTGCTGATAGGCATGACTGGTTCGCAGCTGGTGTGTTGGGGAAACGGTTGGAGGGTGCCTGCCAATGAGGGGAGGGGTTCTGCACTGACAGTACGGTTGGGGTGGGGGCCTGCCGCCATGACGACTGATGGAAGAGGAAGTAAACAGATGTCCACAAGCTGGCAGAGAAGGGCCCGAATGCAATAAAGCCAAATGAGAGACAGGTGGATGCAATAGGACAGTGGGACCACATAGTGGTCCAGTCACTTTTGATAGGTCAAGAGATACAAATGTTGGCAAAATTACATGATTTAAATTATTTGTAACAATTATTTGTGTTTGAAAACATTGAAACATATTTTTAAAAATTTAAAGGGAAAATATAATGTAAGCTGTAAATGTAATCTACTGTAATATACTTCTTTCAAATTCACCTAATATCTCCTCTTGGTCTGCTATCTTACTGTTCCCTCTGCATGATGAAAAATACTTCTACACATGTTCTACATAGCCCTGGCTCCATAAATACAGTACATAAATACATAACTGTAGGTATATAAACAAAGTGATGCAAACCGCACACAACAACAATATTCTAGCCATTGCAATACGTTTCCAGTGTGTGGGGCAGAGCTAATAAGTGAGCATCTTATATTTGAAGGGAGAGGTGTTTTTGCTTTGATTGAGATCAAATATCAGCAAGCTTTCTCCAGAATGACTCACTATATATTTTATTGTGTTTTTTTGTGCAAGCCAGGACGGCTCTCAGGTCAAAGGCCTATGTGTCTGTCTGTTGCATAGCACTGGGTGTTTTGGTGTACATGTACAGGTCATGGACTAGTGCAGGGCCGTAATCTATTTTTCTATCTTTTAATGCTCCCAGCAGAGATGCATAAGATCAGGTGTCTGTTACAATTCAGGACTCAAATTTACAAGCTTACAGTCTTACCACACTGCATACATCAGAGGTATCATAAGATATATGATATATCAACTCAATAAAAGGAAAATTATTGTTTTCATTCTTGGGGTTATTTAAACCCTGTCAACATGTGACCACTACAGTGCAACAAAGTTCTATGTCTTGATTCATTGACGAAACATCAAAGAAGCTGCTATTGTGGCAATTTTTCATATCATCAACAGCTTTGTGGCACAACCCATGGTTTCCTCTTTATCCTGGTTTTGTGGGGGAGCGGGTAAGCAACTTGCATGATAAAAGTATGCTATTATGCATAGAGGAAACACTTCGTTCAGTAAAAAGGTTAATTGAACACAGAAAAAGTGCCGTCGACTCACCCTCAGCCAACATTTTTCTCTGAAGAATCACTGAAACAGAATGTGTTGAGCATGAGAGGAGAAAAAGCCTGTCCAAAATGACAGTTGGTAAATGGAATTAAATGGGAATTTTAAGTTGTGTATTATTAATGGAATTCATTCCTCTGTATCCCTTCTACCACACTGCTGACTAGTTTGCAGATGCACTCAAGCAGCTGTAGGCTAACATAAAAAAAAGATAGTTTTATGTCTGCAAAGTCCATGGCTTTAATACCCTGACCAGCTGCAAAAGTCTGAGTGGAGGAAGTAAAAAAGATATGCTCACCCATCCTTCAACAGCTTCTTCAGAGGAGACCTTGAACGCCTAATGCCCAACTGCTCTGACTGTGAGGCAAATGGGTGCATGAGGAACATGCCCACCTAGTGCTACAAAATGGGATGTGTTCGCCCACAGTTCATTACTGATCTGAAAAACAGAAAGGCCACCATTGCTACAGTATACCTAACATATAGCTATCATTGAATAATGAAAATACTACTTTGTATACTTTTAAAGTAACATTATAATGTTTCAGCTTTTCAGTGTTTCTTATCAATGATTGTGATATGATTCATTCAATTTTGATTTAGGCCTTTTGTTTTAATTATTTCAACCCTTAGAGATACGTTATATAATTTGGGATTTTATCATCCGTGATGTACACATTAGGTGTGATACATTATCAGCATTAACCAACAGAGAGGATCAGAACTTGATCACTAACCAGTGATTTACTGTGTCACTTTAAATAATTACCTAAACCAACTGAAATGTCATACACTGTAGCTTTAAGTTATGGCTGTAAAATGATATGATGTCACACAAAGAGACTGTCCTGGGTAGAGTATAACATGACATCACTGCTCTGTAAAGCCGACTGGTGGCAATGTGATCAGACTGGAAGGTGGTGTGATTCTTTTTTTTAAAGAAAGAGAATCACATGAGAGAGACCAGAGGTAACAGTGGCATTAAGACATAGCCTCACTGAGTCTAATGTGATCCTATTCATGCTTAGAGTAGCCTTGAGAGGCTTATTCTCAACCCCTCCCCAAACACAAAAACATTAGGAACAATGGGAGATGACGTCATGCCCTGACTAGCACAAAAGCTTCCTCTCTTTAACAGATATAGTACTCTTGATCATCATCATCATCGTGTGTGTGTGTGTGTGTAGACGCCATACCCCCTCTGCCATCCTCTTAGCTCATGTCCTTTTCCTTAAATGCTGTCACCCAACATGTAATTGTAGCCTGCAGGCTGAAAACAGCACATTCCCTAGTACATTATGCATATCTTGTTAGTTCCATTTAATCTACCGTACAGGAATCCTCGTCTTATCATTGTCGAACATGCTGATCTTTATATTATTGAGCAGGGGGAGATTGAGCTGAGAATGAATTGAAACATAATAGGAGGTTGTTGGGTGGGTGGGCAGGATTAAGATGTGTGTGTGTATTTTAAGAAAAATATAAAGACATGACCTGCATGTCCTTCATGGTGTCTTAAATCACATCGTGGGGAGTAACTACAGTATTGTGTGGAGTCTCAAGTTGCTTTGTATACTTTGCAGATTTTCTAATGAGGGGCTTTTGGACGGGGATGACAGAACACACTGCCTGTTCTCTCGGGGAAGAGAGGCATTTAAAGGAAATGGGCATTACCGTGTCCACGGGTGAGCCTAATACTAGACTCCCCCCCTTACCAAGATGTCCTGCTGGCAGCCTGGCAATACCATTTAGACTGAGAAGGGTGGCATTAGTCTGAGATGCTCATTATGTCGCATACACTGAAAACCCCTAATCTAGGCACAAGAAAATAATAGGAGGGTAGAGCCAAAATGGAAGCCCATGGAGAAAATGAGCTTGGTCTTGTGTCCGTAAATCTGCAGGGTAAAACTTCTGATAAAATACATGTTTTCATATTCAATTTGCCATAATATTTGGAAGAGTTTGATAGTTAATACAAAGCCCACCCTCTGCACCTGATAAAGAATAAGTTATGGCTGGTGGCAATATTCCCTTATTTTGTAGCATACAGTGTGATGTACTGTAGCTGCAGAGATATGCAGCTGCAGTAAACTGCGTTTCCTAGACCAATTCAATTCAAAACAGAATGTTCTCTTCCTATACAGCATGTAAGGGTTGGAATTTGAGTGAGTGTGTGTGTGTGTGTGTGTGTGTGTGTGTGTGTGTGTGTGTGTGTGTGTGTGTGTGTGTATGTGTGTGTGTGTGTGTGTGCATGTGTGTGTGTGTTGGGAATGGGTGCATGTATTGTGTGTCTGGATTGCTTTACAGATATATAAACTTTTTTATATTAAAAGAAAATTAGATTAATAGAACTGCAATAATATCCTATAGATGGAAGTGTGTTTAACAGGATACAAGAACGTCTGAACAACCAGTTTTAATACTGCCACTGTCCTATGGGTCTAAATGACTCGGTGCACTATTTTTTTAATGCCAGTAGCGGGTGCCGAATGACAACAAGGACATATGACGTTCCGCGGTTGCCTCTCTCTGTTGGTAGTCTGCTGGAAACCTTAGGTTAGCGGGAGGGTTAAACTGATCCAATCAAATATAATTAAATACTAAATCCCTTGATCTAGCTGAATTGTGTCAAGTTCAAACAATTCAAGTAACAATGAACCACATGAGATCAGAAAGATACAGTCAGACACATCTCCCTAGCCCCCTCTGTCAGGGCCCATTGGTGCCCTTGCAGCTTTAGAGGGAGGCTGCCAGCCAGGGGCATGGCCAAACCATTTTATGGCCAAACCCCAGGCACGATCATGTAGTTTTTAACAAAATGGAAGGAAAAATAAAAACATTGTGAGTAAAAGAGTTTGAAACTGTAACACTTCTGCCACCTGCTGGAATTATTAATACTTGCATTATTAATTTATCTAGCATAAACATGTTTGTAAAAGATGTATTATTCACTAACCTTCATACAACCTGCAGCT
The DNA here is from genome assembly GCA_027564795.1 of Aphredoderus sayanus. Lineage (NCBI taxonomy): Eukaryota > Metazoa > Chordata > Actinopteri > Percopsiformes > Aphredoderidae > Aphredoderus > Aphredoderus sayanus. The sequence continues at coordinate 1,358,771 of JAODUG010000006.1, forward strand.
ATACAGTAGACTACACATCTGGGTAGTTGCATTGCATATAGGAGATCATAAATCTATTAGATGTTCCCTCCTTCCCGCCTATTACAGAATTGTTACATTTGCTACTTCTGAGTCTTTTTAAAACATTTAAATGATCCATTTACCTAAATGATTTTGTAACTGTGTCTTATGTAAACTATTTTTCTTCTTTTAAAAACTATTTTGCTTGACAGGCAACTTTTAGTCCATTCAACCGCAAAGAGCTATGCTTTGTCAAGAAAGATGTCAATGGCACAACCACATTTTCCTTTTTTGTATTTTCGACTTCAAAATAAGAGCGTATCTTTATGTTTTGTTAGTACAGTTTACATTTACACAAGAAACGCAACGTAATCAACTTCAATGTCAAGCAGATTGTAGATTATTTAAATTCATAGTGTACTTTACACTATTATATAGTTGTTTTTTTAAGTTTAGACTACTCTGTTGTTGTCTGTTACTTTGAAAAACGGGTGTCTTGTCAAACCAGAAACTACCGATATAATAGCCTACTAGGCTACTTGATTCTATCAAGTGATGCATAGGCTATGGTGAGATCTGTACACTAGGATCTGAGCACACTCAGCACAGCGATAAAACAGTAACAGTCTGAAAGCTTAGCATGAGACCATGTCTTTAAATGAAATGTATGTTTTTCGACCCTTCAAGCTGATCGCTTTGCTTTGTGTATTTCTCGCGTTGTGTTTGGACATCGTCGCACTCCTAAGCCCATCTTGGGTAACAGCGGAGCATTTCTCTTTGTCCCTATGGGAATCGTGCACTAAATCTGCGGCGCGACATTTGACAGACGAACCTGAATGGAGTTGCTTTTCCACATTTACATCAGGTGGGAGTGTTTTTCTTTAAAATGTCATTATTTTTTGTCCCTATTTTATGGGTATGGGTCAGTTATGTAACCTTAACCAAATGGTTCAAGTCAAGCGTCAGGTGAAATCTATTAAAGCTATATTGATATTGTTGTTGCGTTTTGTTACAGTTCATGATGCCATACATGATTTAGCCTGAGTCTGGCCAATGTTTGTAAATCAATAATATGCTATAGACTATTTTTGACAGAAGAACAAATGTGTTCTGTAAAATTAGGATCACGGTTCTGTTTTTTCTCTTGCAATCGTTTTAATGATATCTTTACTGGTACTTTTTCATAGCTGATATTATATATATAATATAATGTTGAGAATTTACTAATGACGAGTGTATTGCTTATAGCTGAAATAGCATTATAGCATTGCTGAAAAGGTTATGCGAGGTCGCCTAAAAAGTGACCACAATATTGATTATGACCATTGCAACATTCCAGATATAAGCATCACCTCATAACCTCGGTGGGGCCAATTCCTGAGCTTTTTATTTGTAGAAAATGTACGCCAAACTTTAACCCAGTTATGGTCTATTTATTGGTAGTTTGCTTACGGCCGATATGCATCTGGTGCCAGAAACTAATTTTAGCTTTTAAAACGTTCAAATTATAAATTTTCTATTTCATATATATATATATATATATATATATATATATATATATGCTAGGCCGAGCCTATATAACGAAAAATAATGTAATGTGATGTGGGTTCTTGTACCAAAACAAATATACACATAGTCCAGAAAGCCATATTGCTATTCAAAAGACAGATGTCAAGAATGCAATTCCAAGACACCTGCCAACCATGGTCTTATACACACACACACACACACACACACACACACACACACACTCACGCATTGAGACAGAGGGAAGAAATAAAGTGTGACTGGATGTGATTGATGGCTCTGTGATGTTGTGGAATGTGTAGGGCTGAATAGGGGGCGGTGCTACTGGGGGAGAGCCTGGCAGAGTTAAAGATGACTGTGGGATGTGTTGAGGTGAAAGGGGAAACTAACTGAAAAAAGCAAAAGCACCCTTAGTTTTTATATATTTATTTTTTGTGTGTCACACACATTGTTCACAAATTTGTTAGCACATGGCAATAAATAAACCTTTTTTGTCTTAATTTATTTCAAATGAGGAAAACAGGAGCATAACAAAAGTGTTCTGTGTAATAGTTTTAAAGATTTTTAATTCATGCAAAAACAAGTATGCAAAATTGAAAATGAATGCAGAAGGTGATGAATTACCTTTTGCTAGCTTTAAATCGCTTACCTACAAAATCCTATATTCTCAACTCATGCTGCCTCAGTGCTTCATGCCACCTCACACTATACATAGCTTTACTGTCATGTTTGTCAACACAGCGGTTCAATTCAGTCCAGCAGAAAAGTCCTCTGAATTAAGCTTTTGTCAGTCCCTTGTAACCTGTATATGTGTGTGTGGCCTGCAGACTGGCAGATTGCCACCCTTGTGCTGTTGCTGGCTGGTACCGTGGTAACCCTGGTGGCCTTCTTATTCGCCCTCATATCCTTGTGCGTAGGCACGCAGAAGAAGCACTACCGCACAGTGGCTGTGTTCCTCTTTACTGCAGGTGAGTGGGGGGGGGGGGGGGGGGGGGGGGGGGGGGGGGGGGGGGGGGGGGGGGGGGG
>JAODUG010000006.1:1374524-1390959 GCA_027564795.1 Aphredoderus sayanus
CATTCCATGTGTAAAACAGTTTTGTGAGGAATTCTCAGCTTCCTAAAGCCTTGTAGAAATCCTCCAACAATACTGATGTCTTTTCTCCTCCATCAGTGGATGAAGGTAGCACTCCTCTCTCTCGAGTGGCTTTGTCTAAATGGGAGCAGATGGGTGATAGTGAAGCATTCTCCCAAGGTATTGTGCCTACATATAGTTGTTGCCTGTGCATCCAACCGATCCCCTTCCTACACAACAAACACGCTCTATGTTGCCCATCTTCCTTTCAGCCAAAGCTGAATCTAAGTGGGACACGGTGGCAGAGCAAGACAGTGACAACGATGGTAGTAACGTAAGGTAAAGGTCTACCTATGTGCCTGCGAGGCTTTTGGATGTCTCATGATTTGTTTTTGTGAAGCCCATGTACAGACAATGCAGGATGTAATGTAGAATCTGAGTTCTGTCTCCTCCTGCTGGCCACAGAGCAAACCCCCTGGATAAAGGAGGCGACTCGGAGAGCGACAGCAGTGAGGACACCGACAGCCTGTCTAAATATGACAGCGCTGAGTTTGAGAAATCACTCAGGAGTTTTCAAATGTCAGAGAGTAAGAGGAAAAGGCTGAGAGAATTGGAGGCAAGTACTAAGTGGTCAGATTCTAGCCTGACACTTTCATCTGAACTGCTGGAGACTAAATAGTAAGAGTAGAGTTTGATGATGCAAGAATAAGAATTGTACTTTTGAGTGATTCTCAAAAGACGAGTTTTTTTTTTTTTTTAAATGCAGAGACCGTGTACATAAAACTTGGTTAGGAGCCGTGCGTGAGAAAATATTGTATTGGCTTGCCTGTGTTCAACAAGTGATACAATAGCATACAGTATACCACGTCTATACAGAAGGCTGTTCCACGCTCATCATATTACAAATAAATGTTATTGTAGTTCACCTTTAATAAATATAACCCCACTTGTTTCACAGACCCCAATTTGCAAATTGCTGCTTTATTAAAGTCAGTTTTGGGATCTATGTAGATCAATCTCAGCGCTCAAACATCTACAGCACGCATTCATTGTTTCCCCATATAGGTGAAGGTGTTGAAGATTCAGGATGAGCTGGAGTCTAGTAAGAGACCAAGGAAGTCTGGAATGACACTGCAACAGCAGGTGGAACACTACAGGAACAAGCTGCTACAAAAGGTTTGAACATGTTTGAAATACATGTTTTGTGATTCATGTCACAGGAAAGATTTTGTGCAGTGATCCAATTGTACCACAAATCTGCTTCGATAGTTATTAGGAGGGGTTTTATAGTGACTGGCAGTAATTGCCAGGATGGTGCATGTTTACACATCTCATGGACACACTATGTTCAAAACAAGTCTACTATATTTATGAAATAATCTAGATACTAGATCATGTATACTATTTCTATAAGCCCATTTTCTATTATTTATTCAGTACCAATAGTTTCAGACCAACTAAGAAACACAGCCCGTTAGTTAAATAACTTTCTCATTGAGGCCAAAGGTTACAGTGAGTGACTTTATTCATAAGAAATCTAAACACATTTGATCAACAAAAACTGCGACAGTAACAGATTTAATGCAAGGTAAGACAAGCACCACAATTATACTGAAATGTATTTTTTACCAGGTATGACTTTCTTTACGGTCTGCCTTAGGAATTTGACAAGGATGATGAGGAAAAAAGCGAGAAATCCACATCCAAGTCGAAGGACAGATCAAAGGATGACAGGCGAGATAAAGAGAGGAGCAAAAGGGGTGAAGACGGAGACAGGAGGGGGCGCAGTAAAGACTTGGAAGACCCTGCATCGAAATGCAAGAGCAACTCTCCTTTGAGGCGAGTACCGGTACTTGGCTGCCTGGTATATGGTGCTGCATTGTTCTGCTGTCCTTTTAAGCTTGCTGACTCCTCCATGTTTTAATTCTGCAGAGCGAGGTCTCCCAAGTGGTCCAAACGTTCTAGATCACCGTCACCAGACAGGAGGCCACGGCGGTCCAAGTCTAGATCACCGCATCGCTCCCACAAGAAAGCGAAGAAGAGCAAACGCTGAGTGTACAGATGATTAAAACCAGTGCTTTACATGGCCAGTGTGCACAACCGTTGTCTCCCAGTACGTCTTTTGACTTGCTCCTCAAAACAGTTCCCCTTCCCCCCGTTTGTCCTGACTTCTCTGAGCAAGATTCAGCACATTTTTTTGTATGATGAAGTTTGACCACTGTAATTATTCTTTTTGTTGTTTTAATGTTTGTTTTTAAAATGGGGACTAATGAGAATGTTGCTACCCGTCTGTGGGACGTAGAAATAAATCACTCCTGGTGAGAGGTGTGCATGTTGCATTTCAAGTGGAAAATATCACCTATTTAAGGGTATCGAAGACAATAGCGCAATACTGTATTTAATAGATCATGGTATCAGACAGGTGCTGATTAAGCAAATTTCAATAACGACAACATTTGTCTGTGTGGTTCTATTGAGGCAATAAATGGTCTGTGATTGTATTGGGGGTAAAAAAAAAAATAATCTAACCAAATTTACCATAATGAAATGTGTATCAAAACTGTTTAACCAGTATTCATTCCTCCACCCCCACAAAATATGTCGGCCCTAATAATGAACCGTACGTCTAAGTTTGCACCTTTTGAGTGTATTTAGTATTGATGTTAGGGTTTCGGATAAAGTGAAGACATTTGTGTGCGAGTTCTAGTCTATTTTGTAGGCACAATTCAGTAAACTGAAAAAATAATTTACCTCAAGGTCAACAGTTTCCCTTCAAACAGACAACACAATATTTGAAATCACCCAGCTTACAGTCAGTGTCATTCTTTGCAGTTGGCTGAAATGTGGCTTATGACTTCTGTAAAGGAAGTGTACATTATCAGGAAGGAACAAACATCTTCCAGGTTTCAAAATGTAAGCTCCAATAAGTCGCTTAGCTCTCCAACTTCCTTTTGAAAAACAGCTTTGCTATTAAAGAAAAGTATAAATGTATAACGTTATGTGCTATTTACAGTCATCTTAAACTTTCCATTGTCTTCCTTTTGTGGTCCCTCTGAAGGGCAAAAAGATAGAGGTAGCTCCATTTTCTCAGAGCACTTGCCAGAAGTCAGATTTCTGATGATGGCTGCTCTTCATTGTAAGAACTAGGCACAACTCCAGAGGGGGGGGTTGGTTAGAATAGCTGACTGCCAGTGAAGTGCTCAATACTTTTTTACATTGATAAAAACTTTGATGGCACCGGTGAAGTCAGCCGAGAGTAAAACCTCTGTATGATCAGTTTTCAGGGCTCCTGCAGAGAACAAAGTGGAGTTGAGAACTGAGTAATAACAGCAACTATGAATAATACACAACCTTGCTCTTTGGTGTTAACATACCTGAGGGAATGGTTTCAGACTCGGTGGAGTCCAGACTCCTACACTCTGCTTCAGGCTTCTCTGCCCCACCCTCCTGTGGAACTATTAGGTTGGGGTGGGGCGCAAAAATGGCCGACGTGACAACGGCATTGTGGGCTATAAAAAAAAGAAAAAAAAGATTCAAGTTAACACACAAACTCAAGTAAAATATATTATTGGGTAGCTAATATATTGTAGAAGACAAGTACCTTTAATCCCCTCCCAGAAGTCATTGCGATCCCGTCGTACAGAGGTAAATTTGCTCAAGTCGTGGTATGTGCTCCAGATGTACACATATTTGTCCTCCGAGCCGCTGACTATGAATGAGTAATCATGGCTGCAGAAATAAGAGTTTGAGTTGTATCGTCTGTTTTTGTTTCGATGTGTAGAGCAGAAAACATTAGTGAGAAGCTCCCTGACCTGAAGCTAGCCTTTATCTGGCTGCTGCTGTTAACATAACCTTTGTATTTCATGGACAGAGACAGGTCTCTCAAGTCATACAAACGAATACGGGAATCATTGGAGGTCACCAATATCTAAAAATATAAATAAAATTAGGAAATATTAGTGAACCTCACAATTATTGATTTATTTTTACAAAATGTATAAATCATGGGAATCGGACCTTATTCTCTCCAGGCAGAGGCTCAATACCGGTGATTTTGCGCCCGACTTTGTTCCTCCTTCTCGTAGACCTCACATGAATCTGAGTGTGGTACTTCAGTCGCTAATAAAAATACATTGGTTATTATATTTCGGAAGTAACAGCTACAGTACCGCTGTAAGTGTTTTGATTTAGTAATTTACACATACAATAAATACCTTGCCTAAACATTGAGGTTAAAACCCTCGTGATGTCCTTAATTTTATCAAATTATGCCACCTGAGGGCGCCATCTGATTGTGTATGATTTTGTGTGTGTTTTAATTGGCATTGCTGAGTGTATTCATTTCTTTAATTATTTCTTTATGTATTTGTGTTGTTTTTTTATGCCTTTTAACCCTGCTGTTGTCCTCAGGTTTCAAACTCACACCTTGTTGTGCCAGCAGTGCACATCATGTGTGTGTGTAAGCTGTAGAATTAGGTTTAGTGCCTTCTATCTGCCACAAAGAGCTAGTGATGTGGGTCATTTTGACCCGGAGGACATCACAAGGGTTAACAGAGACTGGGTAGATACCTCTGTATCATAGAAGATGCATCGGCCATCGTACGTGCCGATTACAGCGTACTTCCCGTTTTGGCAGAAATTGGCAGCAGTGATGAGGCGCGTCTGCCCATCCACCTCATTCCACAGCGCCACCTTCTTGTCTGGAATGTTCCACAGTCGAAGCTTCCCATCTAGAGAGCCGCTCAGAAAGTACCTGTCGTCCTGGGAGACAAACATTTAGTGAATCAGTTAAAGAGCCATAATCAGGAGATTATGACTAGATAAATACTGGATATAATGAAAGATCGAAAATATAATAATACAATAAATGCCTTACTTCCTGCTCTTAGAAATTAAGCACTTTTTACTTTAGCTTTGAAGATATGATGCTAATGTGTGTTAGCCCTGATGACATGATGCTGTCATTCTAACAATGTGTGCTCACAAATGCTGGTGTATGATCTGTTCATCTATTGGCAAATGTACTAATTTTCAGTCGCTTTGGATAAAAGCGTCTGCTAATGCTCTAAATGTAGTGTAAAATGAAAAATACATAGCAAGAACAATCTATAAAAACAAAGGAAAGAAGAGAAAAATCTAAAACATCAAATGGAATATACAAGAAAAACTACTAGAAAACAAAAACAATATGACAATTACAGTGGTGAAAAACTACACAAACTCAAGTTTATCAAAGTGAGCTTTAGGAAGTTATCCTTACTCTAGGGTGGAAGGCAATTGCTGTGACAAAATCAATGTGCTGAAAGCAGCACAGGCACTCCCTCCTGGATATGTGCCACAATCTAACCGTCTTATCCATGGAAGAAGAGAGCAGGAAGAAGTTCTGGGATCACAAAAACAGAAAAAAGTTAAGACATGGATCGGTAGTGCTGTAAAGCAGACATTCTCAAGGGGGATGCATTTATTACTAGAGGTACCACAAGGTACTTACTACACGGGGTGTGTGAGAGAATGGAAAGAAATCTGATTTCAATCATTTCTCTAAATAGAGACAGTTAAATATCTATTACCAGTAATAGAGCCTGTGACATGCACCGCAGAAACATTTTGTCTGATGAAGGGACGTGGAAAATGACTGAAAGGGAAGTTGTAAATGGTGGAGATGAGGGGATGTGGGGATGTGAGGAGCACCTTGGACCAGGACAGGTCTAGAAGGTCTGCCGTGTGACCCTTGTATTTGCAGAACGGGACCTGGCGGAACGGAGCGTTTCTATCTTCCGTGTCTGGGTCTTCTGGGGGGCAACATGCCTAGCAGTGAAAAAGCACCTGTCAGTGTGAGATGACCTTATCATGTTTACCAACTGATGGCAGTAAATCATATTACTCTACTTACCCCAGGATCTGTGTCCGATTTAGACGAACATAGGCTTTCCTGAGAGGGGGAAGGCGACACCCGACCTAGATTTAAATCACAGTGGTTAGCAAACTATTAACGACTTCCTTTTTAAATAGCATTATCGTAAAAATGCAGGTCCTTTATCACACATTGAAGATATAAATTAACCAGCAAACAACATGGTAAGTCATCCCTACATAAGGCTGATTAGAACATTACAAGTAAAATGTCCTTATGTGTGGGAGATGCAGACCTTCAGTGTTATACTTCATCCTCATGTTGTTGAAGTAGTCGAAGGCATTCTTTAGGACCCAGATGCGCACCACATTATCTTGCCCTGCAGTTGCCAATAGCCTGCCACAGTGAGAGAACTTCATAGTCCAAACTGCCCCCTGAGGACAAAACATTAACATTCCTCAGCCTCACACATTCTTTTTAAACCCCCCCTCCCAAAAAAAAAAACAAGTCCTACCATATGTTCACCACTTAGGTCCTGGACGACCTTAATCTGATCAAAATCGAAAGGGCCCTTGAAGCTGTGTGCTGCCTTGAATTTGGCAGGCCTGGTGTAGGGCATGCCCTCATCGTCACTGGACGATGGGTCATCCTGGTCTGTATGGAACACTGGTGACAGAAATAAAAGACAATGACATGAGACACTAACGGTGAATAACTGCTATAAACATAACTAAAGCATCTTGTCTGCTAAGGTCTTCAAGGCACAAAGGTCAAATCTAGCAACTACACAGGGAAGCAATTGCAGCAAACTGCTATTGTACAGATGGCCTGTCTTATCTTTAGGAGCCAGCCACTAATTACAAAACACAAATCACTTACTGCTCAAATCACACTGATAACCAGACATGAAAAGAAACCACAAATAAGGAAAACATAAGATACGAGTAGACAGTAAACCGAACAGTCAGACACTATACAGCATTTTGCTCCACTCTAAAACACTCTTCCCCTAAGTGCGATTGAATATCATGTTAGACTTCCACTTCCAATTGCAGAAACTACTAATGCTAACACTGCTCCAATATCCCTCTAATGATATTAGTGTGTAATGGAGCACCTGTAGCCATCTCTACACAGACCTTCGTCACGGACACTTTTCACTTTATTAACAGCCTTCTCTCCGTACTCCTCTGCCAGGTGCTTGGCTCTCTTCACAGACTTTCCCAGGAACTTTTTCAGCTGAGTTCTGGGTAGAAGAAAAACAATCATTAATACACTCACTGCCAAAAGACAATAAAGCAGTTACAAGGGCGGGGGGGATTACGTTTTCTGTTTGAGCTTTCCTCCATCAGTGTCGGTCAGGGTGGCGGAAGCCTTCTCATCGTCATCTGACTGTGCTCCATCATTACTGGAAGAAAGAAACAAACATTAAACACTTTTCTCCACATTTGTTTTTAAACATGCTTCAAGTCAGAAATGTTTTAATACAGCAAAATGAGACGGGTTTCAGCCTCACGTGACGTATTCCTTGGTCCTCCTCATGATGTGCAGCGTGAGGGGGTTGATCCCAGCAGGAAGCTTCTCCTCCGCCTGGATGAGAGGGATCTCCTCTCCCGTGTCCAGGTTCTTGATCATCACACTGGCCAGGATCTCCTGTTGGGGAACAGGGCACCAAGTCAATAGACACACAAATGAAGTGAACTGGTGTATGGCAGAGCGTATTGAACAGTGGCACAATCACATTTTTGACTTTGCTTAATGTACATATATATTATGGGACATGTAACTAAAAGAATTCTCCCCTATTTCAAGCATGATCTTGACAGTGGTGTTTACCTCATCTGTCAGCTCTCTACCAGAGTTTGATCGTGGGCGCTGAGGACCGGGGGTGGCGCCCCCTCTGGTGGATGAGGCCTGCTCTTCCTCATGCTCCTATGAAAATAAACCACAGAGACAGTAAAATGACTCTTCCTCCTTGGATATATAACTATTTATATAATAGTAATGACATAATATTATCTAGGTTTTATGTATTATTATTATTATACTAAACACTTGTCTTTCCCACAGGTACAGAAGGTTGGCTATTGTGAGGTGGAAAGTGTTATCAGTGTTAATCGTTCCACATCTCCCCCATGACAGCTGACCTGAGCTGTGACCACCTTGTCCCCGCTGGTGGCACTGGCCAGGTCCAGCGAGTGCTGCAGCTCCTTGGTGAGGCTCCTCACCGTGCTGCTGGGGGACAGGAGGCCAGACTGCTCCAAGGAATCTGTGGGGATTGGAACAGCTGAAGACACTTAATGGCCAGACCACACAAACGCTGGGCTTTAGGTCGACAAAGCAACGCTCTTCAGTGTAATGACAAACTATTGACTTTGGTGGCTTGGTGCCTCCATGGCGTATGACGCATGCTAGCATTGGTACAGTTTACCTGCAGCTGCAGTTTAATTGTTTTGGTATCTTTAGTAGTGCATTGCCTTTAATACAGTCTAATCTAATCTTTGTGTGGCAGTTAAGCATTAACCCGCTACTTCATCTTAAATTTTGAGAACTTGTTAGTGCCACTCCATCATACAGACTCCAATAATAGCAGAGCATCTAGTAGAACGCTATCCCCAGAACTGCCTCATTGCTCAGTAGTGTCTTAATGCACTACTTCCTGTGGTCTCACTTCAGGGTGTGTGCCCGTGCATTTCTCTAGTAATCTCCAAGAGTCAGGTCTGTATTGTGTTACCTCACGCATCCATCTCATGAGTGGATAACGATTCTTAACAGATGTTACATGCATATTCACTTTTGTTATATAATGTTGCCCAGTTCAGTTCGTATAAAAAAAAAAGAAAAAAAGATAGATTTATTTCAATGCTTAACAAAAGCACAACTTAACACAATGTATACGCTTACGTACCTTCAATCCCGCTTAGCCTAAGAGACTCTTGAGACTTCTTGCCGAGGGAGAGACCCGACCAAGACGGCGGAGGAGGCCTTGGAGGCGCAGCGCTGATGGGTGGGGGCGGCCGGATGGGAGGGGGCTTCTTGGTGCTAGCAACAATGTCCGGTTCCACTGTGAACTGGCGCGGCGGTTTGGTTGGCCCAGACGAGTCCGAATCCCCCGGCCTCTCTGTGGGGGGGAATTGATCCAAGATGTCCGCCAGGCCCGGCTCGCGGCAAGGTGCTACAACCACGGCATGCGAGGCAGACTGACTCAGCCCTAGGGTGCTGGTAATGTCCGGGGGCTGGACGGGTTCTCTCGGCCCGGGAATGTCCGATGTTTCGGGGGCAGCTATCAAACAAGCTCCAGCCGCTGGCGGGCTCTCCTGCGGTTCCTCTGGGCCTGCCATGTGTTGAGGCTCTTCGACAACAGGGTCAGGCAGCTCCACGGGAGCCTCGGCCTCTTGGCTCTCGTTCTTCAGCTCAGACTCGTCCCTCGCATCTGCGTCGAGCTCCAACAGCGGCCCCACGTCATCGCTGCTGCCTTTCTGGCTCTCCTCGATGATGCTGTCGATGATCTGGGATGATGAGAAACAAATGTTGGTTAAGAAGCACTCTGCATAACTAGCACAACTAACCCATGAACAGACCACACTCAGAATACAACTTATCTTAGCGTATAAAAAGAGACAAATATACAAAGAGAGAAACAGCTGAAAGTTCTATTGCTATTCTTTCAATGCCACTGAAGAGCTAAAGTATGTGATAACACCAGATCTTAAGGTAAAATAGCCATTTCCTTGTTCCCCAATAGGGACAAACAATGAGCAAATTCAATAAAAAGGTCACCATACCTGAAGTGAGTCATCTTGAGAAGTCTCAGATGAGGCCGGTCCACTGGTTGTATCTTGTATTAGGTTCACCAAACTCTGTATGCAAGAAAATGTTTGTTCAAATGATTTCATTAACATGCATTATTCAATACAATGCTCCTGAAAAATCAGCCAATTGACACCACGGTCATGAAAGGTCATGGGGTCAAATAAGTTTAACTCCTACCTATTTCTTAATTTTTGCAATTGCCATCCTCAATTGTGAAATCTCATAAACTCACTTAAAATTAAAATCAATAAAAAGCATGCCTTATTAACATTTCATAAAAATATTAGATTTAGTTTAAATTTAATATGAATATAGCAATACATATACCTTAAAAAAAGTATACTCCTCAATAACGTTACAGCATTCCCAGAACATTATATTTGTCCCAATGAACGTAAACAACAGTGGCCTGAATGCCAGGTCACAAAACAGGCAGGAGTTGGGCTAACTTGGCTAACACTTGGCTAACAACAAAGCGATCATTTGTGCTTTGCTGCTGTAGATTGTTGTGCTGCAACTGTAGTCTACAGATGCACAAGATGTCTCAATTGAAGGATATCTCCACTATGGTTGTGTCAACATGTTCCAATTTTGAATTTCATGCAGTTAATTAAAGAATGAGACTGCATTCTCAGGTGAAATTAGATGGTAACAAACAACATTTGATACAGGTTTTTAAATTATGATGATGACAAGTACTCACAGAAATGTATAAAACACAATAACAAGTTCCAAAAAATTCACAATAAATATGATGCATTGAGCAACACTTGCCACACCCATTAAACGTCTTTGAAAGTAGATCAACATATTTGCAATAAAAGGTGTCATTCAGTAAAGGACTGCACTGAATGTTGCAAACATTAATTCAGTGAATGCACCCTTCAAGTCATGTCGCACCGTAAGTGGATGTGAGAAGGGCATGCAGGGTTAGCATAAAACCAGAACTGTTGTTTTAATGCTGGTTTCCACAATGGCAATTCAAGATACTAATTGAGAAGTGTACCTTTAATTTAAAAAGGTGGAGTCAGCTATCCTGGAGAAAGATGGTTGATTGTTGATCAAAACACAACACATATCCCTTAAATGCCATAGAATGCTCTGTAGGCCAAAATCACACAACCATTGCCAAGGCTGGGATAGTGTTGTATTGTCCACACCAATATATATTTTTTAAAGATAAAACATAGCCAGGGCTGTGTAATAACTCTGGATTTTTTTTTTCAGTGCGCATACAGAACGGACAGCGACCAGACTGCAAGGACATATTGGCCGAATTTTACAAAAAGTGTATTAGCATCTTCAAATATCTGACTCCACCTTTAATGCACAACTTTTCAGCAAATCCTAGAGTCAGATAAACATACCTGAGGAGTAGTAATGACACATTTTGCAGGTGACCTAGAAGAAATTAAAATGTAGTTCAGTGTTCAATGTTCTGAGCTCCAACATGTTCAAAAATGCCATAATAAAAACAACCCAGACACTGTCAGCTACAAGAATGGAACACATCAGGACTGAATAAATGCTGGCTTGATAAGAACAATAACACAGATGTGTTTTTTTTTCCCACTTCTTTGAAAACGAGGTTAACCCCTTACAAGCATTTTTTCCCTAGTTTATAAAACACGCATGCATTGCACTAGGGAGGTTTAGCCTATGGCTGCCAGCTTTTGGAAAGCTGTTGCTTCCTGTGTACAAATGTTGACTCTGCCCTTGGCTTGATCATAGTAATTACATCATGTGATTTAGGTTTTTCAGTTGACTTTGACATCTTAAAACGAATCAAAACCAACATGCATTTCATTGAACATATGGGATTATACACATGGTATTTTTCACTAACACTAAAAAACAAACTGCAGAGTCATTAGCAGTTGAATAAGGGCTTGGCATCAACATTCATTCAGCATTCAACAACATGCTGTGATCAGTCAAACTCAACTCAAAACGTCGTAAGCTAACATGACATAAGCGCTACTAAACAGCTACTTCAAATAAAGATAGGATCAACTGTACAGTCATTCCTTCTAATTAAAATAGAGGTAATCTTACACAATTGGAGAGGGGGAGAGATTCACGTCTTCTGGTGCATCATAGAATTCCTCTGTGTCACTTGTGTCTGACGCCATAATAATTTCAATTAAAATAGCTCTTATAAGTTTGTCGCCAGCTAGCTATGTATGTTAGCTAACCCGCTAACAATACAAGTAAATACATCGGCCATTCGGCGCTAAATGTATGCGATAACTAAAGGCCTTATAGCAGGCTACACGTCGTCAAACAATCCAAGCAGGTCCCTTGAAGAACTATTCCCAGTCCAACGTCACTTCATAACGTTACAGTAAGGTGGCTAACAACTAAGCTAATGATGATAGTGACGGCTGATTACCACCACAAACTTGTTTTTTGTAAATATTCCTGTTTCTTATGCAGTCTTGATATAATATATATATATCTATATGCTCAACTACCCAATTTCTACTTCGCCTCGAATGTAGCACAATGCATCTGGAAAGCTACCTAACAAACTGGCTAAACGTAAAAAGCAAACAAGTAACTCCAGATGTATTAAGGGCGGGGCCATGGGCGGGGCACACTGGCTTCTTCTTCTTTGGGGTTTTCATAGGTTTGCATTATTTTGTGTTACCGCCATCAGATGGATAATTTATGGTGGTTGGTCAACACGTTCCACAATAAATACAGACAGTAGACAGTAGACACAGGTATTAACTGCTTAATAAAGTTAAGATGTGCAGGTTTACTACCAACCTACTGCTGACTACATACATACAGTAACATACTAGGTAGGTGATTGTCCACTGTGGGTATTTAGGTGAATAGGTATGGCTGTATAGCAGGAAGATAGATGAATGACTCTATACCTCTAATACAGTAACGTTATGTCTACAAAAACGTTTATGGATTTATCATTCTTTATGCCTGTTAGCCTGGACCAGGTCCCTCTCTGTTCTCGAGTAGCCTACTGTGCATGACAGTAACATTATCATGTATGACATACAGTAGATAATTAGCTAATATTATCACACAGAGTACTTTATTATTAAGTAATACGTAAAAAAGTACTAAAACTACACATGGTTGGGTGAGAGGACGCAATACTTCTTGAGCATCACTTTATTTAGTAACGGAAGTTTTAAGCCAATGAGAAAAGATTGCCATAGTCTTTAACAAATAGAAAGTTTGTATGCTACAACATTTTTAGTAAGCACCACTTTCATTGGGTGTCATAAGAGTGGGGGTGGGCCCATTGATGTGAGTGGATTTGAGGGTTTGTAAGGAAAACAAGGACGCTAGTTTACGATATCTTGTAGTCGAAGGTATGGATTTAATCGTTTCAAAGTTTACAGAGAGTATTTGATATACGTACAAGTAGTAAAAATATCGCAAAATGTATCTTGTATTTACAGCACACAGTGTTAATTTAGCCAGAGTCTTTTTTGTGATTGTGAACCAAACAAGCAGACTAAAACTATCGTTACAGTACAGTGACTCAAGTTAACATTACGATATATGGTTTTGCTGTTGTCTGAGGAACTACCCAACTGTCGACAATATTGTTCAAAGTATTACATATAAAGTACACGAAAGCCGCTGCGTTGGTTTACCATATCTAAACTCTCCATAAGCTAGCTCCTGTTAACATTAAATGGTTTGCTAGCTAACCTTAGCCTATTCACTTTGAAGGTGGACAGTGTTACAGTAGAAACATGGAACAGCAGACTGAATGTCACCTGCTCTATTGCTCGCATGACCTTACTGTTATTAATCAGTTTAGTCAATTAATAGCAGCGTTTACTAGTAACGTTGTCTAGCAAGCCAACATGTTTGTTTAAAGCTAGCATGCTACATTAGAGAGAACACACCAGCCCTACTAATGGTTTTACCCGGTGTTTAGTTTCAGGTGTTGACAACACAACGACAAAATGTGTCACACGCGTTTTTCATTGGACTTTAAACCACAATCAGTGCACTCAGATGCACCCGAAATATGTTATGGTAATAGGAATAATTGATGTACAGTCCACACGCATGTGCATCAAAACCTTTATCACCACCACGATGGCAAACGTGTTTTTTACATTCGACTACAATGAAGTGAAGTTGGGAGTATTATTATTATTAATTATGTATTGTTAATTCTACTCTATTTTACACGTCCAACCTTCAGTGTGGTCGGTAATTTGGTTGTCTATCCTGGCAAAGTCAGGAGAATATGTGTTAGGTCATAGTCTGCCCATAAGCGTGACTGAAAAGATACGTCTCTGTAGTAAGAACATGTATACCTATTTACAAGTGAATAGTAAAAGTAATGGAAGAGTATGTGTTATTGTTTACAATTTGTTTGCTTTGTGTTTCTTATTTTGTAAGAAAGGAACTTGATCCTTGGATGGGAATGATCAAAGAATTGGGCTAATGCTAGAATGTTTCCTTGTACCTAGCCTATGTATTATCTGGTAATAGACAGTTGCTTAGACCATCTAACCTACACAGGCCTTGCATAGACCATAGTACCATAACTGTTCTCTATTTCACATGCATGTTAACAGCTGCACTTTAATCGCTTCTGTTTTTATAGAGGTGCGGTTTTGGCAAGGGTATGGAGCACCCTGTGCACAGAGGGGAGGTGATGCCTATTGGACCGCATGACAGGTACTGTGCAATGTGTTGTTCCCTACATTCTTCTGCACATGTAAGCACATTTAAAGCCATTATTGCAGATTTGTGATATGTTTTTACTTAATAAATTTAAGTGCAGTCATATGCTAATATTAGCTGCTCTCGAAATCCATTTTGATAAATATTTAAAAATGGAAAGAGGTATAAATTCAAATTTTAAAAGGCTTAGGTAAATTCTTGTTTTAACTGGGTAAAAAAGGAAATTATTTTTCATTTACAGAAATCAACCTGGACAACCTTGTATATCTAAATAGTGTTTTTTCTCCTGCATGTACAGTGGTAAAGTACTGGATGTTGTGGCTGTATATCAGGAATGCAGGAAATAGGTGATGTGTAGGAGTGTGAAGAGCTGGAAATGTAGTATATATTGTTTTGTCACCAGGTCAGAGTTACAGTACTCCAGATGGTAGATAACAAGATATTGGGAAATTAGCTGGGCAGGTAGAGTATTTGACAGTATAGTCAAAACATTCTATCACGGTATATATAAATGTATAACACAGTTACACACAACAAAATAATTCTGGATAAGATGCAAATCAACAGAAAGCCACAATCCCATCTATTAAACATTATCACCACCATTGCCTCTACTAATAAATCTGAGCCTTCAACACAAAACATTTGCATGAATTGGCCATTAGTATAGCAACTGTGATGATGCATTGATTAGGCATTCAGCTCACATTTGTATTTATTTTATTACAGTTAGACACACAAAACAATGATTCTAAAATAAGACCAAAAACATTTAAAACGGGTAAAACCAAGAAACACAATTCAACACAAACAATCACATACACCATCATCATATTCTCCATAACATTTCTAAATTGGGCAAGTGATACCAGTGTTTAACTTGAGTCTGAAGTTTATTCCATAATTGTGGAGAGACGGAACGGAAAGCAGTCCTGCACATGTAATCCATGTGTGTTATCTGGTTTTGATATTTTTTAGTCTAGTGGAAATTAAAGATAATATAGGCTATATAGAGCACGTTTTAAAATAAGTGCTTTGTAGACAAACGAGAGCTCTCACCTCACATAACATTTTAAAGTGTACACTTACAGTATACTGTGCATACTTGACAATGGCAGACAGTTAATTGGCTGGAAAAATAATTGCAGGACAGGTAGACATTTGATTAAATTAGAATATATGCTGTTATGAGATTTGAATAATTAAACTGTCTCGACACTGAAAAGATTTACTGCTTTATCACACTGGTTTTTGTTTGCGTTGCTGAGAGTTGTTTGCTCTCATGGTAGAAAATTGAGTTTGCCCCAGAGTTTTATAAATGTGAAACATAAGGTCTTCACATTACTGCTGTTACTTTCCATAGCAGGTCCTGTCAGATCTGTTTCATTAGCCTAGAGTTGGCAACTTTGAATGCTGACTTGGCATTAGAATAGGTGAGATTGACCAAAACAAGTGTATGTTTTTAGATGCAAGTCAATGGTAAAAGATTGTTTATGTAATGTGAGACAGAACATTAAAGTTGGCAACCCTTCATTAGATATGGATGATTTTTTTTTAATATGGGTGCATTCCATTTTAACATTCCAACAAATTCTTAAATAATTTGTCACATTGTCTACAATGACCATAAAGTTAATTTAAAGTTGACAATTGTAATGTTGTGTTTGTATGTAACACAATGTAAATGCAATGGAATGCAGTTTGAGCGCTAGGAAAAAGTGTGTTTTTATTGAATGTGAAAATGGACCATGATATGGATATGACAGGTAGCTATGATTATCTCCAGTTATCGGTCTGGATATGTGTGAACTCCTTTCTCTCCCAAATCCTCCACTCCCTGCTTTTGCCTTTATCAGACAACTGCCATCTCCACTCCTCTAACAAGGGGGCGCTGTTGCTAAGCACTGCTAGCGAGTGAGGGCTCCCTACCCCTCCCATCAGAACGTGGCTGTAAAATGCAGCAAGGGAAGCGGTCACGGTGGATACAATCCATTGGCTTCTCAGGGCTGCTGCTAATGTCACTTGCCCATCTGTAGCCCCAGTTGCTTCGACCAGTGTATTTCTAGAACCGCTGCCACTCGTGGGGGGGGG
>JAODUG010000006.1:1390969-1410901 GCA_027564795.1 Aphredoderus sayanus
TACCCCCCCCCCCCCCCCCCCCCTTTTTCTTTTAAATGGTGTGGGCAGAGTGGGATGGAAGCCTGCATTGGAAGCCTTTTCATGGATATGTTCTCCGGTGTTGGTATTGCCGTAGCACCGTTGTGGTGACAACATGCCGTTGAAATGGAAAAGCGGTTCTCCGGTCAGCTGGAAATTCCCAGTGCCAGTGCTTAAGACGTCCAGGTCCTCACCTCTTTCACCTGCCTACATGTGAGTAAGGGCAGTGTAGCGTTCACTGCATGCTGTGACTGTGACTGTGTATGCAGGTGGATTGGACATTTTTATTTATTTATTTATTTCCAGGAGGTTTTTGTTTGAGCATTGATTTATATGGATAAAATTAGATTTGTATTTTTAAAATGTTTGCTGCCCTAATATAATGCGTCCCTGTTTTGGCACAATATGATTGAATGCTGTGTTTCTAGCGTTGATATGACACCCTCCCTCGTTGAACGTGCATTTAACTGCTTGCTGGCAGAACGTTGTGCACCCTGCCAGGGTGGCTCTTTTTGCCTTTAGCTTGGTCTTGACACGGTTCACATACGTGCACCTTGTTGTCTCATCTTGCTATTAGCTTGGTTTTGACATGGCTCACGTCCGTGTGTCCCTGTGTCCCTGTGGCTGTTTGTTTGGGTGCAGAGACTCAGAAAGCTTGGGAGGAGCCTGCCTTTGTCATGATGTCTGGCGTGCCCTGGTTTAGGAGCTTTTGTCATCTGCTAGTGCTCCTGGAGGGTGGGGGTGGGGTTGGGGGGGATCAAATCTAAATGGTTCATACTCATGCTCCATCCTGTCCCTTTGGGCCTTATTTCATTGCCCTACTGAAATTGTTAGGTGTCTTGTTAAACGTGGCTCTAATCACTACATGATGGTAGTTTAAACCATCCTGAATAGGCTGTCACTGCAAGATACTATACGTTTATACTTTTGTATGTTTCATTTATATTCAAGTTTCAATACTAAAACCAATGACGTTTTTATTCATTCATCTGAAAATAGATAATTATCATTGTATTTTAACAGTGGAATTTCAGATGTTACTGCAGATCACCCTAAAACAAAATAAAATGTCATCCTTTATTTGTTGAAGCAGTTGAATTAACCTGTTCCAATGATTTTAATTGCATGGATCATTTGAAATATCCTGTTTCCTACATAAACGTGATTACAATATTGACAGCTATATTACTCACGTGCAAGAGAAGTCGATGCGGTCACAGTAATGTTGAGTGGAGCTCCACCTTAGTCTGCCTAGCCACACCAGTTACTATTTTGAAACGTAGGCCTATATTGTGTGTTGTGTTTTTAGCAGGCTGATATTGGGCCCCCAATTATAGCTTACTCTGTGGTCAGGGAAAAGTCACTATATACAGGGCCTTGGAGTAAAGTCTCTACACTCACTCTGGCACAGTCTTTACAGATATATATATATATATATATATATATATATATATCTTTGTATACTCGGACATAGCCCTAACATTTTTACAATGTGTAATTCTGTTTTAATTGAGAATTGGGATGAAAATGTGTGTGCTTGCCTGCAGCAAGCCCACCCAAATCTATATATAGAATGTTTAGCAGGCTGTGGTGCAGATTTCATGTTAGCAAGGAACGCAATGGCTTGCTGCCTTACGGACCCATGGCATAATTTGTATTTTAGAACTATGAATTAGTTTATTTGTACTAAAGTCTTTAAAGTAAGACCAAATGTTTTTCCTTTCTTTCTGCTGACAAGACATATTCAGACATTTCCCCACTTGGCATCGGGATGCTGTAACCGACTTTGTCCGTTTACATAATTAATAGAGACCGTTATGTTCTTTTTAGTTAGAAGTGACTTTGGTTTAGCACCCTAGAGTACAGAGTACATTTGTAATGGCTGTTGGAGCCTGTTACTGCCTGAATGCCATGCCCTGAAGTTTTGCTCATGTCCCTGATGACTCTTTTGCATGGCAGTCCGAATTTGGGGTCCTCTTGGTGTCATGTATTTCAATGTGCTAATTGCAATTTCTGACAAAGCAAGTCAGTTTGCAGTCTCTTTAGAAACATTTTGGAATATGAATACAAAATCATGTCTGTGTGGAGAACAAATGAGGTGTAACTGAATACAATCTCAGAAAATAATTGATGTGGACTGACGAAATTTACTTTTTATTAGCATTCATATGTCCATTTATAAATATTAGCCAAAATCAACTCAATTCTCACGTCTCAAATAAAAAATTTGATTCTAAACGATGACCAGCGGACAAAAGAGGAAGCCTTGGCCAGGATATCCAGAACCCTGGAAAGTAATATATCCCAAAAATAGTGGCTTCATCGGCGTCAGATGATGTAGCCGATGGGTTGCGAGATTGGTTTGCAGTAGCACGTTAGGGTGACATTCGTGTATTAGAGTCTTATTATTGGATCCATTTTTGAAAATGCAAAATGTAGGTAACAAACCTGGTGAAATATTTTACCGTATCTGCAAGGGATGCACCAATTGTGAAATTATGGGCCAATACAATGTTTAATATAACGAACACTTTTTTTATGTGATTGAGCTAAACAGCGCATGACATAAACATCGACTGCCATCGGTTCATGTCATCTTATTTAACGATAGGCCGATGGCAGTCAATGAGAGGAATACTGGCCAATACTGATAAGTGGCCGATATGTTTTTTCCACCCTAGTATCTGTGATATGTTTGATTTATCTGTTGCCTTCATTTATGGTTGAACAATCTGAATATTTATACCTGTGATTTAGGCTACGTACTGTAGTGGCTTTAATCACAAATGTATATATTTATAAAATAAAAGAATGGGCTGCGGCTAATTCCTACTACTGAATACGCGTCTTCAACTGAGAAAGTTTTTCTTTTTCTTTTCATGGCTGCTCTGTTGATAATTCTTTTTTTCTACTAGTAGTGTGGGAGGCAAAGCACCCACTCAAATTGTGATTCTTTCACTCGTTTCACTTAAATGACTAACCAAATGTAAGCAAACAGACGAAATGTATAAATGAACCTACAGTATGAAGAATTTTTGGGTTTAGCCTACCTCTTGGCCATGTAGTTTTAGGAGGACTTCATGTAATCAGCACTAGTTGGCTGAATGGCAACAGTAACCCAACTCAGGCTTTTCTTTATTGAACTGCATGTTAAGGCAATTGATATTTTACGCAAACACAATAGCTGTTTGTAGTATTTGAAGTGGCCATATACTGTATCACATTCATCAAAGCATAACATCTGTTATGAGGGCTTTCAGGAAGGAGAGGTGAAGCGAGAGGTACATTTGATTGTTGTCTTTGCATAACTGTGAAAAGAGAAAATACATGTTGTCCCAGAACAGTGCTCTGGGGGACACCGGTGTTGAAGTAGGACACACCTGTGGGTGTAGAAGGATCTAAATCTACAGGTCTATATCAGACACAGCAGATACTGTAGGTATAGGAAGATCGTCCATAAGTAATCAAACAACTCCAACATGTCCTAAGACAGTTGGCTGCCGTGCTTGAATTTGTTCCCTTTTAATGCTTTGTACCATTTAGGTTTTGGCACCATCAGTATGGGGCTTACATGGGAAAGACATTGAAATAGTAGCTGTGCACCTTTAGCAAACTCACCGGAGGCCTGCTTCTTATAGGATTTTTCTTTTACTATTTTTTTTTAAAACATTTTTTCCATGAGCAGCAGGTGCTCGTGTACTAGCTTTATTACAATTCTGTGCTCAGTATTTTAGTTTGATGAAACTATTCCAGTCTAGAAAATGTCATCGCTTTGCTTGGTAAGAGGAAATGGGGACATCTGCCTGGTGCTTCTCATACCTCACAGCTAATGCTGTTCATTAATTATCTGTAGGGAGCATGGTTTGCTTTGTCACCATCTCTTTGGTATATTGTTTGGATGCTTCTAAAGTATCTGTAGCCTATGTTGTTCTGAAGGGATTATCCCTAGCTGGTGCAAGTGTAGCCTACATCCTCCTCTAGCTTTATGGAACTCATGCTGCTATGGCACTCTCTCCACCTGTATATCTCAGCCTCTATAGCCTAAATCAGCTATCTTAGTACTGTGAAATTATTTATGTAAGTTATTAAGGAGTCTACTCCTAAATTACATTTTAGATGCAAGTTAAAATAGGCAATTTCAGTGATTTATGCTAATATTTGTGTTATGTTGAAGTAGGGCTAGCTCAGAAGAGGGATATGTCTTTTACTTCCATTTAAAAAAAGATATTTGGGGCCAATTGGGACCTAACTCAGATAGTGTAACCACAACACAGCAATTTTCTAATGCACTTGCAAACATATAATGTACTGGTGATCATGTCACCCTATGACTATTGCTAACTATGCTGCAGCATCAGTAACCATAAGTTGATAATGAAACTAAACCATTCACATACATCTCCGGTTTTGAATACTTGGCTACTCTTCGGACTCTTCAGAGGCTTACATGTGTACTGTATTTCTGCATATTGTCTTTTTCCATAAAATATTTACGCACATTGTTTTTTTTGACAGCATACCTGGGAGAATAGACGGGGGAGAATAGACGGGGTCAAAACCTATCTTGGGCCTGGCATTTTCATTGAGGATGAATCATGTGTAACCTAGAGCTGCAGCTTACAGACTATTGTTTCCTTATATATAAATTATTATTTTTTGGTGGGGGGGAAAGTAAATATTATTATTCAATATTGAGTCTTAAAGGTTTCAAATTAATCTGTTGGATCTTTTAACAAACTTTCCATTGCTATTCAAGGGGGAAAACCTGTACTTGATTAGGGAACCTAGTAGCCTGGGGAGCTTATTATTTTTTCTTCTGATTTCTTTCTTTATTTCTTTTTCATCTCTCTCTGTTCTCATGTTTGACTTTATTTTTTTTTTTTCTACCTAAAATGTCTTCCTTTTTCTGCACCCCTGGGTGTTGAACAGACCTGTCCAATAAATAATTTAAAATATATTTAGATTCTGGAAAATTGAGGGCAATGACAAAATACGAAGCCTGATCTCCAACAAGCTGTTATATATTTTGCGTATTGTAGTGTTATTACTGCCTTTTACATATGTGCAAGGAACTTTGGAAAATTCTCTACACCATGATTCATGTGTCAGCAGAGATTTGTGTTCTTTATGTCAGCTGCTTATGTCTGTCGTCTAATATAGGCTACTATATAGGGGAATTGCCATGATGAGAAAACAATATGCCTATATTGGAGGACTTAAACTTCCAAATATAAAAATTAAACCTTAGCCAAATGTTTAAATGTTATGCTAACATTTAAACATAGTACATAGGCCTAGACATGTTAAAATGTTTCTCAGTAGATTGGATTTGGAATTACTGGACTGCAGCCACTTATACCAATAAAATAAATACATGCTTGCATAATTTTAAAATGGTATTCCACAGGTTATGGGTGCAACTGAATTGACATCTATGTCTGTATGCCATTGTCTACGGTCTTTGGGAAGAGCAGAACTTTGAAGTGGGATGCTGTAGCTGTTGTTTTCTTTGTCTCGTTCCGGCAGCCATCAACACTCCTTTGTGGTTTGGACCACCCACTCTCTCCTCGCTGCCTCTCCAACTTACCACCTGACGGGGTAAATGTACCAGTACGCTGTCTGTGCTGTGTGTCAATGTGTTCGTGACCACTGTTTGAGCATTTTGTAGTTTTTATTTGAACTTTTATTCCCCCTGAAATGTTGACGAATGAATGTTCTTGTCGACGCTGTACTCCTATCATCCTACTATGAAATGTAGGATTACCTTGTAACGGACCCAATCCTTGTCTTTATTCAGGCCCTGATGGTACAGAAGGAGTCTCTATACCTGGTCTAGCATGTATAGATTAGTTTGTGGATCTGGAGGTGCACATCTATGCCATATTATTTTGTCCCTTTTTGTTGTTAATTTTGTGCCTTTTTTATTTTTATGCTTTTCTTTTCTCCCTCTGCATGTGAATGGAACATTGATTACATGTGACTTGAGGATAATATTTCACAATGTAATATTTTCTTTACTGAGAGCATTGACTCTATATTAGCTAGACAGAAATAGCACATAGCATTGTTTTTCTACCAGTGCCATTAGCAGGTGAGACATAAAGAGTGTTCACCTCAGCAAATTGACTAAATCAAATCTGTAAGAGAGCACAATTTAAAAATCCCAAAATACAAAAATGTACACTTTTCTAAACAGATGCAAAATATTCTGTTATTGGATAGAGAATTATAGGAGAAAAGATTGGATAAGCTTTATTTGTTTGCCTATAACCTATTCAAATGATTTTATTGCACTTGTTCTGCAGTTTGAGAATTTTTCGGGCATTACCAGGGTTTGTTTAAGATTATAGATTACGTATATAATATAATTAGATTATAATGATACCATATAATATTTGTATGAAAACTAGGCCTAATACCTTTTTAAATACTGCTATTAAAAGAGAGGTTGTTATCTAATTGCGTCTTCATATCATTAAACATGTATAAGCCTGCATTGGATTGTAGAATATAATCGCTTGATTTTGAGATCAGAGTTGGTTTTATAGGTCATAAGCACTGCTGGCCTGCTATGATACAGTTAAGTCTATCTCTAGGAGTTGTGAGGTAGCCTGTCCAAATTTGCATGGGCGATATCTGTAAAATACTTTCAATATTCATGATATGTGCATGGGGGGATATGTCAGTAATAAAGCCCATACTGTATAGTGTAATATTGTCAAATATCCATCCACTGTATTTAAAGTCCACACATTTCACACACATTTCTTTTATTACAGCGACTAGCCTATTAATCACACAAAGGCTGTATGGTAAATTTTCCACCTAGTGTGTTAGCCATGTCTGGTAGTGACCTTGGGATAATGAATGTAAGGCAGGTGTTCATGGACCGACAGACTGACTTAATTTTTAATGCAGAATGGTTTGGTTTTAATGTCATCTGACATCTAGAATTCTTCCATGTCTCTAGAATAATCTTTAGGGGGTTCTGTGGTCACATTGATTCTGAACGTCATAGGTCCCAACCCTGACATGACAGCCTAGCTATGGGCTATGATTCGTTTTCTGGGGCAGTTTTGTGAGCAGCTCAATTGGAACAGTTAATGGTTAAATTCCTTGCTCAAGGGCCTGTTGACAGTGTCTGCATATAAGTATGCCTCATTCCCTTTTCCTTGGATCAATTTGTCGAGCTGGTCTAGAGAGAGTCATACTGTACCTGCAAACCATTTCTCACGAATGTGCACTGTAAACCCAATACAAATTTCTTTTTTATCACATAAAACTTCCATAGCTACGACTTGAGTCTTCTCTAATTCAGGTCGTTGTGAGGTTAAGTCATCTCTCTGCTCTGCCTCTCAGATCCCTTGTGGAAGACGACGACGCTCACATGAAAGTTGCACTGGGGTACGGTGACATGGGCATCTCTGCTCACCTGCAGGCATCCAAGACAGGAAATACTCGCTTCTTTACGAGCAACACGCACAGCTCCGTAGTTCTTCAGGTGAGGTGCCCCTACACTATCACTCTCTACCGTTACGGGGTGTGAAAAGAAAGCTTTGGTAGACCGACAAACATAACAGAGTTTGACTTATCCCTGATTTAGCTCCTTTTGGTTTCTCAGACATATATTGTTTTATATTGATTTTACAGATGTTACAGCTGCATCCACAAAAGTATTTTTCTTGGAGAGGGGGTGAGGCTTTTATCCCGATAGTATGATTAACGCAACTTTTTATAAGATAAGTGCCTAACCAATTTAGCTATGCTTAACACAGAGCGTGAAACTGGAAACTGTGTCAGGACTCCAAATTGGTCTTTTTACTATCTTACATAAATTGTTTTAGTCAGTTGCGTGTACCATTATTTTTGTATGATGGTAACTCCATTTTTATTTATTTTTTCATAGAAAGCTGATGCACAGGGATATTTGCTGACTAATATGACATACTGACTAAAACAATTTTTTTGTGAAGTACCGAAAAACAGTCTGTTGCTTACTATAAGATATTTAACCTACTTTCTTAAATATTTATGCTGAAAGCGACAATTAAACTTTAAACTCTGTAGTGAATGGTGAACTACGTGGACTTAATATTGATGTAAGGAAGTAATGTAACCTGGTATGCCAGATGGTTGTTACACACAACCATATTTAATTATATGCACACAACCATCCATAAAAACTGTTTATAAAAGGGCAGGCACTTAAAATAAATGTTGAAAAGAAAAGACAAATTACATTGTATTTCTGAGGGAAAATATTAAGAAGAATAAAATAACTTTGTGTCTTATCATTGTGAGTAGGCCTATATCTTATCAACACTGCAACTATAACAAATACTAGCTTTCAAGTTTTAATCCCATTTATTTACAGCCTGCTCAAGCTTTGTTCATTGGGGAAATTGGGAATTGTGTTCTGGTAATGCTTTTGATTTCCTATCAAGTTAATGTAATACATGTCAATAAGCAGATTTAGCTAGCACTGCTTATTAACGTACTTGTTTATTATTGGTTTGACAGGGCATTGTGGATTGGTAATACAACAGTTTTTCTACCAACTCAATCTTTTAAATGATCTAAAAAGTCTCAGTGACAGACAATCCTGCTAAACACCCACACACTAGTAAGGTAAAGTAAAACAAATGCTACAAATACTGTAATCTATAGTAGTTAACCACATTTACAGGCAGTAGCAAGACCAGCATCAGAGTAGTGACTGCTCTGATATAACGGAACAACTGACAACTCGGCATTCATTATACTTTGATAACTTTGATGTTGTAAATGCATCACTGTTTCAAATATAGATATAGACAACTCGGCATTCATTGTACTTTGATAACTTTGATGTTGTAAATGCATCAGTGTTTCAACTATATATATTAGAACATGCAGTCCCTTGCTTGTTGCTGATGTTATATTTTAAGATAACCTAATTGTTTCCAAGACAATTTCATGAACACCCCACCACTACAAGAATTTTAATGGATACTGTAATTGTGCTGTAACCATGTCAACTAATAATAGCTATAAGCGATGCTCACAGGTTCCAGGCTGTGAAAATAACAAGTGATAGAGCTGCACGCTACCTTGTCGACTGGAAAAACCTGAAAGAAAAATCCCAGCGAGGATTGAACTACAGTATAAAGTGTGTGCGCCTATTATTTGTTCATACTGACCGAATAATAGCTGACAATTATGGAATAAGTGGGTTTTCTGGGCGTTCTTTGCAGTAATATAGCCTGGTTTGTGTTGGTTATTGCTGTGTACCGGTGCAGACTGGGCTAGTCATACGAGAGGCAGAGCCGCCTCTCTGGAATGAGGCCAGAGCAGAATTCCCTCCCCGTAGACAGGCTCCTCTGACCAGCTGGCGACTCTCCCTTCTCCCCTGCTACCCAGGGATTTGACCAGCTGAGGATAGAGGGATTACTATGTGATGTCACACTGGTGGCTGGGGACGGAGACGAGGCTTTTCCCGTGCATCGCGCCATGATGGCCTCCTCCTCTGACTACTTCAAAGCCATGTTCACAGGTACAGTAGGGCCTGTCCACCGCCTCCCACTGGCCTGGCAGCATCACGGCCAACCTTCATTAGTATGTATGGCTGCCTATTGGTAGGAAGAATGGCTTGCTTTTATATTAGGCATAGCATTAGCATTTTGCATTACGAACTGTATATTAAAGAACTGGCTTTGTATTGTATCTGGTGGCAAATGTTTTTGTTCAGTGTGTTAGTGTCTTTCATGAAGTGTCATTATAAGTACATACCAGGGACATTAATATTAGTATTTCAGTTGTTTTTCTATCATTCCTGTCAGCTACTTAGAATACCTTGGTTTGTCTTGCATAGTCAAGTTATTATGTATTCATGTTCATGGTAATGTATTCTTGTAATGAATATATTTTAATCTTTAGGGCACCAAATGGCTAGGTACATTACTTAACAAACTGCTCTACATACAAGGTATTCAAATATTTATTTTTCTACATAGGACTTGCTTTGACGTTATATCGATAAAGGTTAAATTTCGGTTTTTAGTACTTGATATAAATGTAAGTAATAAAAGTGGTGTCATCAAATTATATATTAAATCCCCATATTTATTCCATGTCTGAGACATTTCATGAATTATTGAGAACCTAACTTGTCAAGACAGTTGCCAAAAGTTTTTACATCACATTTAACATGAAATTGCACATTTGGGTGTGTTTTGGGGTAGGGGAGAAAAAGAGGGTCCAGCATTTTTTTTTAAATGACAAAGAAGCTTTTTTTATGAGAACATAAGGAGAGAATGCCATCTCAGGCACTAGTCATCGTATTGAGTACTGAGCATGAAATGGGCAGGAACTGCACTTGATATATGAGAGAGAGGTTATTAGTGATAAAGAAAGCGGGTTGGCATGATCCATAAATGCTGAGTAAAGGTTTCTCACACTGACCTTCAACCGTCTCAGGGAACATTAGTCCCTGGGTGCTGATGAATACATTTCTCTGACATTTACAAATAACGGTAGACCCAAGAAATAAATGTATTTTCCGCCAACTTAACACTTTGATCAGCTATGTTGCCTTAATTGGGAAATGTGCTCAGAAATCAAATCAATGACGCTGATCCATTCTGACTAACCCCGTGTGTATTGCTGTCCCCTGTCGCGTCACATGCAGGCGGAATGAAGGAGCAAGATTTAATGTGCATCAAGCTTCACGGCGTTAACCGAATAGGCCTAAAGAAGATCATTGACTTCATCTATACAGCCAAGCTGTCACTCAACATGGAGAACCTGCAGGACACACTGGAGGCAGCCAGCTTCCTTCAAATTCTCCCTGTGTTGGACTTCTGCAAGGTCTTTCTCATATCTGGGGTAAGGATGCTAATTCTCCAGCTCAGTGTTGCAGAACTCGAGGGCATTACAGTGCAGCTTCCTCTCTCAATGCTAAATGTGTTAACCCTCCTGTTGTCCTTCAGGTCAAACTGACCCAACCTATTTGTGTCGGATAGAAGGCGCTAAACCTAATGCTACAGCTTACACAGACACATGATGTGCACTGCTGGCACAGCAAGGTGTGAGTTTGAAACCCAAAGACAACAGGAGGGTCAAAAGGCAGAAAAAAACCAAACGAATACATAAAGAAATAATTACACACAGCACTGCCATTAAAGAGAATCACAAAGTCATACACAATCAGATGGCGCCACCTTGTGTTGAAAAAAAGCTGCGTTTTGGAAGGTGCGTTTGAAACTCAAGGGCAACGGGAGGGTTAATATGAATCTCTATGACCACGTTTGTATGGTGTATATTTAGATGTTTCATAAGGTGATTGTTGCACCGCTTTTCTCTAAAGGTTTCCCTTGACAACTGCGTGGAGGTGGGGCGCATCGCCAACACGTATAACCTGACGGAGGTGGACAAGTACGTCAACAACTTCATCCTGAAGAACTTCCCCTCGCTGCTCAGCACCGGGGAGTTCGTCAAGCTGCCGTTCGACCGGCTGGCGTTCGTGCTGTCCAGCAACAGCTTGAAGCACTGCAGCGAGCTGGACCTGTTCAAGGCGGCCTGCCGCTGGCTGCGCTACGAGGAGGGCCGCATGGACTGCGCCGCCAAGCTAATGAAGAACATCCGCTTCCCGCTGATGAACCCGCAGGAGCTGATCAACCACGTGCAGACGGTGGACTTCATGCGCACCGACAACACGTGCGTCAACCTGCTGCTGGAGGCCAGCAACTACCAGATGATGCCCTACATGCAGCCGGTGATGCAGTCGGAGCGGACGGCCATCCGCTCGGACAGCGCGCACCTGGTCACGCTGGGCGGCGTCCTGCGGCAGCAGCTGGTGGTCAGCAAGGAGCTGCGTCTGTTCGACGAGAAGGCCCACGAGTGGAAGGCGCTGGCCCCGATGGACGCGCCGCGCTACCAGCACGGCATCGCCGTCATCGGCAACTTCCTGTACGTGGTGGGCGGCCAGAGCAACTACGACACCAAAGGCAAGACGGCGGTGGACACGGTGTTCCGCTACGACCCGCGTTACAACAAGTGGATGCAGGTGGCGTGCCTTAACGAGAAGCGGACCTTCTTCCACCTCAGCGCGCTCAAGGGACACCTCTATGCTGTCGGGGGACGCAACGCGGCCGGGGAGCTTGGTGAGGGCCTGGCTTTCTGTTTTAGTCTTTATGCTGGGGAAAACAAAACCACCCCTCCCTTCAATGCCATATGGGTGCTCCTGCAGCAGCTCCACCCCACACATTGGACATGTACTGCCACGTGTAGGATAGTGCGGTGCGGTCTGCACCACTGTCTTTGTTTTCCCGTTTACAGAGCTAGTGGACTGCGAAGAGATATTCGAAAAGAGTTTGACAAAAAGTATATTAGCTTACAACCGCTGACTCTGCATTTGTTTTAAGGGGGTGTTGTGTGTTTAATAGCCAGGTGGGACAGAGCAGAATTCGGATTGGTCCCCGTCACCCACCCACACACACACATGCACACACACACACACACACACACGGCAATGCTAAACACGCATGTTTCGTCCAGTCACGTCTCTTAAATTATAATTAAGCAATAGTTCTGCTGAAAGTACTTCTTTTGTTAATTAATTTGTAGGCAAAACAATTCTGCTCAGTTATTACGCATAGTATACACACATATTGGGCATTTGCACATTTGGACTAAGTACATTTGTCGACAGTATCTAGGACAGTCATACACCAGTTAAATAAGTACAACCTGATCATCAGCATAATTGCTACAGTAATTGTATACATTGTACGTAAATACCATACTTGAATCGTGAGGTCTTACACACTACACACCCACTGTACGTTGTTATTGGAGCCCTGTGATACCACATCCATATCAGCCTACACCTTCCTAATAGTATAGGAAGGGCCTTGTACATTTTATCACTGCAAGGACTGGTTTTAAAAACCCTGCGATGGTTAGGCTCCTACTCCGTTATCTTACTTGGGTTATAATTTAGACTTAATTAAGTGAACTTGAAGAAGTACACTCGATTAGTAGAAAATTATCACAGTCTTGTGAGAGTAAAATGTGAATGGGGACAGCCATAGCATGCCAGGAACCTGTGGGGGTTTCTGTCAGTGACCAATCCCAAATCCCAGAACTCCTTGCCCGTGGCCCACAGAATGTTGCCACCCAGTATTTAAATGTATCTTTTGTGGACAAAGGGCAGCCACAATGCCAAGCGGTCCCTTTCCTCAGGGTTATAATTAGACCAATGAGCAGTTTGTCCATTGGCTGACTGTCTCAACACATGCTTGTCTCTGCCTTTTGATTTCCCTACTCTTTTTAATTCCATGTGTTTTTCTTTTCCTTCTTTTGCCCCATTGGTCCAGCTGCTGCATTTTATTTGTTTTCATTAGGCTTCCTGTTACCGGAGGATGTCTAAAATGTCAATAAAACAAATATAAAGGGCATACACTACTGAAATTGATATTCATACGGAAACAGCTCAATATCCTATGCTGATCATGGATTAATAAAACATGTTTTGTTAGGGGGGAATGCATTCTGGAGATTATATGCACTCAGAAACACAGTACTGTAGGTAGTAGAGAGGCAATTTGAATGTATGAAGGATCATCACTTATTTTTTAGTCCCTTTAGTAACGCAGTTAAGTTATTTGTTAATTTATTTTTAGCATTCTGTATGTCTTATCAGTATTTATCTAGATGAGATCACAAGGAAGCAGGGAAATGGAACAGAACCACTGCTTGTTTTGCAATTTAATCAGGTGCTGGTAATTCAGTCTTAGATTGTCTTTTTTCCCCCCCTGCATGGTTGTGAATGGCTGTGCCGTGGAAGAGACACACAAGTCTGTGCAGATCTTATTTAGACCTACAGGTTCGAGAGGAGGGATACGTAGTAGGCTGGTATGAGCTGTAACCATAGAATCCTGACCTATGAAGTTTATTTGATGTTTTGGTTGCACTGTGTACAACCAAACAAACGCAAAATAGGAATGTGATGGCAGTGCTTGTAAATTACTGAAATATTAGACAGACATGTGACTGACCAGTGGCACAATGTATCTCAAAATAGCTACAAGCAAGCGTGCAGTTTTTCTGCGTTCTGTTATACGGTAACAGGGCGTTTGTATAGGCTACATGGTACTTTTACAGTGATATTTGCTTGAGTTTAGTTTGAGAAACATTTTATAAACAAACGCCTATTAACCCTTCTGTTGTCCTTGGGTTTCAAACACACACCTTGTGCCAGCAGTGCACATCATATATGCGTGTAAGCTGTAGAATTAGGTTTAGTGCCTTCTATCTGCCACAAAGAGCTAGTGATTTGGGTCAGCTTGACTCGGAGGACATCACAAGGGTTAATTAAGTGCTCAATCACTTTTGTAGTAACTGAGACAGTTTATTCATTCACATTTCTCAGATTTCCCCAATGGGTCAAGGATTGGGACTGGACATTTCATGCAAGCCATGCTATTGTTATGATAAATTTTTTTCATTGATTTGGCAATATGTACATTTAGGGTAATAGTTTTTTATTTTGGTGAGTGTGAATACAAATTAAAAACTTTGGGGAAAAATCTAAAATCAACAGTTGAGGAGAGAAACTATTCATAATTTAAAAGCCTATAGTCTGTGTCCTCCCACGCAGCTCTCTGTAGCGCGGGAGCCCTGACTAACTTGAGTTGGCATTCAGTCTGATTGGATAGAAAATCAGAACAGGAATTAGACTTTGGCAATAAATAAAAAAATAGATACTCCTTTTCTCCCAATCTCCCAAGAGGCCTATCCCCTCATGGCAGACAGTTTTCCCAAATGAGACTTTCTTCTTAAATGAGCTGCCAGGTTTAATTAAGGTATATAGTAACAAAACTGGTCATGTGGTCCACAGGATGCTATTTTTTTTTTATGATTTCATACTCCAATATTCTGGTTTCTTGTGTAGTCTGTTCACTATATACAAGCATATAAATCTTTTTTCTTAATTTTATTTATTATTTTTCCCTCAGCTACTGTGGAATGCTACAACCCCAGAACGAACGAGTGGACATATGTTGCCAAGATGAATGAACCACATTACGGCCATGCAGGGACAGTCTATGGTGGCTATATGTATATTTCAGGTAAGCAGAACCAGAGATGTGTCAAGAAATGTATCTGATTATTTTAGGCCAGACTAGGGCCTTTGTTTAGTATTGGATTTAATATCAATTTAATTCTTTGATGGCACAATCTGCTTATTTTAGTTACTGTGTGTTCACATATTAGTGTGGCTACAGTACTACAGTCACACTTTTTTGAAAGGTTATGCTACAATGTGTGAAATGTATAAACTGTGTAGGCCCCATACTAACTGGGTTTTATTGTACTGCACACATTTGACCTTTTTCATATCTTATCGCTTACTGTTATTTAAATTGTATTTCTAAACCAGGATGGTGGTTTAAAGCGAAAAAGATCCCAGAAAAGAATGCCTGTAGAGTATGAGTAGGTGTATGACATGCATTTGCATTGTTTAGTCATGGCATAGGCCTTCAGATAGAATTGTTGTGTAGCTTATGTTGAATAAAGTTCTTATCAACCAACAAGAATGTTGTTGGTTTCATGTTGATTAAAGGTCAAACATAATTCTAATAGATAGACACACATACATATGAAAATACCAAAGCGAAATGGTAGTTTGCCTATAAAATGGTTTATATAGATATAATAACAGAATGCAGCAGAAAGTATACCTGGAAATAAGGAGCTCTGATGCCTTCACACAGCTTATTGCAAAATGTTAACTTTCAGTTGGAATATCATTTCTGGTTCCCAAAGTTCAATGGTTTTGAAATCTGTGTCTCATAATTCGACATCACAGCAGTTGATGCACAGTAGGTTTTCGAAGAGATTCAAGTAAATGCGATAAGGCCCTTCATAGCTTATCTATTCCGGTTACGCAGACTTTGACAGGCCTCTTATATTTCTGCTCTAAGATTAATCTTGTTTTTAACTTCACAGTCCATCATAGAACATGACATAAAATTGCCGAAGCCTGACGATACGTTTCAACGAGGTGAAAGGTGTTGGGAGATGTGAGATTTTCTGCTCGCTCCTGTCTCGTGTGCCAGCTAATCCCCAGTTTGTCTGTACGAGTCACCTCAATGCTTGTTCACTTCATAGGATTGGAAACAAATCCTGTGTTATGGAGATGAGCCCCAGTTTCTCCATGTGTGACTAATCCAAAGTGATGCAGGGAGGAAGGAAGGAAGGGGTGGTTGGAGAGCAGGAAGGATAGAGAAACAGAGGGCTGGAGAGCTTGTGTAGGAGGTGTAGGACAGCAAGAGCCTCTTAATCCCTCCTCGCCTAGGGTACCGCTGGCTTTCATCAATACAATGCGTATTTACTGCTCGTAAACACCAAGAACGCTCAGTGTTCAGCTTTCCTAACTTTGTTTTCAACAACAACCAGTAGGTGTGCCTACATTGTAAGAAGCTTGTGTGAGATGATAATGGTAATATGTGTTATAAATTATAAAATGTTCTATTTTTATGTGCCTTTATATTATTATTGTATTACATTGCACTTACATTGGCAATGATATAAGGGCATGCAAAGCATGGAAATTGCACTTGGGGAGAGAATCTTCAAGGGTCCTGTAAGATGAAGTGCAATATCTCTGGGACGTGCAATATACTGACCAAATGTTTTAACCTCGTATGTATACAGTACCCCATTCTGTGTACTTTAGTGGTTTTATATTCATACTTGTTTGTATCCTTTTAATGTGTATATGTGTGTCTAGTCTTAATATGCATTGTGTATGTGTTGGAACTGTTTGAAGATGTTGTTGCTTTTTATTTTTTATATATATTTTGTACTGCTCAGGGGAACACGCTATATTTTGTTGTACAGCTGTGCAATGACAATAAAGGCAATAAATATTTTTTATTTTTCAGAATCAGCCTAGAGATACTTTGCTGTTTAATTAGTATTTGGGTGCAATTTACATTAATTTGAAGTGATTGGTTTGCCAGATTTGGTGGATAGTAATCAACAGGAACCAAGCCATAAACTATTAGTAAATGTTGCTCTTTATAAACCAAGGAAGTGGAACGCATTTAGGACCAGACATACCGTATGATTTGTTAAGTGAAGATTAAAGACACTTTCACTACTTAATAATAAGCTGTAATGACGAATAACACATTTATAGAAGTCATGGTTTGAGCTAATCTCCTGGTAGCCAGCTGTTTTTCTATCTTCTTGCTTCAGGCACAGCTCCGTACTGCATATTCATGGCTCGCCCTTTTTGATGTTGATATGGCTAGTTCTGCATGGTGTGAATATTTAGATGGTTTTAAGTTATGGTACAGTGATGAGCATGCCACCGAGCTTAGTACCTTGCTTGTGTAGCATATTGTATGGCTTGGAAGCCACACCATGTCATTAGATATGCATTTGCAGTCGCTAAAGCTATGTACGATAAAGATTACTCAGCAGCATGCATATTAGGTACAACTGAATAGATCAGGAGAAATAACTCTGTGATTACATTTGACAAAAAGGTTTGTTTAGGTTACATTGGAAGTGCAGTTCCGTGATGTGACCCACTACTTTGTAATTTTCTCAAAAGGAAGAACACTATTCAGACATATTTTCACAGTTCAATTGATTCCAGGGTTTGGCTACTATTAATGGATATGACTAGTGGTGGTAGTAGAGACATCTTGTTATATGCTGGAAGTAATTACAGTTATGTTATTTAGTTGACGCTTTTATCCAAAGTGACTTGCATTTAGTACAATTACATCTGTTATGGAGCTTTATCTCAAGGATGATTATCAGTTCATTGTTGTCTGTGAAATGTAAAACCTCTGTATGGAATATGTATTTGTATACAATTACAAAGTTACTCAGGAATTATATTATCTGGTTGCTTTCCCAATATCGGCTTCTCCCTTGGGTGTTATTGGTCACAAAAAAATCTATCCAGTGTGACTCAGCTGACCTCAATCCTGCAAATAACTACAGTTATCCATTCCCATGATTTTTCATAGCGTATTAAAGATAGAAAATGTTGCTCAAGCAACTTTGTAAGCAATTTTCCAACCGATATGGAGTTTCTCCAGTAGTATGTCTACAATAGCGATCAAGTACAAGAGGGTCAAGTGGCAAAGCAATAACCATCAGAGCCCTGTTGTACACAGGTCAGAGTCTCGGGGGTTTAGATTCTGGCTGTGCAAGGTGACCCGTGCTGAAGTGCAGTTCCGTGTCTGTCAGTCCACATCAAATCAGGATCCCTGGCTGTGCTGCTGTGCTGTCTGAAGGCATTTTGTCAGCTGGCCTGACCTGACAAACACAGTCCTCCTTACACAACATCATAGCTGCAGAGGTGTGGCCTTGGATCAGCACAAATTCATACCACCACTCGCCACCGGAGAGCGAGAACAAGATCTGTATTGAGATGCTGTTGTGATGATGATTCATGGTCGGTGTGAGATTTCAGATCCCTTTAGTGCTGTCGATCAGTTAGCCAGCCACTCTACTCTGCTAGCTCAGTACAAGGGTTGCAATGTAGGGGGAGGACAATACAATCAAAATAGTGTACAATGTATATTTGTTTAAGACTAGACACGTAATGGGGTTTAAACTTAATCTGACATGATGCATTTTGGTAAGCTTACATGAGAGGGATATAAAATAGCTATGTTTCTGTATCACCGTCATTGTTTATTTCCTTTTACATTTTCCAACAGCCATTCTTCATTGGATTTTTCAGTGTACTAAAAGGCCACGCAAATGACAACAGTGCCCATACCTGCCCACTCTTTCACCCTTTTCACCGTGGAATGGTATTTTTGGAAAATGCTGAGCTGCTATTTTTTTTTTTTCTTCTCTTTTCTTGCTTGGCTTCAACTGTGTCTCCTCACCCTCTGTGGGTCCTATTTGTGCCAGTGCTGTGAATCCACCAAGCAGGTCATCAGTTTTAACAATGGGTCACAGCGGCTGCAGAATTGTATCTGCTTGATTTAACACTTAAATGTCTGCCTGCGTATATGATACTGGCAGGTACAGCTAACCTTGTGAGCAAAAGCACGTGTTCCTTGTCATGTCTGTCAGGACCAAGCCATCGCGATCTCATCAGTGTCTATACAAAGTTTTGTCAAATGTTACGGCTTAAAAACAATAAAGGTGGTGATGAGAAGTGGGTTACTTGATAGAGGTCCTTGGGTTATATCTAAAAGAAGGGCCTCGTGGGGTAAATCGCAGCATTGTCCTGATATGGTTTTAGTAGGGCACATCCACTGGTTGATAAAGAACATGGATTGCCCTCCATCAGTTAAGGAGGCTGAGCATCACAGGTCTCTGATTAGTCATGGGAAGTAAGCAGACCTCACAGGCATGATTGGATTGAGAACAAGGGCACCGGGCAGGACCAGTGGCACAATAGGGCCGCGGGCTCTGTTCAGCATGCGCCGCAAATCTCCACTATGCTGCATTTTGTGCTCCCAGTCACTCTGCGTACGGGGGGGAGGGGTGGGCTGGCACTCACCCAGATGCATGCTGGGATTGTGTTCCTCTTTATTTTAAGCCTTCCCTGTAGACATGTCCTGTATTTTTTCCCTCCCTCTCTCCCCCCACCCTCCGTCTTCTCCCCACTTTTCCCTCCGTTTTGTCTGTCCCGGCGTCTACGACGTCTGTCTCCACCGCGGAGATGGACAGATGGACCGTAATGGTGTTCTCCTCAGTAGTGGGTGCTCTGAGAGTACGCGCAGCGCTTCGTTTCACAGGGAAACAGGGAGGGGCCCAAGCCGGCTCATGCCATTATCAAGATGTTCGTTTACTTTGGCTAGCTCCCCTTTTCTTTGTTGTTGTGGCCCGGCGAGTGCAGATCTATGCTGATGCGAGGAATTTAATTACCACAGTTGACCGACTCATGTT
>JAODUG010000006.1:1411001-1428809 GCA_027564795.1 Aphredoderus sayanus
TTTGTTGTTGTGGCCCGGCGAGTGCAGATCTATGCTGATGCGAGGAATTTAATTACCACAGTTGACCGACTCATGTTCAGGGCTGTATTTGTTCCCAGGCGATTAGTGACGGGCCCTAATTTGTGCTCCGTTTGTTTCTTTTCCTCCTTCCACCCTCCCTGCTGCAGGGGGAATCACTCACGACACTTTTCAGAAGGAGCTGATGTGCTTCGATCCGGACGCGGACAAATGGACTCAGAAAGCGCCCATGACCACGGTGCGCGGCCTGCACTGCATGTGCACGGTGGGCGACCGCCTGTACGTGATCGGCGGCAACCACTTCCGGGGCACCAGCGACTACGACGACGTGCTGAGCTGCGAGTACTACTCCCCGGCGCTGGACCTGTGGACGCCCATCGCCGCCATGCTGCGGGGCCAGAGCGACGTGGGCGTGGCGGTGTTCGAGAGCAAGATCTACGTGGTGGGCGGCTACTCGTGGAACAACCGCTGCATGGTGGAGATCGTGCAGAAGTACGACCCGGAGAAGGACGAGTGGCACAAAGTGTTCGACTTGCCCGAGTCGCTGGGCGGCATCCGAGCGTGCACGCTCACCGTGTTCCCCCCCGAGGACATGACGGGCTCGCCCTCCCGAGAGTCGCCGCTGTCGGCACCCTGAGGCTCCACCCCCCTCCCCAATACACAGACACACACACCCCCTTAGAAACATTGTTTGCACTTCCTCCTCGGACTACATCTGTACTGCATCCCCAAGCACCCATTAACTCCTAACGCTGTGCAGACCCTCCTACCCCCACCTCCCTACACACACACACGCACCTCCCCCCTCCCAAGTGATTTTAAACTACATACCGATAAGGTTTCGGCAACCGAATTACACGTCAATGTTGCATACTCGGTATATTTTGGCAGGAAATACCTTGACTTGAAAAGTGACTTTGCAGATCAACTTTTCTACCTGATGTCTTTGACGTTTTATGTCTCATTTCTTTAGGCGTCGAACTTGTCAGAGGCCCACTATGGTGACTACCACACTGACTTTCTTCTAGTCTATGCCAGGTTAAGTGCGGTTGACCCCTGGAGAGAGCAGGGTCACAGAGATGGGTAAGCCCCCTTGTCCGGTCGGTTTTTAACTCAGGGGGTGGCCCACGCCCAATTGCACCCACTCTCTCTCTCTCTCTTACAGTTTCAGTTCTTTCCTGCTATTGCTGTGAAGCTGTTAAGAAAATGGTGTTTTCTAAATTTAATAAACCAGGTTTTGAAAGAATTGAATTGTTGTTCTCATTGCTATGCTCATTAGAACCCTGCTAATCCTGCACCGCAGTAGTTGCCTTCCATAGCTTCGCTGCGCTACGGACACCCCTTATTGGCTGAAAAGACATTGTCCTTGGTGTCAACATAATCAGCTTGACGTGGAGCTTGATAACCTGCTAGGCTAATAAACAATATGTTCATGAATGGTGTTGAGAGCCATCCGGGATGTCTCCCCACTACTGTGTGTCCTCTCTTGGCTCCTGGAGACAAGACGGCCTGCCGGCACCACCTGCTCTTTGCCTATTAAAACTGTATTAGCAGCATCTGGTGTTTTGTTTCCATTTGCCCATCTCAAGGAAAAAGGGAGTTTTAACGGTCAGGAGTGTTTTGTGTACTGCGTTAATGATATAACACTGTAATACTCTGGAGGCCCAGAAATTCCATGTCGCAGATCCACTCTCTGCATTTACATCTTTATTATGCAAATGAAAGTTGTGCCGGTTCCTCTGCGTGCAAATCTGGACATCTGTCCTTGTCCTGCACAGACATTTAATTCTTAGCTTGTCCTCAGGGGTACTATTATATGGGGGTATATTTAACTCTAAATGCTACACTAGTTCATGACTTAGACATTTATATTGTCACATTTTAAAATAGACATTCCGGACGTTGTCATAAATTATGCTACGTTCTCTAATACTGGCCTGACTTAACAGTTAAAAGGAATGGCTTGAACTTTCAAATGTATTTTCTGCTTAACCATGATTTTAAATTAGGTAAGGGTAAAACGTTTCACATTAATCTATCCTTCGTGGGAAACATCTGTGGCCTTCTTCTTGCACTGACAGAATGCTGTCTTGACACACTAATGAATCCAAATTTAAGCTTTCTAGAAAAACTTTTGAAGTGATCTTCCTAAGCCCTGTGTATCATGCATAACCCCATACATTTGCTGATGTGTGAAGTGTCCTAGATTTATGTATCAGGAAGAGTTGGTACAGTAACTGGTTCTGCTGCCTGTTGCCTCCACCATGATCTGGTATGCAGTATGCATCATTGTAGTTCTTATACTCTACAATTTATTGTAATAAGCATTGAGAAGAGCTACATTATCTAAATCTCATGTAAATGCTGAATATATCAAACCAATTTTGATCCTCAGCCAGATACACTCAGGAGTTAATGTGTATCCTTTTGAGTGACAATGCAAATTCCCAAGATGTATTTCCCCATATAAAGTATACAGCCTAGTCCAATGGGCAATTCATGCTACATGGCTGGTGTTTTGTTGCCAAAATCAAACTGTGGAATCTAATGCATTATGTATAGCCTATTATTTCAGTTCAGCATCCTACCTCCATAGAAAGAACTGTCTCTTTACCCCTCTCTCTTCCCTTTGTGTCTTTCTACAAAGATGTTACCACAGCTGTCTATAATATAGCTTGATTAATGAACTATTTTAAGGTAAGTGTACATTACAGATGGAACAGTTCAACACACATTTGTGGCATGGTG
Organism: Aphredoderus sayanus; assembly: GCA_027564795.1. Classification (NCBI taxonomy): domain Eukaryota; kingdom Metazoa; phylum Chordata; class Actinopteri; order Percopsiformes; family Aphredoderidae; genus Aphredoderus; species Aphredoderus sayanus. The sequence continues at coordinate 1,413,768 of JAODUG010000006.1, forward strand.
TTGCCAGGGGGCCTCTGATCCCAAGCAGTAAATGACCCAGATTCTCTGGGCAGCTGAAAGCATTTATATACATGGTGACGCTGACTGTCAATATATATTTGTAAATGGTCTCTGTGGAGAAAACATGCAAACTTGTAAATGTATTGGTGGGTGGGGTTTGTTGGGACAGACAAAAAGATATGTTTGCACACTAATGCATACATCTTCTTTATGGTATTTGTGGGTACTTGCAACCATTTTTTCTATTTCTAATTCCAGTTGCATTTCACAACACACAAGTACTGTCATATCATTGTTTACCATTCATAATAATTAAAGTTAAAACGGTTTGATAGCATAGATGATAATGAAAGCACGTCTAACTGTCTCCCGCTATATTTGCCCTCATTTAGAGCTGCAGCCAGCTGGGTTATGATGCTGATGTCTTCTGAATGTGATGCTATGGTGAGTGCAACGATGCTAAACTGGGGGCAGCAACTGTAGAGTAAACCAGTCAAACCTGTGCTTAAGTAAACTGAGATGAGTGCACATAAACAAACACAGACCTACTGCGCCTGCACACACACACACACACACACACACACACACACACCATGTTCTAGGTCTTGTGTTATGACCTGGGATATTCTCCTGAGTACTATGGAGCTACCAGTATTTGGTTCCATAAAGCATATGAAGCACCTGGGCCTTCCCTGTGGAGCAGCTGAGAGAAGAAATGGGACAAGCTAATCGTTTTGGGAAGACAGTTTAACGTGTCATGGTTAAATACAGCTCACGCCTCCAAGGTTTCCTACACATTCATAATACATGGGCTGTCTAAATGGTATGACCTACTAATCAAAGGGTCTTTAGTTTTTCTAACACTTAAACTTCTTGAAATGTAAATTAAAGTAGTAGTAATTATCAAGAAAAATATAATAGAAAACAAAATAGTGAATAACTCATTATTGCAAACAGGCCTTTGTTTTTACAGCATTACAATTATCATGGATTGTATACACTATTCAGAAATGTGCATTGGGCACATATTTGAACTTTATGCAGCGTTGTTCATCACATATCCTTCATATCTGAAACACAATGTCAACCTTGCTATAATATGCTACAGTTATCTTAAAGCATTGCAATTGACCCTATGACCTAAGTTTATATTTTGTTGTAAATGTCACTGACAATGAGGTCCTTGATTTTAATTACAAAAAAAAACCCTGAGCTGTTTACACTAGACCAGCCTTCGTAGTCAATGTCTTGTAATATATTGTGTCAAACAGGTCGTTTAGGGAAATAAGTTCTTGTATGAGAGGTCTACAGGCTGTATACAGTTATGGTAGGCTACTGGTATTGATAATCTACGTGCTACATGATTTGATACAATACCAAAAGCCCATGTACGTGCACGCAGTTTTGCAGAAGTGAGCAATACTTCTTCAAGCTGACTATAAACGCGTTATCAGCTTCCACTCTTTTTTGGTGGACACTGCAAGGTTGCCACAGTTACCAAGCTCTTCTTACGGAACGTGAATAGTGTGCCCCTTCCTACCATAGTCCTACCATAGAGTCCTACTCCGTGCGCTTCAGCTGAGAGGAATAGGGAATGCATTGAATGGTAGCCTATAAGAGGACAAACTGAAAAACCGTCGATTAAAAGGAAAATTATAATTTCTTAAAAGCTAGAAGTTATTTACAGTCAGGTTCAATCGATTTATGAAAAATAATTATGTTTGAACCGCATTTTATTTTCAAATACATTCTCGTGTAGATTCTGGATGTTCATATTTTGTGCTAGTTAAGCATAATTAGTACTGTACTGTATTAGCCACTATTACTGTACAGTAATAGTGGCATCTAGTGGTGAAAAGCTAAAAACTTTTTCAAATACAAAAAAAATGTATTTGCTGATGGGATTTGTTAAAAACGTTTGTGTATACCTTAAAATTATGCACTACAATATAATAGGTCAGACTCTGTTTAGGAGTTTATTAATATTGCATATACTTTATGGTCTACTGTTTTTACTAGACATTCACATTTAGATGCATGGCCTAAGTATAAGACCTACCATTTCCAATCCAGCTCATAACTGATGTGCTTGACAGTGAATGTGGCTGTATGGGGTAGGGTCAGGAAGCAGTGTTGTTGGACTGTACTGATATCTACTTGGATTGATGCAGCTGTACCAGTGTGTAAACATTGTGATCTTCATTATCTATCATTGCTATGTAGAATAAAATAGCTCATTGTATAGGCTACATTCGACACAAAGGGTCATATAAGAAAACGTGGCCATATCTACCTATCAACTACTCGATCAGGTGTTTAATTTGTAGTTATCTACGAAGGATTAGCAGGGTTCTACTGAGCATAGCAATGAGAACATTCTCTATCTTTTCTATGACAAAATACATTTAATTTATTATGCCTGTGCATTAATCTGCACTATAGAATGATAAGCGTTTTGATTCTCAAGTTCATTTTGAATAAGCAACCTTATACATAAGCTTAAAAAACAATATAAAAATCATCCTGAAATATATTCTTTCTCCAGTTTATGGACAACATTCAGAATAAACGATGTTTTATTAAAATACCAATAAATACCACCAATATCTCTAGGCTATTTTAGGAATGGAAATTACAGTTGCTTGGCTTCTTGTACCACCATGTGACACAGGGGTCCAAAACTACCCATGGGGCTTAATCTGTTTATTGGTCAGGAATGCCACATCAATGTCCGTTCTTTAAATAACACTTAAATGACTAGAATTGTATACTAGAATGACTAGCAGTCATTCTGACTGTACATACATGATTTAATCTCCTTTCTATCATTAATTAAAAATCAAAAATATATTGGTTTGTAATGTTAGGATATTATACATCAAAATGAACAAAACATCAATTTGACAATTACAGGAAATTAATAGCCTGTGTGCAATTCGCTTATCTGTGGGAAAACAAATTGATTTAAAAGCCATATTTGTTTTACTGAGCAGAAATATAGTGTAAAATGATAATGAACATATTCTCCTAAGTGGGGGGTTATTTTAGTGACGTCACAATCTGAACCTGCTCCTCCATCAGACTCATAAAGGCTCTGAAGCATGGAAAGACTGACAGTCATTCTCCTTCTTGCTAACATTTCATTCTGATTTTTTTTTAATTCAATTTCATCTGATCGTGATTTACTCTTTTCTGCCCTTTCAGGTGCTATTGTTTATTTGATTCAAACATTGTGTCTATTTTATTTATTGTATTTGGTTTAAGGCTAGAAAGCTTTCTGTCCTCAAAGCTAAAGCTATAGGTTTTAGTTTTGTAAAATGGTTTCCTGAAGGGGAAAAGGAGCAAACACTGAAATGATACACAGTCTATAATGCATATCATCATTTTGACTTTGGCAATTCATGGAATGAAATATTAAGACGTTTTTTAATTTGAATAACATTTTAAAATAAACTATACACACATTTAGGAAAAGGCAGGGTCCTATATTTACATGGGTTTTATTTCAAGTTATTACTTTTCTCAATAAAAAACAGTCAAAATAACTCCTTAGTGGTTCTGTGTGAAAATATTCTTTGGATGGTGTTTTTATATCATGCTTGAGTACTACCTGTTTGTTCTTGATATGTTGGCCTGATTCACTAATAATAAAAAAGAGGGGAAAATAACATTCTTGGCTTGAGCTCAAAGGGCTGCAACTAGCCCGCGGACCAGGTGTTTGGGGCCCCTTGCTTTATGTTTGTGACATGATGCAACTGGAAAAACTGACAGGCCCAGCAGAAATTTCAATTATGTTTAATCCTATACAAACCACAGGAAACAAATAATTATATACTATACATCATACTGTTTAATATACATGTAAATAAAACTGCTTGCATATGGAATATGGAGTAGGGGAAAAAAACAAAATGTAGTAATATGTAATGATGACTATGTCAAAACAAAGTCACAGCCTGGTGAACATTTCAGTGAAATGTTGATGAGCCTTCCTAAAACTGTGAACGTCAATGTATCATTGCTTTATGATGCCAAAAAACACACCCATTACGAAAAATGTGTCATACGGGTGGATACTTTAAATGGTCTTCACATAAGTGCACTTTATGATTAGTAGATTATGAATATACTCTAAGACCTATATGTGATATGTCTATTATGGAGATGTATAATTTCTACCTCTTAAATTTGAATACAGAAAAGCTGTATGCCTAAACAATTTCTGTCCATCTTTTGGTTTTGTGAACGTGAACACATTTGCCAGCTCTGCTCTTCAGATTTGCATGGCCATAATCTGTTCTCTGATATTCATAGGCCTATACTATCTTGGCCTACACAGTACCTAGAGCTATACAGGTATTATATTAGTGTTATTGTGTTTTCCTTTTGTTGGCTATAGTCAAACATTGATTTATCAACACCTAACAATAATTTAAAAAGTATAAAGACAATAAAAAAAACTCGCCTGATGGTCATATTTAACAGCTACAATAATAAATGGCAATCGGCTTCGATATCTATTCGATGTAAACATGCAGTCTCCATCTTGAGTAAAAAATATGCCTTTCAACTGTAGCCTAAAGATTACATTCAATATGGAAATGTAATTGTGTGTGAGTGTTAGTGCCTGTGTGTGCCTGCGCCTTATCATTATTTTATGCATAAACAAATACACAATATCTGGTGAACGTAGCATCTTGGTTGAAATGCCACAGGGTACAGCACGTTATCTCACAGCACAGTGCACATTAAGTGCTGCTCTGTCCTTCAACGCTTCTTACGTAGAGATGACTTCTGACTTCCTCCTCGTCCTGTCTCTCCAAAGCAACGCCGCTAGCAAGAGGAGCAGAAGAAATCCCAGGGCACCTCCAATGAGTCCCGCCGTGAGAGGCACGTTGTCGCCCGTGAACTGATAAATCCTACAAGTTTCATTTTCCCCTACGTCGTTCACTGCGAATACACAGACCACAGCGTCTTGGTCTACGTTTCCCACAGTGGCAGTCCGTCTGCCCGCCCCCAAACGCTGGCGTACCTCTCCCCCTACCGTCACTGTGTAGTTGGTTACAGGTGATTGCGGCGCACACCACTGAATCACAACATCCGAACCTTCTACGAACATTTTTGTTATGTTCGGGGGATGGGGAGGCTCGCGGTATGAGGTGAGGCCGGGGCACAAGCAGCCAGTAGCGCTTTCCAACAAAGCGCAGGGTACTTGCAAGTCACGGCAGAAATTGTAATCGCAAAGCACCGCCGTGGAGATTACCGTCGGTGGTTCGACGGTTGACTTTCCCTCCAAATCGTTATAGTCTTCGTAGTCTGAGATATGCGATTCAGGCGCAGACCCTGAATTCAGGGGCCGGCTAGAAGTACTTATGGGGACTGATGGTGTGGAGTAAGACGTGTATCCGCTGAGGAGAGCGAGGAAGCTGATCACCAAGAAAATAGTTAGGTCCCTGTTGGCCCGCATGGCATCTAGAAAAACATCACATAAAGTAACATTATCACTGAGTGTATTGGAAAAGTAATTTGGACTTATTTTATGAGGCCTTAGGGTTCAAAAGATGATTTTTAGAAAGTAACTGTGCCCCCCCAGTGACTCCATCTCCTGCTGGATGTACTGTATACATGAGTGTGGGAAAAGCTGTCTGAACTACATACAAGATGTGTTCAGATGCATCACCTATCACCAAGGTTGAAACACCATCAAAACAGCAACTCACTCTTCATTGGTTAAGTGGTACAAGACTGCATGTTAAATTATGTTTCAGATTGTAATCCTGGTTTATATGTGATTCATGCTCAGGCAAAACTTTATTTCAATCTGTATACAGAGCTGCCATGGTGATCCTTATTTGTTAAGATTTTGAGGTACTTCAGCGTAAACCAGCATTCCAGGCAGTATTACACAACAGTCTACACACCCAGAACAGACCAGCTCTTTCAGCTGGATCCAGTTACAAGAACCCCGTTTTTGAAATATCCACAAGACTTTACAAAACATAACTAAGAAAAGCATGGCAGGGAATACATTGATTCTATATAGCACAAGCAGTAACCTTTCACTGAATTGCTGAAATAGGCAAAGAGTTTGACCACAATGAAACCCATTGTTAAACCTGAGAACAAATGTGAATACCATGTGTTGCCAATGCTAAGAAAACACTGCATGCTTATAGAGCAAAATAAAAAATAAAAGGAAAACGTTTCAAATATGGATCCATTTTACCTGTAATATTGTCTGAGGGCTTCGCAAATAATTCAATCTCCAATCCAATCTTGATCTTATCTCCTGTTTTTCTTCCACTTGCTCCCTTGGTCTTTCCCTCTTTATATGTTTTCCCCCAATCCCATCTCTCCTCCTTCTTTCTGCCCTCCCCCCAGATCATCTGTCCTTGATTCACAATCCCTCTCTCCCAGCTCCACCTCCATTCAGTTCTTTAGACTTTTCTGAATGTGTGTGTCTGTGTGTGTGTGTGTGTGTGTGTGTGTGTAGTATGATGGGAGTAACTTCCAGGCAAATGAACTGTAACACCATATGAACTCATGTTGGCATTCTTTTGGTATGTGAATTTTTTTCAGACTATGCCTTGCCTATGCTGGTCTAATTAGGGTCTTTATGGTTTCTGAGGGGTGCTCAGTGAAAAGAATAGGATTGCGGCATATTTAGACATTGATTCACTGCTACCCGCCATGACTGACGAATACCAATGGGGACCAAATGTTGCTCAATTGCAAGCTCACCTCTTACCCATTTCACCTTTGACCTATTTGGAAAGCTTTGATGAGAATATGAAATGGGTAAAACATTTGGGAGTGAAACATGCAGGCACTATCCAAGGAGCGGAAAAGTCCTAGATTGAACCTGTTCCTGGCTGATATGTATCAACAATTGTGTTTTTAAAAGTTAGAATACGTACCATTTTAACTATTAACTGGATAAGATTGAGGTGTATACAGTATGAGTAACATGTATTGGTCACCTTCAATATCCTACTACAATTTCAAGTAAGAGTTCAAAAAACAAAATATATAATTTGTTTGTTTGATTAAATCAATGGACACAGTCATCAGGGCAGGCTGTTATTTATTACCATAAACGGCTACAGATGGATTTCTAAGTAAAAGGCTCAGTTGGCCTTGATCCTTTCATTGTGTCAGCAAATATTTTGTGTTTATAGTCCAAATGTTATATAAAGACTTGGATTGGATGGATTCTATTACATGGTAATTGTTGCTTAACCTTTGCCAGTGACAATAAATACACATCTGTGATGGACTAAGCTGGGTGGCCCACATTGCCTGGAAGCACTAAAATCATTTTTATGAGTACTGTCTATGTTCAGTGAAGAGTGCCTGCATCATTTTTATTTGAATGTATTTATTGTAATATTGGTGAATAACTTTACTATGGTATAAACTGTCCTTCAGCAACAATCAAACAGGCTACCCCCGCTGTGCCTTTAGAGATTATATTATATTTACACTGCTGTGTAGACTGAGGTAATAGAATGGTAAGTCAACAGCATAAAGACATAACAACGGTGAGGTCTAGAAGCACATATAAAACCTAGTTTGTGTATGGCCAGCTACTGTATCAGTAGTCTCCTAATCTTGTGAGCTTCAATTTTATTTCTAAGGGGGTATCTGTCTGGAACCCCTCAATGCAAAAGCGTTTGTCACCCATTTAGAAAACAAGTCGGCCAATCAGTGGCTTGCCGACATTTTCCCCAAGATGATGACATCAGCATATGTCACATACATTAGTTTCCACAGGCACTCTGGCTGATTTTAAACATGACTGGGTGAGATAAAGGTTGGTAGTTAAATCGTATGTAAGGACGTTTGATTGAAATTTATTAGCACCACCTCTATTACATATGCTTTTGAATTGAGAGGTTCCAGATTGATTCTTGTGGTGAAAATTTAATTGTTGTTTGCAAGACCAGGATGGTCTCAAGGCTAAGCTATTTGATACATAATGTCTTTACAACAGTCTTAAAGGGACAATTTCCCTTAAAGTGCATTTTCTAGTTTCCTTCCTATTCTATATGTAAGCATGGTTCTAAAAGAGGCTATAATGAACTCCAGTTATATGCACATGGTGCTGTTAGTCTTGTTCTAGTCAATGCTATCCCTCTGTTCCACCTGGTTCTTACCTGCCCATGGTTGTCTTTGTCCAGTGGTCTGTCTTTCTTCTCTATAGTCTCCATGTGTTCCTGGTTGTTTGTTGCTTGTTCTTGTATTTCCCTTGATTGCAGGTTATTATTGTGCCTACTTCTACAGCACATAGGCATATTGAGAGTGAGCTGTGAAAATCAAGTAGGCTACTGACCTCAAACGTTTAAACAGTAGCCTGTAACCTAATTATTCACCTTTATGCAAACATTATATTTTTAAGATAACAATAATATAGACCTACTGTACTGCAGATAAGCTCAACATTTTCTTTGCTTGCAACATAATTTCTTAGACTGATCCTCAATGGAAATGTGCCTGCCCCACTCATCCAGTCAATTTTGATGTTTGCCAGTCAATGAAAAAGACAACATTGGACAAGAACAGTGCTTGCAGATCACTGCAAACCCCTCATTTGGGGATGATGTTAAATTAAATGTTCTATTAAAATATTTCAATTAAAATAATTTAATGATTCCAAAGTATAGTGTATGTATAGCGATTTAGACCAAGATAGTTATTGTAAGGCTACTAATTATTATTTTATATTTATGGGTATAACGGTACATCAGCATCCAAAAAATGGGATTATGTTGTTGGCATTGATACGGAATCCAGGACTAATTCTCAAATACCTGTTGTCTTTCTAAAATGTATTTTGGAAAAACCCTTAAAATCTTGTGACGTCTAGTTATTTGTAAGAAGCTGGTATTATGTCTACATCCTTGGGTGACTCATAAAGAAGGAGGTAACAAATGTGTACACTCAATGTACACTGGGAGTATTAATTCTAGTTAAAAGAGGATAAGAGGCAAAAATGCATCTACAGTTTATAGTGTCATAAAGTCACATAAATGTGTAATATGCTAATAACTTTATTGAAGTTTGATTATTCAAGCATGCCTCAGTTTATGATGAAACTGAGTCATATGTTGAGTCAGTTCAGAAATTTTGAAAATAGTGCACATTTCACAATGTGCCAGCTCAGGCTTGTATTTGCTGAGGTAATATTTTATCATTTTGATGACGGTACTGGATAGTCCACATAGTCTATTAATTTATATTGGTTAACAACAAATAACCTGACAAAGTGATGTTTGGACCACAAAAGGCATAATATATGGAGATGGAGCTTCAAATAACTACATTTATTTTGAATAGCATGTGTCCCCTGCCATAGAGGTTGCTGATTTTCTGGTTACTGGCAATGTTAGTTTCAGCACTTTGCATAGGTGTCAATATACAGAACAACAATTTTTTTAAGAAAATGCTAAGTGGATCAGTAAACTATTAATAGGTAGGTGGAGTCTGCTATCCTGGTGAGAGACTGTTAATATTTTAAATTGTTTAAAAAAAAACACCTCTCCCTTAAATGCCATAGGCATTTGGTATGCTCTCGGTCCTCGGTAAGCTCCGGCTCCCATACTGGGCATGCATTTGCATCACTGGATATTGTTGTGTGGTCTGCACACCACTTTGTTTGTGTTCCCATTTACAGAGAGTGAAATCCATTTCGATGCACGGCCAGAATGGGAAGCTATAGTGAACCTTGAGATATTCTCTGAATTTGACAATAAAAAACGAAAACTGGCCAGTTAAAAAACCTTTCAAGTATTTTTCTCAGTTTGACTGTTTGCGTAGTTACTGCACTTTGTAGGGAAGAATAGCGTACCTGACATTTTTCTAAAACATGACCTTTACTAAATGGAATCAAAATAGTCAACGTCATAAAATAAAAATATAAGAATAACAAAAACGACCATGTTTACGTCAACCAAAGCTTCTTCACTGATGTCATTTCTTTGCGACAGAAGATGTATCATCAGCCAATCAAAAAATACAAACCAGTCGGGAGCAGAGGATGAGGAATCTGCCGCGGTAGGACACAGGGCAAGGGACATCATCATCATCAACAACAACAACCGCCAATGCATTTGATAGTTGCTGCGTTGGTTATATATTATCGTCAGTATTGATACTGTATAAAGAAGCACAAGTTAAACACTACTTCCAACGTAAGGGATTACCTCGTTATTGCTAGCTGATAAGCTAATGATAGCTTGCCACCAGGGCAGGCCTAGCGACGATCTACTACTCGCCAACTTGGAGACCTTGTTTTTGTCAAAGACGCCAGCTAGCCAGCCGCCAAATGTGGTCAAGTGCAAGTTCGTGTTATTGTAAAGAGTAACAATAAGCACACAAGGATAATCAAATTAGATTTGATTATTGACATTGGCATAACCAGTGTCGGGTGTACGACCGCGCGTTAGCGAAACTTGCTAACGTTAGCCAACAAAGCAATACAGTACAATAATATCATGACTTCTAGGCGGACCGGGTATGCTGGTGGCATGGATTCATCTCCTTCAGGGAGTGGTGGCAGTTCTGTTAACAGTGGAAATCGTAAACAGAGTATAATTAATATCACGAATAGGACAGGGGGAGATTCTTGCTACGACCGAAAAGTAGACAAAGCTGGATACGGGCATTCCCAAGGTAACATGACTGTAACATCGTTAAAGTCGCGTCTTGCTCCGACCATCCAGACCGCGATGTCTGCTGCAGTTGATACTCTTTTGGGTGAAGTCGTTCTTGTATTAAACGAGACACAACAAGAGCTATTAAATAAAGAACAGGAGAACGAAAGACTGAAAGTGCGTCTCGAAGTGTCAGAGAGGGAGTTGAAGACTCTCCAAGAATGTTTGTGTAGTGCTCAAAAACTTATCGATCAACTTCAAATTACGTATCCCGGTAGTCAGACACTTAGCCAGTCAGTTTTTGCACCATCGCTGTCTTCCATGACTTCAATGACTCAAGGCATGGATAGGGATCATCAGAATGGCCGAAATGTGAATGGCTCAGGAGTAGACTTGGGACTTGGTGGATCAGTGGACGAGTCTCTTCATGGTTTCGAGCCAAGAGATGACTACAAAATGTGCCAGCTTTCAATCCAGCCAGATGGTTCTGTAACTAATCACGGTCTTGACTCCTTCGCACCCAACCCGTCTCACATGTGCTCCGACTCCAGCAGACCAGGTAAATATAACATCTACTCTGGGTATAAATGTACTGTATAAATGCCTTGCAATTCCTTTGCATTGGAGTGAAAGTAGCTTTTGAAAGGACTGGCTGACTCCATCATTGTGCATGTAATGCCTATATCTGAGATTGAAGTGGTTGGGGAGGTCTGGGGTCCCGGGGTTTTAGTGTTTGGGCTGGGATGGGACTCCGGATGTTTGGGCTTAATTTTCTGTATTCCCAGGAGGGTTGGGCTGATGGGCATCACATGGGGTGGTATTATTACATTATTATTGTTGTTGTTAAAGTGTTGCTTTTTTTAGTGTGAAGCACTTTGTGTTACACGTATTTGTGTGAAAAGTTCTATATAAATATTGATTGATAGATTGATTGATAGATTGATAGATAGATCTGACCGTTTGTGCTTGTCAACATCTTCAGATGACCGGCAGAGTCAGGGCCCGGGCGGCTCCAGGTTTGAGATCAAGGAGGAGCAGGGCCCGGCTCCTGTCCAGGGCCAGTCGGGCAGGAAGGAGTCGGGTTTGCGGAGCGACGGCGAGCCCTCGTCCCACGAGCTGGGCTACGGCGTGGGAGACGACGGCGGGGCCCAGCGCTCCTTCACCTACCCCCTCCGCCACCCGAGGCCCGTGCGGCCGCGCAGCGGCAGCTCGCCGCAGGGCGCGCTCGACGGCCAGAAATCGGCGGCGGCGGTCAGGACTTCCGGCGGCGGCCGCGTGGACAGCGGGTCGCCGGCGGGGGGCGTCGCCGAGGACTCCGCGGGGCCCTCGGACGCCGCCGCCGGCGAGCTGGCCGGCGACCGGCCGCACCACTGCCTGGAGTGCGGCAAAACCTTCCGCCTGATCTCCAGCCTGAAGAAGCACATCCGCATCCACACGGGGGAGAAGCCGTACCCGTGCGGCGTGTGCGGCCGGCGCTTCCGCGAGTCGGGCGCCCTCAAGACCCACCTGCGCATCCACACGGGCGAGAAGCCCTACTCCTGCTCGGAGTGCGGCAACAGCTTCCGCCACCTGGACGGCCTGCGCAAGCACCGGCGCACGCACACGGGCGAGAAGCCCTACGTGTGCGCCATCTGCGGCAAGCGGCTGAGCCGCCTGCAGCACCTCAAGCACCACCAGCTCATCCACACCGGGGAGCGGCCGTGCTGCTGCCCCTTCTGCAACCGCAGCTTCAAGGAGCCCGCCGCCCTCCGCAAGCACGTGCGCACGCACCGCGAGGAGGCGGGCCACATGGGCATGGGCGCCGCCGGCGACGACACGGACCCGGACGGCATGGACGATATGAACAACCTGCACCCGGCCGCGCCCTCCCCGCAGATGAGGTTCGGGGAGTGGGGCGCGGACGATGACGACGGCTCGGTGGTGGACTGCGTCTAGCCGGGGTGGTGGGGGAGTAGCTGGTGGTTTGTTTGGCTGAGGTTCCCTTTGTTGGCCGCTCACAGCTGACCGCACGTCTCCGTGGACTCGGGAGTGCCGTTCAATAATCAGGGTAGCCCATTAGAATCTTTTTGGCGTCGCACTCGATGTGAGTTATGTTCTTTCCGTGTACATTCTGTTTTGTATTCATTTTCGGTATCCACAAGTGGCGTTTCTTCCACCTCCTTTTAAAAATGAGACAGAGAGAAAATGAGCAGAGCCTTTTAAGGTTATTAAAGCTTTCTTGAGACGGACAATTACCAGTTTGCCTGAAACAGCTGAGTAGGTTGGTAGAAATATGTCTTCCTACTTTCTTTTGTTTTAAGAAGTTCCTTGAGCAGCCTCAAGCCTCATCTGATTCAGAGTGCCTGCTAAGTGGCTGGTAGTTAAAGACACGCAACTCATACGTGGAATTTCAGTATAGACTTTTGCCGGCGATTATCAACAAGGCATACATACGTACATCTTCGACATTAATTTAGTAATATTATATACAGTATATTTTCTTTTGTTAATTTGTCTCTGTATGCAAAGGTTTGTCAGATCAACTTGCACACACATGCAGGACTTGGTTGTGTCGTTTTGCTGTGCCTCAGCCTCATGTCCACGTCTTACCTCGATGTATGTTTTACTCATATCCAGCAACTCAAACACTAGGATGTATCTCAGCCAGTGGATGCTGTACTTTAAACACAACTACAAATGAGACTTGTTTACTGTCCTTTTCTTAAGTGACACTCGCCCCAGATGGCAGGCTTGTTCTTGAGGAGAAAATGTACTGAAGAACTTAACGCATGTTCGATCGCTCTTAATGAACTTATTAGATGAGGAGAAAATTATGTGTTGGTTTCATCGTGTACTGAATACAAATAGTGTTTAAAAAAGCTGTTTGTTCTCCTTCCCTGCCTTGTGATAATTATTTTCCTATTTATGGACCATGTATTTGTAGATGGCATTCCCTATTTCTGTGCCAACTGGGTTATCCCAGGCCCATGGCTTTCAATTGTTTTTAGTTTTTTTGGGAATTCCATAACTTTTACTACTAGTACTGGCAGTTTAGGCCAGTAGGTTTTGGTGCATGCATATGTATAATCATCCCTCCTATTGCACCTATTCTGCAGGCTGTTTTTGTAAATAAGAATGTGATTTTATTCAATTTACCTGGTTAAATAAGGGTTAAAACGTAAATGGAAAGGTTAATGTGCAGCAATGTTGAATTATTTTTATTTTTATTGTAATGTCCTTTGCAATCATTAGTATGCTACTGTAAATATTTAATCCTAATCAGTTGCTTTTCGATAGCGAGTTGTTCAGGTGCAACAACAAAAAAAAGACTGATGTGATGCTAATGCATCAGATTGAACAGCAGAACATAAAACCTTCTGAGCTATGAGTCTCTGGTGTCATATAAACATGTATACTACTATATTGATATTCATGTAATTATAAACTATGAACCTTTTACTAGTGTATACCATTTTTTTAAATGGGTTAAAATATAAAATATCTGTTACTGTATACCTGGTAGAAGCTTGGACACGGTTGGCTTACCCCAGCAGATACATTTGTCTTTATTTTGTACAACATCCTGGGGGCATTTGCATGTTACTTTGAACTGAAGTGGTATATTTGCTTCCTCTTTGCTGTAAAATGTCAAGGAAGTTGCTTCTTTTTTATGCCACTGTTTCAAATATTTGACCCATGCAGATTCCTTGTTACCTAAATGTTACTATATTAAAGGGCCTTTGTTTGTACCAGGTTTTTTGTTTTTGTTGTTTTCGACCTAAAACGACATATCTTGTGAGTACTCAAAATGAAGGATTACATTAACACTAGAAAATGTCTTAGTTAAAAAAAACATATGCTTATCAACTGCTAAAATAATTTCTCTGTTAAATAAATCAATACGGATGGTTGGAGAGTACAGTAAATATACAGTGTAAAGAATGATAACAAACCCCATCCCTCTGGCTTACGAGCTTTCTGATTTAGTTCAAACTGGCAGAGATTTTTTTTTAAATTAACAATCTTGTATGCAAATGAATGATAAAATAAGCAAACAATGGATATTTTATATTGAACAGGTGACTGGTGAATGCAGTTATAGATTGATATACAGAACCCAGAGTTAATGGTTAAGCAGGCATTCAGACAGAAACCTCACAATATAAGATGTCAATGAACCGACAATACTACATGTATTTTAACGTGGCCTGGAATACTTAAATCTAATCATTCAGATTTAGATTGAAACTTACACAGATTCAATATTTATATGTTGGGTTCACACTTGGAATGGATTTCAAACATTTCTTTTTGAAGAATCCACAAGAAAGTAGACCCAGATGGGACTCGAACCCACAATCCCCAGCTTCGGAGGCTGATACCTTATCCATTAGGCCACTGGGTCTTCTGC
>JAODUG010000006.1:1443827-1458610 GCA_027564795.1 Aphredoderus sayanus
ACACACACACACACACACACACACACACACACACTCACGCAGACATACGAACAGACAAGCAGTCAGAGCGTAACATTAGTAAGTCTCTGAAGGTCATGTGATGCAAAAAAGTCGCCGTTTTGTTTAAAGTTTTTTTCTTAGCTAATTTGCATACTCCTTCACCCAAATGCAGGTCCAGGGAACAATGCAGTGGTTGTTCTCAATGCTATGCAGGTGGTCCTATGTCTGGCCGGTTGCATTTGTAATGACACAAGTGTGCAATGGTTGTGGCAAATCTATTTCTACAAAATAAGAGCGTGGACAGTAACATAACCGTTATCAGTTCAAGGTGTTTCACGATTGTCCGAGTATGTGCACACGTTGTGTCCACCTTCTGCGCTCACACCTGTGTGTGTCTCTGTGTGTGTGTGTGTGTGTGTGTGTGTACAGTATGCGCGTGTACGAGTGCATCCGGTTGATGGAGCTAACAGGGCTTATTGACATTACACAGCAGCTCAGTGACTTTGATGAGGCGGGCCACAGTGCTCTGGGACTCCTCCTGCAGCCGCTGGTTGTTCTGCCTCAGGCTCTGTACCTCGGCCTGCAGAACGGCCTTATCCTCCTTCTCCTGCACGAAAACACAGCCACACAACAAGACAACAAGCGTCCCTCAGATCACTGTGGCATGTGAGATGGGATTAGAGCTAGATGGTTGTTAGGGGGGGGGTGGATAAACAGTGCTGGGGGGTTTTAAGGAGGCAAGCTTGCAGGGCAAACACTGACATGGGATGGGAAAGAAAACGTCACACGTACTGTGGAGCAGTACATCGCGCAGCACTGGGGGAGGAATAAAGACACAACCCAGACAATGTGACAACACATTAAAAAGGAGACCTGGGAGGTGGCCTTGTCTTTCGGACATGTTCATGTACACGTGGCTCTATAGGGATCTAGATGTTCTAGTTACAATTTAAATAGCTAACATTACTAACCCTTTCATCATTTAGATCGTCACACTTAGGTAAAGGTTTAACATTTTAACAGTGACCTTAATGACGGTCATTGGTTTGTTGCAGACCTGCAATATAAAGCTGAGGAACTCTGAGAGAAAATGCAATTTCTTCTTTTGTACGGCATTAGAGCCCTGACACAACAAATACCATGGCACCCATATATGAATGTATTACTACATTTATTTTAACAACAGCTATAACTTGTCTTTCTCTGATAACATCACATCATGGATAACATCATCAGAGACACAAGATTTCTTATTCTACCACGAGGAGACAGTTAACAAATTATTTATTTGGATTATATTCAAATCATTTTTATTAATAAACAGATCTGTGTATAAAACAACACCCCATTGTTGCACTATTGTAACTTGGTTTGTAACTTGGAAGTAAAAAGTTAGTCAGAGCTCCAGCTTTAATTTGAGGTCATGTTTAAAAAACAGTTGCAGTTTTTTTACAAGGTTCCTTTCAGTGACATTTCAATATTTAGCAGAGAAAAAACTGCATTCAATAATATATAACATTAACACAATAAGACAACAGACATTCCTGACTTTAAATTAACACTTTTTTTTAAACAATTGTTGTACTTCATACATTCATTCAAATCGATATTTCAACAAAGATTCGTATCGATATTTCTACAGAGATTCAGTTACCACAGTCCTCCACACACAATTGTACATTGACTTTAGTAATTAGTGCAAATAAAAAACTGATCTAAATTATGCTGTAGAACTTAGAGGTTTTTTCCCATAGTGCTTAATGAGAGTTCTCAAGCAATTTATTTATAAAACTACCTTTTGCAGATCATCCTGAAGCCTCTTCAACATGGCTTCCAGTTGTGAGACTTTCTCCTCCAGATGCCCTGGAGAGTCACTGCAGAGATACAGAAGAAATGTACATGTGGTGAACACACCATAGCAAACCCCAAAGTGCATTTTGTGCAATAAATACATTTAATGCTTATAATTTTTACAAGAAGGATGCTCTTGTACCACCTATCATGTGCATGTACAGTATACAATGTATGTACATGCATGTATCTAGTGCGGTGGCTAACTTAATATTGGAATATTGGAGGACAATACTATAAGTACTGTAACAAGACTGCACTTTTTTGTTGTTTAAAATGAGAGAGAGAGAGCGAGAGAGACAGAGCGTGTGTGCGTGTGTGTGTGAGTGTGTGAGAGAGAGAAAGAAAGAGATGTGCTCATATAGGAATCACTGAGTCAGTAAACAGCTTCATGAGGGGATCAGGGAGATGCCATTTTACTGACTCAACCCGCCGCGGTTTGTACATCGAATGAAACACGAAAAGCGAGAGCAGAGCAATGGTGAGCTTGTGGGCTGAGAGGAAGGATGCTGAGGGTGAGTAAGACAATTAGAAACTGACCACATGCTGCACAAAGCACATAAAGAATGGTCTGTAATGTCTATAAACGAACCTGTCTTTAGAGTCCTTCAGTTTGCTGTCTGTCTGCTCGCATCCTGCCTGGCCTGTGTCTCCAGTTTTACGGTCTATAATAACACACACAATCACACACACACACACACACACACACATAATTACAGACACGCATAACTACTGTGAAGCAACCACAGGTCCAATAAAATACAATAATACAAAAAGAAAGACAGTAAACATACTGAAATAAAACGTTGATATATTGATATACTATACATACTTTAAATTGAACGTATTATCCATTGTTACAAATATTGTTATGTATTTTTATTATTGTATTGGACATCATTCAGTAAAAAGATTTGTCTAAATATATTATCGCAATAAACTGTAATTATTCTTGAATCTTAAATCATTCCTGTAATGTAAACATGTCTATGTCACAGCTATATTATCATTTGATGCATGCATATGCATCACCTACATTTTAATATTTAATTCACTATTATTTATTCTTGTGTAAGTGAAGCCAATATGTAAAGATGATTTACCTTCCCGAGACAAAGCTTCTAAAATACTGTGGCAGGCTGTAGCTAGATCAGAAATGCACTGCCACTCCTCTTCAGTCGAATCTGTCTTCTCTGAAAGAACTGGAAGAGAGAGCTGTGTCTTAGATCCAATATGGCGTCATAAGAAATCAATACATTCGTCACCATTATATTTGACAACTATTTTAACAATGTTAATCAGTGACAAAGAGACGCCACTGGGGGGTGCTGATGTCATAATACTGCTCAGATTTAGTCAGGTAATCCCAGAAAAGCAGAGGTTTCAGAAAAGCTACATTTAGTAATTTGTTTCAATGCCCTTAAGAATGGAGTTCAATACCAATTAGACAACACAAGATAAGGAATGAAATGAAACAATAAAAACCATGAATAAAAAATGTATAAATGTGGGTAGAAAAACAATAATAAAAAAATAAAAAAAAACAATAAACAAACAGATAATGTAAGGTTACTATAAAATAAGATATGTCCATTGAGATCCCTGACATTACTTCTAAGCAACTTTAAATGTTCCTGTTATCACTATAAAAGCCGTTCAGGCCTTGAATATCTTTCATTAGCAGCAGACGCTCCTGAAAAGCAGCAGAATTTGATGAGCATCTTAGAGGTTAGATGAAGCTCATAATCTCACAGCAGAAGGACACCAGAGCAGATGGTCTAAAATGGGGCTTCTGGATTTGGGGGCTGCCTCCACTCCACCCCTCCCACTACCCATCTGTCCCCCCTTCCCTTTATCCCAGTAGTGGTAGGGGGTGGCAGAGGACCAGCAGTGATATTAGATTTAATAGAATAGGGGGCAGCCATGAAAGAGGCTTGAAGGGGGAGGAGAGGTAGAGCTTAAAGAGGTTAATGAGCAGAGGGGCTTTATGGGAGAAAGGACCTGGAAGCAGCAAAGGGATTTGAGGCTCAAATACAGCAATTTCCAAACAGTAGTAATTGTTTCATTTCAGCATGGTTTGAGCAGTCAGCTCGGCTGTGAATGATGTCTGGCAACACACTGTTTGTCTCAAATACATCATCAGTGAGGACCTACTCAAGATGTATTCGTCTTTTATTTTTAAATGCAAATTTCCTTTGTTGTTCTTTTGTTCAAATTTGGCAAAGAAATTTGGCAAACCAGCTGAATTAGCGCAAACTAAATTTATTCTAAATATTATTAAATGAAAATTAGTATTGAAAGGCAGAAATCCTCACTCTTGGTGATGGAGTTGTGAAGGCTTAGCGCTCGTGAATTCCTCTCTGCTCGGTCCAGACAGGACAGCCGCGTCGAGGGGAGACCAGAATCACTGGCGGACGCTTTCTCCTCGCCAAAATCAGCCCCGGTGAACTACAACAACATAGACATACATACATACTGTTTAAGGGCAGGAAATTATGATAATTAGACACAGACAGACAGACAGAGAGGCAGACAGACAGACAGAGAGACAGATACACACCTGCTCATTCTCCTCTAGGGGCACCTTGGGATTGACGGCCAGGATGAGATCCGGTGTGTCATCTTTTAGCTCTCCAAGGTTCTCATAGATGTGGTGTTTAATCTTCACCACATTGTCATACACATGACTGACAGACCAGGAACAATGGTTGGGAAATGGTCAAATACAATACTCTGACTGTGTAGTACAGTGATGTATTTACCTATTCACAATATCAGTCAATAAGATCCTAGATTTACAATCTTGGTTGGACAATACACAGTTGTATCTTATCTGAGGTTATTGGTTAGATGTGAAATGAATTTTGAATTGGAAAACACTGCACAACAATGTGGGTTGGTTATTTAATATCATTGTGCATTGTTTAATATCACCACTGTGATATTTCTTCACTGTGTGCCATTTCCTCTTCTGTCACCTACATTTGATTAGGAGGCACACTGCATTTAGCAAACCAAGCATCATTTGTCATTAAGACATTTTCAAACTAACTATTTTCATAGTTAAAGATGCCTTGTAAAGCTGTACATGATTCTTATTTTACTATCCAATTCTTAAAATGACTTCTACTAAAGGGACCATATCTTGAATATTGATGTTCTTATGCTTAATACAAATAAACCCTTAGTATTAAAGGATTAAAAGGTTTAAGAAGTACAATTTATATAAAATATCAATGGTATGACACATGAATGACATTATTTACATATCCGACCACTAAAATCATTACTCATTTTACAAATAGTTGTCGGGGACCTAATTGTCCCCAATGGAAGGTCTGAGAGGTTGGGGATCAACACATACTCGGTGCATGTCTCCATGAAGGCAGGCTGTCTCTCCCAGGAGAAGCTACGTGTCAACTGAGAGGGGTTGCACTCCTGGCTCTGGGCCATAGGATGGTCCTGCAGTGAGGTGGCCCGTAACAGAGGTAGGCTAGGGGGCATGAGTGTGGCGCTCTGCCCCATGTCTGTTGGCCCTTTATCTGGGGACTGGTCTTCACCACCGTCTCCCTCCACCCGTTCTTCCATGGGACTGGCTTTGTTGGGGGAGTCGGCCGGCTTCTGCTCCTCCTCCCGGGCGGTGTGGTCGTCCTCCTTCTCGTCCAGGACCCAGGCCACTCCTGATTGGGCCTCGCCTGGCGGACACTCGGCATCTTTAATGGATTTCTGATACAACTCAGAAAAACTCCTGGAAGGGAGGTAGTGAAAAACAGTCAGAACCCTCTCTGGGAACAAGCTATCACTTGTCATATCATAGCGTGATAGCAGGTCCTCTCAGGACCGTGCAGTTCTGAAACCAGGTGTGGTTTCACATCTTGTGAGCATTAAACTACCAAATGCTTTCAAAACGTACACCGCTAAACCACTGTTAGCTCCAGTTCGCTTCAGCTGCTTTGTCCATGAGGAAGCTAGTGACAACAGCCTGAAGAAGAGCCCGTGTAATTAAAGGGCTGTTAGAGGGGTTGGTTGGTAACGTACAACCGCAGCTGGTGAAGAGCACCATTAACAATAGAGTGGTCCGTGACCCCGGAAATGCACCTCCCTTGTTGACAGAGTCAATGCCCACAACCCGCCACTCCTCCTAGTCTCCTGGTTACATCTCCCCCACACATTTATTCTTACATTTCTACCCTCAGTTAACCCTCCTGCTGTGCTCTGGTTTCAAACGCACTTCCGTGGTGCGCCAGCAGATGGCGCAAAAAGCTTGCTTTGGGTCAGTTTGACCCGGAGGATAGGGGGAGGGCTAAGAAAGAAACGGTTCTGCTGTTAGCGTCAACACTTGAGGTGAAGTTACATAACAATTCAAGCGGTATTCAGCTTATTAGTTCTCGTAAAGTAGAGCTTCCCTGGTTACAAATTAGGCTCACACGCGGATATTTTGGATGCTCTCTGCATGTTAGCTGGTAGCTACAACTGGATGTAGCAGCACTGAAATTGTCTCCCTGCCAGAGCACCGCCCCCTTTACTCCCTTGTACCTGCGAGGCTTGCCGTTCTCGTCCGGTGGGATGACGGTGATGTGGATCTTGTGGGCGGTGCGCAGGAGCCTGGCCCTGTCCTCGGGGCCCAGGTGCACCAGGGAGTGGCCGCACAGCCGCACCACGCGGGCCCAGTGCTGCAGACCGCCGCTCTCGGCGTAGCAGAAGCGCTGCAGCTCCGTCACGAAGCCCTCCTCGCTCATCAGGAAGCCGGGCTGGCCCACGCCGTCGCGCAGGGGCGTCACCTCCAGGGCCTCGCACCCCCGCGTCACCAGCTGCACACGAGCATTAAAGGTGGGCTCAGCGATTGGAAGCCGATAACAATCTTTTACAAAGTCAGCAAATTACTCGTTAGTTGCCCCGCTGCTGAAAAAAATGACTTGGTGTTTCTACACAGCCCTGGCTCTGTTGCATTGGTGCAGGCCGCACCACATAACACAATGTGTGTGTGTGTGTGGGGGGGCTTCTAGGCCCATTATTTCTCTCTAGGGGCGTTAATGGGTATTTGGAGTATATTACATTAATTGATCTATCTGAGGTCAAACTGTTTCGGGGTAAATGGACTTAGTTTCAGGCATCATGGTCTTGCTGTGTGCGTACGCTCAGCCTCCTCAGCAAAATGCTGTTGGTGACGCGGCCACATAAGAGAAGAGCTACATCTTTCCTCCCATTGAAATTCATTACAATGCCTTATCTTGTTAGTATTCCAATATCCTTATGGCTAACCTTCTGAGGGAGCACCCTATGGCACTGAAGGGAAAGATGATAGAGTTCAAACATCGACTACCTTTTTAAAAGGCCTTTTTTTTTAAAGCTGTACGTATCAACTAATAAATGAATGCCCGTGTAGCTGCCATTTACAGGTGATTGTGGTAATAAGTAATTATTCAGACTCATTAAAGCCTTTGCACTTGAAGTTGTGATAATCTGGTGTGTCGAGGTGTGACATTTCTGGAAGAATTACATCAAATGCCACATGCACGGGCCTCTCCGTCCGACGACAGTGATTAATAGTTAATATGTGGAACTAATACGGTTCTAAGGAGCCATCACTTACCAATGCTTACCACTGGGTGTCAAAATGCCTCCGACTGAAAAGCTTATGCACTGTCAGCTGATACAAATGTCACTCCAAACAACCCATCTCACCTCCAGTCTTTGCACGACCTCCCGTATGTCCTCCGCCTGGCTCTCCGCCACGCCGATCCACACCGACTCCCCGCGCTCGTAGAAGATGTCCAGGCTGGGCCCGCCCTCCTTGCCCTCGGCGACGGCCTTCCAGCCGATGACGTCGCGGCAGGAGCAGTTGAACACCACGCGGCGCGAGTACCTCTCGATCAGCACCACCGACTCGGCCGAGACGCCCAGCAGACAGGGCAGCCTGTGACCCGCCCACTCCCCCTCGCCCTCCCCCTCCGCGCCGCCGCCGCCGCCGCCGCCCCCCGCGCTGGCGGTCACCGCCCACACCAGCGCCCCGGGGCTGTGCAGCTCGGCGCCCTTGGCGCCCTTCAGCTTGTCCTTGCGCTTGCCGCCCAGGGACAGCAGGGGGAACTTGTTGGAGGAGTCGATGGGCGTGGTGGTGACGTAGTTCTCCGCCAGGTCCTTCAGGTACTCCTGGCGCGTGCGCGTCGCCATGGAGCGGAACTTCTCCGCCTTCTCCGCCGCGTTCTCCGCGTTCACCACCTTGGCCAGCAGGAAGTCTCGGAAGGCGGAGGAGCGCGGGAACCGCGCGCCCCTGGGGAACAGCGGGCCGAACAGCGGGATGTCCTTGGAGCGCGTCACCGCCACCCTGGGGGGGACAGCAAGTCATGACAGGAAGAGAGAGAGAGCGCTACCCCGCCCTTGGTTGTTGCACAGATGTTGCACCATAACTGTGATGAAATAAACAGCTGCTAGAGTCACATAACAATGTCTGCTGTTAAACCAGGTTCATTACATATGACCGGATTTGAGGTACCATCCTCTAGCTGGTTACCATGGTAAGTCGACCATAAACGGATAGGACATTTATTAGCCTGCTGCATGTTTTCTGGAGTTAGGGGGGCTTTTAAATTCCCTAGCCTCACAGAAATAATCTATATTACAGAATCAAATTGAAACTACTTACCGAGGCATATGTAATGAATTGATATATAAAGAAATGTATGTGTCAGATGACAAACGTGGCTTATTTGCAATACAGTATGGATGTAAACACGGCCTAGCCTCTACAGTGGTGTAGGACAAAATAAGGTTTGAGACAGATGGATCACCACACCATTGCCAGAAAGCGTTTGACTGTGAAGTGAAACCATTTAGCCAGACGGAAGGCTTGTGTGGTTGCAGCCCTGAATAATGCGTGACTGCAGAGCGCCTCTCGCTTCACATAAGCGGGTGTCACAAACCGCTTTCCGCCCACATTGAAACATATAGGATCAAGTCAGACCTGTAATAGGTGTTGTCAGTGCAGGGCTCGTGAACCTGCACGATGATGAAGACATGCTGGAAATGGGAGCGGATAGACTTGGGAGTGAAGGGCAATGCTCCCGGCTCCTGGAACACTATAGTCACTATGTCATTACCAATATGTCGCTTCCTCAGCAACTGCAGGGAGAGGGAGGGGCGAGAAGCAAAGGGTGAGAATTAGAGGGGATGGGGGATTGTGAGAGTGATTGAGCAAGGCAGAAACACAGAGAGGAATGGCTACATTAAAATCAAAGACTGTGGATCGGAGGCATTGTTGTATGTTTTGGTCTAAATGACCATTGATTTTGTCATTTGCTGTGAATGGCCCTGACAGTTAAACCCCATCAAACAGGCTTGAACCGGCACTCTCCCTCTCAGCCAATCAGGATGGTTGTTTAATGTGACCAATGAAAGTGGTAGGGTAGGGTGGTAGGATTTCTGCTTATGAAGACTAGAAGTGCAATTCGCAAAGACGGAATTACAGAGTTTAGTATCTTAAGAAGAATAGCATCCTGTATGAAGAGATATTCTTTCCTGTGAGCCACAGAGGGTACAGTATACTGTATGAGGCATCAGTTACAAGTCCTATAAAAAGGTTCTTATCCTTTTTGTGATCCAATGCTACAGTAATTACATAACGTGTGTATATACAGTACAAATGACTTACTGTATGTTACATTAATAGCATATCATAAACAACAGCCATGACTCAGTTTATCAAAACCATCTTGTGGCCTTTCCTGGGGGATCTGTGCCCCCTTTTAAATCAGACCTATTACCCAGTGGTATTTGAAATAAAAAGCATGTTTACCTGTTGTGTGTTGTTGGCTGTGTATGGAAGCATAGTGGACACATGGAACATGATCTCATACTCCTGGTAGCATGTGTAGAGGGAATGGGTCCCTGTTGAGTCCACTGTACACACACACAAACACACATGCACACGCATGCACATATACAACATTACACAAATTGACTGGCGAGAGTCGAGACGACCTATTGTTTCCATTCATTTTACAATAAAATGGTTGATATAACCAGGGATTGAGAGAACCCTGTGGTTCTGACAGTTTAATCCAGTTGGCCACCTTGCTGATCTATGATTACCCAATGAGAACGTAATCAGTGAATATGTAATGTATGAATCAGGAACCTGCCCACACAGGAACATACTATATACAGTAGCTGAGAACTATAGAGTACACTGTTTCTCAACATTATTTAGGCCACTGACCTTTACATGAAACATGTCATATGGGGAAGTACGTCAGATATAGGGTGTGAGTGTGTGTGTGTATATATATATATAAACAGCATATACTAGCTAAAAATATATCAGTATTTGGCAAAACACTGTGGCACATTGCCATAAGCAACATACTGTTTGGCAAAGCAGACACTGAGTTAAGTATCGATCATTTTGCAAACACTTTAACCTAAAGTGACTTATCAATACAATGAGTACAATAACAAGCCGCAGGTACAC
Source organism: Aphredoderus sayanus (assembly GCA_027564795.1). Classification (NCBI taxonomy): domain Eukaryota; kingdom Metazoa; phylum Chordata; class Actinopteri; order Percopsiformes; family Aphredoderidae; genus Aphredoderus; species Aphredoderus sayanus. Next base: position 1,454,146 of record JAODUG010000006.1, read on the forward strand.
ATCTTGCTCAAGGACACTTAGATATAGGTCAACTCTGGGGCTTGAACCTATGACCTTGTAGGAAGCAAGGACCAAGACCACTAGACTAACCTGCACACTGACATTACAGAACAAGAGCACTAGGTAGTAGCATGATGCTGTAGCAAAATGTGGCCTGTGCATGAGCTCACTCTTGTTGTCCAGCTGAGCTCTGTATTTCTCCCATCCTTTCAGGCGCACTCTCTCCCCAAGTAGATCCAGGAACTGTTCAAAGGCCGGCCCAGCGCTTTCGTTGTTGTACATGTCCTCCTCAGTGCTCTGTCCCGCCCGGCAGTACATCACTCCCACCTTACGCTGGGAATTCAGCTGCACGCAAGGAAACAGAGTTTACGAAGCCGTCAAAGTCAATGCATTGCTGGTATGACGTAAAGGTATACGGTAGTAAGCGATTGTAAGCTAATACACTTACAGCCAACAACACATACAGCCAAATGCACCAAATATCTCCTAGCGGTCTGCTGCTCTGTGCATACTGAATAAAATAATCAGTTACTTCCACACAGCCCTGGCTCCATAAATGGGAACAGGAACAGAGTGGTGCAGGCCGCACACAACAACAATATCCTAGCCTTTGCAATGTGTTTTCAATGTGTGGGGCGGAGCTTGTGAGGGCGCAGCCTATGGCATTGAAGGGAGAGGTGTTTTGACTGAGTTCAAATATCTTTTCTCCACAATGACTTACTATACCTTTAATGTGAAGGGAGGGATCACCTAAATAGCTACACTGACGAATCTGACCCAGTATCAAAATTATAGCTTTAAGAAACACAAGTGCAAGTGGCTGCAAGGGGAGGAGCAGAGGATGTGCTAATTAGAATGAGTAATGTAAGGGAAGGAGTAGGGAAGAGTGTCAGTCACTCAGGGAGCGGCAGGGGGATCTGTAACAGCCTCTACTCACTCCTTGCTCGTCCAGCTTCAGCAGGGTGTCCTTGACCTTGGGCGAGTTGGAGGCCAGGCGGAGGCAGTGGAGGTTCAGCTCAGGGATGATGAACTCCAGCAGCCTCTTGGGGGACAGCCCTCGAGGGGTGGCGTGGCGGGCGGCAGAGGGCACGGACTCCTCCAAGATGGAGCCCCGCAGTGTCTTCAGCTGCGGACACGATGCCACGGTTGTGAGAGGGTATGAGGGTATGATGGCGGAACCCTCCAGATTGCGCTCATGCATCAATACGCCGTTGCACGCTGTCGGTAGGGCGAACCTACCTCGGTCGTACGGAAGATGATTCTGTAATTGGACTGAGCTCCTTCTTTCTCCTCTCTACGGAAACTGATCGCCACAGGACCCAGACGCTCATCCAGACCAAAGAAGTTCTGATGTTCTGCGGTGAAAAATATTGTCACACGACTGATGGTTTAGTTCTGTACCTGCATCTGAATTAGGATTCTGGCACTATACACTTGGCATTTTGCACACGGTCAACACTATTATCAAAGAGATTAGTTATACTAACAAAGACAGCAATGTAATTCATCTCCATTGGTATATTTTCACCAACGACATTTTGCATTTATTTGCATGGAGCGCTGCAATTTCCAACACAGCCTCCTGGTCTGCATAAAGTGGGGGGGTCTTAGATTTTATTGTATGGGATCAGTCCTCCCATCCCTCCCCCTTCCAAAAGTTGACTGCAGACGTTTCCGCATCTCTCTCCGCTCAATACTCTCTTTAATCATTGATACCAGAGCTAATGTTTAAGCCGGCAATACACCCGCTGAAACTTTATCAGGAACGAGAGATCTGCTCAGTATCGACGTGCATGTGCTATTAACCCTTTGATAGGCATAAGAAGGTAAACAGCCAATGGAGAACCAGGACACACACAAAGAGGTCTTCCCCCTCACCTTTGTTATAGAAGTATTTGCGATAGTACTGTGCCCCCAGGTCTGCGTGCTCTATGAAGTAGTTGCTCTTCCCCTGCTGCTGCACGTGACTCTTCCTGGGCTCCTCCAGGACGGACACGGCGTCGTTGGGGCTGAGCAGGCTGAGCCCCAGCCCCCGCTGGCCCTGGGAGCGTCCCAGCCCCGCCCGCTCCTCCCCGCCCATCTCGTTGCGGAAGTGCGGGCAGCTGAGCAGCAGCTCGTTGTCGTTCCCGTCGCCCTCGTCCAGCGCCAGGGCCTGCTCGGGGTCGTCGGTGGCCCCGTTGCTCGCCGAGCCCCCGCCCTGCGCGGGCGAGCAGGGCGGGGTCTGGCACGGTCTGAGCTGCGAGGCGGCCGACGCCCCCGAGGTGATGTTCTTCTTGCGGCCGATGCTGTCCCGGCTGGAGGCTGCCTCCGTCAGGTCGAACAGGATGCTCTGGACGTCGTAGTGGGCGAAGTTCCTCACCCAGGCCCCGCCTCCCAGGCTGTCGTACGGCCCGGGCTGGGGGAGCTGCGGGGGCGTGGCTTTCGCCTTTTTCCCCAGACCCTCGGGTTTGGGGGGCTTGGCGGGCTTCGGGGTGTCCCCTGAGGGGGCGGAGAGCCCCCGGAAGAATCCGTCGGGTTCCGGGGGAGTTCCCTTCAAGCCTAGGAGGAGGAACGGGTCTTTGAAACGAAGGGCGCTGGGGCTGAGGATGCCCTGGTCGTCTGTGATTGGCTCCCGGGCTTGACTCTGCCTCTCCAGGGAGGAGAGGCTCCCGTACTCCCTGTGCAGGAGGACGCCCGAGTCCCCCTGGCTGCCCACGCCTGCCTTCTCCCCAGCGGCGCGGGACGCCTTCCCTCCCGACTTCCCGGAGGAGTCCAGGTCGCCCAGGGTGACGTCGCTGTTGCTCCTCTGCATGACGTGTCCGCGGCCCGCCGAGCGGAGGCTGAGGCCCGCGCGGCTTGGCGTCAGGCTCTCCGTCACCGCCGCCGCAGACCCTGCCCCTCCTTCGCCATCCCTCTGGGGGGGCCACTCCACCACGCCCGGAGGGTCGAAGTTGGCGATGGGGGGCCGCGCGCTCTGACGTCGAAACTTTCGGATGAAGAGATCATCGGACTGCATGGCGCCTGAGATGCCCTCCGTCCTCGCTCTCTCTCTCTCTCTCTCCCTCTCTCTCTCTCTCTCTTCCTCTCTCTCTCTCTCTCCCTCTCTCCCTCTCTCTCTCCCTCTCTCTCTCCCTCTCACACACACACTCTCTTCCCCCTTCCTCTCTCTCTCTCTTTCTGTCTCTCCCTTTATTCTCCATCCCACTGACTCTCATGCTCTGTCTCCCCCCCCCCATCCCCCAGACTAGTCCCTCCCCCTCCTCCCTGCAGGTGCGTGAGGCGGGGGCCAGGCGGGAGCTGCAGGCGGTGGGGGAGGAGCTCCAGGCCCTGCGCCGGGGGCCCGTGGCCGCCCTGCTGCGGGAGCGGGCCCGGCTGCTGAACGTGCCCATAGTGAGGGGGGACCTGGCCCTGCAGCTGGCCCGGCAGGACTATTACACCTCCAGGCAGGACCAGGTCAGCTGAGCGCCTCCACGTCTGGGTGGTGGGGGGGGCTTTTTTGTTGTTGAAAGTGCTAGTGTGTTGGGTCAGTTTGACCCGGAGGACAACAGGAGGGTTAACCCTCGTTCTGTCCTCTGGGTCATAATGACCCAACACACTAGCTCTTTGTGGCAGATAGAAGGAGCTAATCCTAATTCTACAGCTTACACACACATATTATGTGCACTGCTAGCACAAGAAGGTGTGTGTTTGAAATCCGAGGACAACAGTAGGGTTAAAAGGCACATAAAACAACATAAATACATAAAGAAATAATGAATAAAGAAATAAATACACACAGCAATGACAATTGTAAAACACACAAACCATACACAATATTTTTGAGTACATTACGTGGGTTAAACTTGGCGTCGAGATGTATCCTTGACCTGTCGCTCAGTACTGCCTTTGTAACGCTGTTCCATAGCCCTGAATTTAATAAAAGTCTGCAGAAATGTGTCAGGATAGTCCTAGTGGTCAGGGTCTTCCCAGGCGGAAGGGTGTGGTTCGAGCCCCAACCTTGGCCTACCTGCAAGCATCCTTGAGCAAGACGCCAAAGCCTTGTAATTGTACTCCTTGTAAGTGGCTTTAGATCAGAGCGTTGCTAAATCCCACACCCGGCCCTATTCCCTCCGTGCAGGTGCGTGACTACCTGCTCCGACAGAAGGCCTCCTTCGACCTGCTCCACCTCGCCCTGCAGACAGAGATGCGGAGGTGGACGGTGCTGCAGGGCCACCTGGAGGAGGTGAGCCTCAGGCTGCGTGAGGACGGGGAGAAGGCGGCACGTCGGACGGAGGCCCTGGCTCAGCCTGACCTGGCCGTCCACCCCAAGCCCAGCCCCTTCATCGGCTGTAAGGACGCGGCCAGCAGCCGGTGAGGAGCTCCCCGTCTCTCTGTCCTTCTTTCTTTTCTCGCTGTGTTGGGTAGGATCGCATCATAGGCCTTGAACATCAACCACTGCCATTGGTGAATGTCTAATGTCATACTTTTCAATAGGCCGATATATCGG
>JAODUG010000006.1:1458710-1470438 GCA_027564795.1 Aphredoderus sayanus
GTTGTTTCACAATAATCTGTATTGTTGTCACTGAATTTGTAGAGACAAGGTTTGCCATTCAGCATTTTATGAGGTCAGATCCAAAAAGAGTCAGCTGAGAAAAGTAGCAATTAGCAATTTAAATGAGCAATATTTATTAGGTTTCTATATTTGGGTTCACATATTTGACCTTTATTGCAATGAAAAGGTTATTTGTCAGTGAATAAAAATTAATATTTTCCAAAAACGTAATTATATAATATTGCAAGTATAAAAACAATGTCAGATAAAAGGTTTTTGCAGCTGAACACTTCATTTGTAAATGAGCAAATCACATTAAAAACACACAGTACAAAACACTTAATCTATGGATCTGACAGTGACTACTTGCGCCCTCTATTGTTTGACTTGGGATCAACAGACGAAAAGTATAATATAAATGTATATGCAAAACCATGTACAAAACATAAACTGAAAGTAGAAATAAGGTTGGCAACACAGTTCTCAACGTGGAATTAGATCTCTGCCGTACATAATCTATTTTTGTCCATTTATGGATGCGTTCATTTGATAAAATGTTTGTTCCAGTGAACAATTTGACTCTTTCTTCAAAACATTGTTTGCTAAGAACTCTATACTTCTAAAGATATTTGGTGCGTTTCATGTTACTCACAGATTCTACACATACATATGTATGAAACAGAGTGATTTTGCACGTTGCCAAATATGAATGTAGGTGTTGTTGCATACTTTCTGTATTTTTATAAATAGAGCCTATGTGAAATATCATTTTATGTTTACTATTAAGCTACTCTCTTATCCTAAACGTTGACAGTATTTGTCATCACTGTTTAACCCTCCCGGGGTCTTAAGGAGTTCAGCAGACTACCAGCAGAGGGAGCCAACCGCGAAATGCCATAGGTTCGTGTTGTGGTTGGCGCCCGCTACTGGCGAGTGCACTGTGACCCATAGGACAGCGGGAGGGTTAAAGCAAGTACTGTAGCAAACACTTTATTTCACCCTAAAGGTATGCTATGAAATGAAACTTATGAAATTCAACATCAAGAACAGATTGACATTCTGAACATACCCTGTCCTTTCATGAAATTAAAACAGGTTTTGTGCATTAAAGTTAATTACACCTACTGTATCCAGCCAAAATAACATACAGGTTCACAAATGTCCTGCAGCAGCAAAGCACAAATCGCATTGTTAGGGAATGTTGTCCAACGCACAACCTTAATCTCCTATTAGCCTTTACAGTTCATTCAACATACAGTACATATATTAACGTTACACCTCCCTGAAAAGCAATATTATGACAACGTAATCAACATTGTTCAACTGATATTCCATTTAACACTTATGTAACGTTCCACCTCAATCCCGTTACTCGTTCACATTGACAGTTTATATTTTGTAGTTTCCTGCCTCTGCACTGGCACCACAAATCTTTCAAATGTTTGATGCAAGTAGCTGTTGACTGCAAACATTCTGACATGCACAAGCATTAAGGAATCGTCTGAATTGTAGTCTGATATCAGAGTTGACAGTAAATTGGCCAGTCTGTGTACTCCCTGTCCTTCCCATAGTACATCTGTACATGTTGAACCTATGACAGATGTAGAGGAATGTGAACAATGTATCTGTAAATAATGTCAGTTTATGAACTATGCCATGCTATTTAGGACTACAAAAACACAAGGCAACTCTTTAGAAACATATTTATTGGATCCCAAGATTGGTGCAGGAATTTGAGCATACAATGCTCAGGAAAGGTCAAAGAATTACAACAGTCCAAAACTTAAACAGCATAGCCAATGATGCCGCCTTTACCAATGCACTCTCCAATGTAGAACCACATCAGCACTTCAGTTGCCACCAGTCCATTCCTCAAAGCATCCTGTGAGGAAAAACAAGATTTTAAGGTTAAAGTTTTATTTATGCATTTAACACTCCCGCGGTCCTATGGGCAGTAGCGGGCGCCAACCCCAACAGGGACATATCACATTCCGGAGTTGGCTCCCTCTCCTGGTATTTTGTTGAAAACCTTAGGACAGGTAGGTTAAGTATTTATTTGTTTGTTTGTTTTTCTTTCCAATTCACAGAGAGGGAAAAGACTGTGCCAGTAAGACATGTGGTCCATGGACCAGTACATCACTACTTTTGTCTACACATTATAACCCTGAGTGCCAAAATACAAGGAAAATTAAATTATACTTCTCCCAAATACAGCTGTGGTGCACAATACAGTGCAAACATATTTGAGCATAAATATTGCCATACTGCTATATGAAGCAAAAAGGAACAAAGTTTAAACGGTTCAAATGGCTTTTATGACGGTTGCATCCTACATCACCAAAAACCCATACTGAACTTGCAAACCACTGGTTCACCTAAGAGAACAGTTGCAATTGGTTTGAAGTTAATCGTCCGATTAATGATATCAAGTGCATGGTAATGCCATCCATGTTGGTGACAATGCAAAAACCACTCCAAGTAAAACACAAAGTAGATTGTAAGAATAGCCATACAGAATAGACAGCCTGTATATGTATGTATAGTGCAAAATATCAGATGTTGATTCACTGTACATAAAACTTTGGCCAAGTGTAGTGCTGTACTGTAGGCTTGATTGCACAAAACTATTTTAATGTTTTGAAAGTTTTGTATTCAGCTTGTACAAATCAGGAAGGTGTGTGAAATCCTGTAATACATCAAATACTACAGCTTCATGCCATCAAATGCTTTTTGTATTTGGCATCACATGTCAAAGTCAATGTTGCATTAGGATACCTAGTTGCATGGGTATCAACTCAATATAGCTCTTTGTAAGAAGCAACAACTTTATACGGGCACAATTTGATTTAAAGTGTGTTTCAGTTTGCAAAAGAATAGTCCACTAGCCATCTAAATATGTTTGATACACAGAAACAGCTATATATCGTCTATGTACCTTTACTGTCGTTTGACCGAGTCGTCCAGACTGGAAGCCTTTAATTATGTTTGTAGCTCCTTCAATGGCCTTGGGGATCTCAGCGGGGGAAGGAGGGACGAGCTCCACCCGAGCGTAGTGCCAGAAAGTTGCTAGCCGGGGCTTGGAGTAGGTCACGGCGGCTAAAGGGGAGAAGACCCAGCTGTCGTAATATATACTCCATGATAGCAACAACTACAGTAACTGCTACACACTAAAACTGAATGCGGCATATAATTGCTTGCTAGCACGCTTATGTTCAGAAGGTTATGAGACCAACGTAGCATGCATTGGACAGTAGTAGTTTTGTGATTTTTCATTTAATTACTGAATAATACATTTAGACTTCAGTATCACATTGGGTACCGCTAAAGCCAATTAGCGATAGCTCTACTGTTAGCTAGGCCAATGTACGTGCTAATGTTAGCCTAGCAATTACTGTATATGCTACTCATTCACGTCATCCCTGGCAGTCGCATACAATCTATTGAAACATACTATTTAACTTACCACCAATCAATGTTGGTACTTTCGCCACCATTTTCTGCACTGCTTGTGCCATGTTAAGATATTGATGTAATGTCACGGCTCTTTACCTTCTGGCGGTGTAAACCGACTGAATGTCACCTCCACCAGAAGGACCCACACACCCTCTGCAGCTGTCCCATAACTGCCTGCATAATAATAATAATAATAATAATAATAATAATAATTATATATTATATATAAGTTAAAGTTTTAATATAGGTTAAAGTTGAACATGTATTAAAATCAATATCCCACAGACTACCCTGACTACCGTGCCCACACTTCACTGGGTTAATATATATAGCTATGGTTAAACCGCCTAAAAATATTAATGGACCTAAGATGGGCACATTAATTTGTCCACCTTAAATGTAGTAAACCTTGTTAAACATGGTTAAAATTAATTATTATTTAATCCACCCAAAGCTTGAAAGACATATGTCAAAGACATGTCAAATTGACAGTAGGGCCTACTGAAGAAATATCTTACTTTCAATTGCTATGTGAGATTTAGCATGTCGTTTTTTTTTTTTACTGTTGGACCACGTCTGATTTGGGGGCACTGAGAAACCTGAGGTTCAGTATTATATGAAGGGGAAGAAAAACACCATGGCTTAAAGATGTCATTTCATATTTTGTTGCTGTGGAGGACTGTCATTGGAGGACCGTACCAGAGTGAGAAGATGGACTTCTGCTTAATAAAAGCAAAATAGACTAGCTCATCATCTCAATAAATACATTTAAACATCCAAAATAAGTTAGGTCACACCACTACGGCCTGATTAACTTTACAGGTAAAAGAAGATTTAAATAACTACGGAATACGGAAACTGTAACATACACTTTAAAAGGGTCAATGGCCTTTGGAAAATTGCACTCTCCAGAATGGTAGTAGTCTGTTGCTAATGTTCTATTTGGCTAGATATCACCACTGCCTATAACAGAATGCTCACACTCTAAACTATGTGTGCACAATAACAAACACCAAGACTAAGGTAAACCTCAAGCGATTAATCTAATTTTAAATCCCATTTGACCTTGTGCCAGAGAATGAGTGTAGTATAACAAGAAAGGGCTGCTACAAACAACAAGTGTTTCCATAAACTAATTTACTTCACCCAAACGCACCATGATAGCATATAGGCTTTGTTGTTGCGAGAGCCAAAGATCTCTGCATTCTAATGACCAATTACACATTTCTGTTTTAGTTGAGATGTCATGCATATGCAATCATGCCTCTATGGTGCATTAATATACTGTCTATGTATTTACTGCCACAATTTCTTGAGTAAAAAAAGAAACCATGAGTTCATGTGATGTTACCTTGGATTGCATCAGTGAATAGAAATACCTGCAGTGCAAATCACATTGTTTTTAGACAGTGACATATAGTATGATGGGATGATATTTTAGTATGGGAGAGAAATCTGTGTTGAACATTTTCTCATATACTTGCCATTTATGAGAAAAATATTGACTCTTTTTAGAAGTATGCAGGTCCTGTTTGAACATATCAGTAGGTTACACAATAAAAATCTATTGTGCATGTTAAGTGACTTTAAATATGTCATTTAATGTTTGGTCTATACATTAATACTTTCTAGCAATATGTGCTTAAGGAGGTGACAGTATGAGCAATGGGAAAGGTTATAAATTATCTTTATTATTATCATCCTTGAAACAGCGTTCAGTACATATAGAACTTGCATTGTTTGAGTTGAGTAAACGTATACAAAACAGAAAATGTATACAAAACAAAATTATAAAAAATATAAATGAAAGAATCATACACAAGATAAGTAACTTCTGTGTAAACGCTGTGCTATTCCATTACACCTTTCCCATTCAAAAATTGTGGTACTGCTTTAAGGGATAAATGTTAATACATATTTACTGTATCATGCATGACATCATGCAAATTAGTCTGGTGATATGGTAAGTAAATACCTCCCAATTTAGTAATCATTGAAATTTTGATTTGATCATAAGCTTTAAAATATTTCTTTTGAAGATTTTTAGGAATTAGTGAACATATACTAGACAGAATAACCCCTTTAACAAATGAAAGACATGCATTTACCACAAAAAATTAAAATGCTAAATGTAATTACACAATTCCAAATGGCACAATGGGCTTTCCTGAAATCACCCTCATAGAGGTAAAATACCTATGGATGTTTATTGCACAAAATAGAACAGTTGCTACTGGCATGACAGCCAAACTAAACATTAATATAATAAAACCCTTGTAGTTTTATTATATGGTCCATATGTGGTATGGTTGCCGTAATTGTTAACAAATATCATTGAGGATAAAATCCTCAATGATATGTATTGCTATTAACTTCCACCAAATCTCAGTCTTACTGCAGAAGATATGACCAGGGGAGCAGTAATCACAATTAGACTTGTTATTAACTAATGTTACTTTTATTTGCTAAGCTACCGGACCACCTGCTACATATTGTATTTCAGAGGACTCGCCAGTTAGTACTTCTCGTTTCCTGGTTTCTACCATCTATCACACATACTTGTGTTCCTCTAATGTTTTTTTCTAATCCCCCTCGTGGTATCATTCCATAGTAGCACAACATGTTTGGTAATTAGCACAGGCTTTCACCCACCTGTATATGTCAGAACAAATATATTTGAATTAGGGAATAAAAACATTACACCAATAAGTTAAAATGCAATTTTGATCAGTTTCATTCCTATATTGACGATGCAAAATTCAGTTGCTGTTTTCCACCTTTTCTTTCAAGTAACACACATTTATATATAAAAATAACATAACATAAAAATATTAATAAAATTAAAATAAATAAATAAATTAATACATAATAAACATACAGTGAAAAGTGCAAATGTAAATTTCTTTACAGCATACCATATTTACTGTACAATCATTGATTATATACCCATATTACTTTATGCATCATAATAAGGATTACTAAGTAGCATAGATTGAGTTAAGAAACATTTCATAGCAAGTCTACTGGAAAATAACATTTGCATTGCCCTGCGACAAGGAGAGGCTCTTCTAAACACTGCCAGGGGTGGGGTGTGTGTGTGTGTCTTTGTGTGTGTGTGTGTGTGCGTGTGTGCGTGCGTTTGTATGTTTACTTATGATATACTGTATGTGCAACACACACAAAAAAAACAAACAAAAAAAAAACACTGAAGCAGAAGAGACTCAAATCATTCTAGTTCAGAGGCATAAAAACTGCCTAGCCAGCCTTTCAAGTATCTAGCACTGTATCAGACAACACACATGGATCATACACCAGCACAGCAAAGGGAAAGAAGGAGCTTTCCTTCCATAGCTTCAGCAGGAGTTTGCTGCAGAGTCACATACAGTAACAGGCAGGGACAAGCAGTTGAAAGGTTTGTGTCAAATGGCTGACACCATTTACACAAATAACACCGCAAAACTGGATATTGCATCTACAGTAAAACAGCTTTCCTTGCTATATTCCACACGAAACAGCCCCCTCCGTTAGTCTGAAGTCAGAAGTTCCATCATAGTTGCATCATGATTGGCTGCTTTGTTTTGTCAATAACAAATGCCGGACGTTATAATGGGCCTAGTAGAGAGCAAGTCAGAGTAGCTGAGCATTGCTGCAGTGGCAGCATGATAAATCTTGACATTGACAAAAGGACACTTTCTCCATGTTTAAATGGCGGGGAAGGTTTAGACACCCTTCACGTCCTCGCTAGAGACGGAGAAATACGTCATTGTCTAAAAGTTCCTGTCTGTTGACATTCGTAAAATTAAAAACAGGGATGGACATCCCGGTTGGGATGCTTTTATTTTTCCTGACGCCACAAAGTTCATGGCCACCATGACGGCACGTTGTTGTGAGCCTTTTGGTCCATACAGGTGCGGCACGCACTCATAGTGGCATCTGCTTTGGTTTCCCTGGTCCGACAACTACACATATCACTTCTTTGCCATAGGAGAACATGCTTTTACTGTCTATCATCATCTTAGGTATGCAGTTCAATAGCATTTACACGCTAGTCTTGATAGTAAAAGTGATCTATAAATGCTAACAAAAAAACTACTATTTGAGGGCAACCAATGATGGGTAAGGGAGGATAAAGAGATGTTTTTCTAGAACAAAAGAAGATTAACCAGAGATAAAACATACTCACCAATCATAAGTAGTCTGAATTCCACCTGACAGTGAATATTGTTCTGTACAGTTGGAGATCATTTTGTGTGTATTTGCTTGTGTGCATGTGTGTTTGTATGTGTGAGAAAGAGAGACTACACGATTGCCTACCATCTCATTCTGCAGCAATAAGTGTGCCTGTCCAAATCCACGTGGGGCGGAGCGCTTAGCGCTCTGACTTCACTTTGTAACGTAGCACCAGGTAAGTGGCAAGTCTGAGGATAAAGAAGAAAACGCCCAGCACAATGAAGTCCACATAGAGCTTTGCGTCCTCAACGTCCAGTAGCTGCAGGACTTCCTCTGGCTTCTGGAACTTGCACACAAGTCCCGGACACTCCAGTTCGGATCGGTTCATTCCATAGATAGACAGGATTACGCCCTCAAAACCATACCTTCACAGCACCAGGAGGACAGGAGACAGTGACCAAACACAATAAACTTAATTTGAATACAGGAATCTGCTTTTGCCTCAGACTTGTATTATACCTTAACACAAACATTATTTATATTACGATGTATATAATGTGCCGTATTATGAAACAATTAAAGGTGCAGTATGTAAACATTTTAACACTTAAAATGTTTAGATATTGTTATGGTAAATTGAGATGGATACGAAATAGGTCCTCTGTGAAAACAGAGGCGACAGCGACAAGTACAGTATTTGAGTCACTATTGTTGTGTCACCCACCCAGTCCAGTTTAGTAACAAAAGTAAGGGAGCCACCTGCTGGCAATTCCTTACAAACCGGGTTAAAATATAATGAACCACATTACTCTTGGTCTCAAGGAGAGCAGAGCTGACTGTACTGTAGCTGGACAATTATCAATCTATGAAAATGTATTGAAAAATCACAAAACAAAATGGGTTCTTGGACATTTAGTTTCAATTTTCCAGTTTTTATAATAATATAAAAACATAAACAACAGAATGTAAACATACATACATATACAATGTAAGAACAGGTGAAGACAGCAATGGATCAGAGTGCTTAATAGATTATTTTGTTATAGTATATTTAGTGTTGTGTTATATGTATATAGTGTAGTATTGCACTATACATACTAAACATACCTGACATAAGACACATAAGAACTCCACTGTAAGTACTTGGGAATGGTGTCAAAATTGACAAAGAAGCCAGAGAAGAGGAGAACCGGTATGGCTGTGACAGGACCAACAAAAGTGGCCACCTGTGTGGGGAGACACAGCCTTGATGACCTGAAGGACATAACGAACAATAGCCTAGTGGTATACAGTACATCAGGGATGAGGGAAGGTCTACCTGCAGTGAGGTGGAGGCTGCGCCTATCAGCAGGCCTAAGGACTGAGCTACTAGAGCTGTAGATGTAGACAGGGCCATGAAGAGCAAGTAACGGGCAGCCTCCGGAGGTTGCTGTGTCATCCAGTACACTATGCTGCAGTACATGATTGGACAAATCACCTACAAAAACAAAAAAAGTACAACGTTTTAGTTACACTGATGCAAATGCATCTGTGTTTAAAGGTATACCAAGTATGACTTTTCACCACAATGTAGCCTGTATTTGACATACGGATGTAAGGTATTGTTTGTGTTATCCTATTTACAGTACTTTGTACATTATCTGTTAGGGACTCAGAGAAAGATGAGTCTGAGAACAGCGGTCCAATAAATGCTATGATTGTGTTTGGATTTTGATCTCTTGTCCATTCGGAAGATGTCACTATTATTTAGTATACCTTTAACTTCTGTATTACTCATATCAATTGAAAGATTACCTGAAATGGAATGTCTGCCATTGTCTTGGCTAGGTAGTAGGCTTTTAGGCTGTACCAGTAGTTGAGATGTTCCCGCAGAAACACAGACATCTCAAGAGGAACTGCAGAACACCAGCACCGAAATATGTAAAGAGGTCTTTTCCAGTCAAAGCAGAGCAACAACATGCATGAAAAGACTTCTCATCTTACATGTCAGGATTGTGGGCATCAGGGCAGCGAACATGAGGAACAGCATGGAAAAGAATAGGAAGCCAGTGTTGTTGAAGACCTTGCTGGCATCGTTGCCAATGTTAAAATAGAGCAAGCCAATCAGAACTCCGACACACAGATGGGACATCACCCTGAGGTGGGTCAGCACCTACGATAACAGAAACATAGTGGCATTAAAGCATATCTATCCTCACTATAGGTACCATTTTATGAAGTGGATGCACAGTTGTGTTTTGAAATATTTACCATGTCCCTGCATATAGTTGTGAAGGTTCTCTTGAACAGGATGCAGAATTGTGTGAATGTACTGGTGGCAAACGTATGCTTCTCTATGGTTCCCGTTTCCTTAGAGAGGAAAGACAGAATAAAAAACGTATTACACACGCACACAAACATTATACTACACAATCAGTCAAAACTACTTTAAAAAAATATTTCCTGTGTTGTGTTTACATTTAAATATCTGATTAAAGAGGACCAAGGAATGGGCTCATAGGCTCATATTGATTACCGTGCAGGAGACACTAGCTAAAATATAAATGGAAATGGGTTATTCATTCAAAATATTGGGGGATACAGTCACCCCCAATATATATTAACACATTTTTGTTTACATTTTGAGAAAATGAACACCTAGAGCTCAACCAGAAAATATCCAGGGATCAACAGGGATCAACATTTTACACTAAACGCCATCTAGACCATTAATCCTAATGAGTAACTATGATATACAGTATGTGGAGAGTGTCACATTTCTTTTCTGGGACACAATAGTCCCATCGACATAACATGTACCGCATGCATAATTAATGTAACGCTGTGGTTCAGTCAATATATAACGACTGCAGGTAATCTAACAGAAGTGACTACAGAAACCTGATGTCACTTTTATGCACTGTACAACAGATGGATGGCTATAAGAGACTGGGTCCGTTACGTTACAGTATGCGTGCTGTAAATAAACGCTGCTATATCGCAGGGTCCTTCAGGCCCATCACTCACGTTGTGGCACTGAGAGTGACAGTCGCTTTTGTCGCAGGAGTTCTTCTTGCCCTCCTCTGAGCACAAGCCTCCCTGGACGGCCTCAAACAGCACTGGGTTCAGGTCACCGTACTCTCCTGAGGCCACTTCAATGACTGGAGGCAGACACAACACAGTCGTGAGACCACAACCACAGCACGGGCTGTTGTGTTGGACAAAACAAGGCAGACAGACCAGCAGTAATCATATTGTTGCTATCATTATACAAATATGTGTGTGTGTGTGTGTGTGTGTGTGTGTGTGTGTGTGTGTGTGTGTGTGTGTGTGTGTGTGTGTGTGTGCATATAGACACACACAAAAGGCTTTCTTATACTTACTGAAGTCAGCAGGATTGTGATAGGTGGGGCAGTGGAGGCCCAGGTTCTTCAGATAAGGAATGAGGTATGGCACAGTACCTTTGTATATGCATTGGCCCTGACTGAGAATGTACAGCTGACGGAGAAATAGGACATATCCACAGTAACTAATATTATGATCAAATGTCACTAACCACAAGCCCAGATAGCAACCACTTTACAGTTTGACAGTTGAATAAACAAACACACACACAAGAACGCACGCGCGCACATACACACACACACACACACACACACACACACACACACACGCGCATAACACCACACCAGGATCATTAACACAATATACAATGAGAGGTAAGATCACAGACCTAATTGTGGTATTCTGCAGTTAGGTAGCACTGTCTAAAATAATATCCAAGTCACCGCTCGGCTTGTTAAACGTTTAGATGGCAGCACTGTGAAAACAGCTTGACAATGCCTGACACAGACAATAAAATTGAGGCAGAATTACAGATCCAGATACCGGTTTCATTTATTTTATCTGCCAGCAGATGGTACTTACCATGATTATAAAATGTTAATTTGAACAAGGACATCTGAATAATTAGTGGTAGAGGATAAAAATAAATAAATGAGGTACCAATTTACCACCACACAGTATTTGCTAATGCTAATGCGAATGCTAATCTGTGCAGATTCTATTATGATACCCCCCCCCCCAGTCAGAGCTGGCCAATGTGGCCAGGGAAAGGGAAGTTTGG
>JAODUG010000006.1:1474324-1496418 GCA_027564795.1 Aphredoderus sayanus
CCAGCAATTGTAAGAAAAAAATATTCTAAATAGAATAATCACAGCATAATGTCATCATGTCTACTACCACGTAATCAACCATGTACATTTAAAGAGAAACAAATTAAGTAATGACTCCTTGTCCTTAAATATCTCATTATCTTACATGAGATTGTCATACTTGAGAAACATGAAAAGCAACCTTTAAGATGTTTTTACCTAGTGTATGCTTCACGGGTTAACACTGTTTCCTAGCTGACGGAGCTTTTTTAGTTGGGAATGAGGAATTCATATTTTTAACAGTGTCAGAACATCTAAAGTATAAACATTTTGTTTCTATTTGGTTTACAACACAATAAAACGTCTAATTGATTTTGACAACAAAACCAAATGTATTTCATTTTCAAAATAAGATTGTGAACAATGAAGACATCGGGGACTCAGTGAATTGTGTTTCCTCACTCAGGTGTTTCAGCCTAGACCAGACAGTGAAGGAGGACAAACAGTGTCTCATTCTCGGGAGAGTGCAGACTCGGCCTCTCCGCGCTCCAGCGGACTTGTACTTGAGAAAAAAACATCGACCAAGGTGGGCACATAAATCTCACACATTCCGTCGCATAATTGTCTTTACTGTTGAGTTCATTATGGCTAATCCCCTCCTGTGCGTTGAACAGAGCTTGCAGCTGTTGCTGAGAGATCTGCCATGTCCTCTAGACATGGACTCGCGGAAACAATTGGTTCTGCAGAGCAAAGGTACCCCCATCACATACTCTGATTCCGCATGCGTGTCCATGGTTATTTACAAATACATGAAGGGACACGGTTTTCATTTATAGAAAAAATTTTGAATTTTAAGTATGAGAAAAAAAAGCTTCATGGTTGTTATGAGAGAGAACGTGACTAGAATATATAGTCTGGTATATTCATCATTAAACTGTAAATCGTGTGTTCTAATTATTGGTTTACTAATGTCTGTTTGTCTGTTTGCTCGAATAAGTTTGGTTGTGATAAAAAAACATATACTTAACCCTTCATGGCTCACGGTTATACTATTTTAGCAGTCTGAGGCAACTCCTTATGTGCTGTAGAGGGCTCTGACAGTCTTCAACAACTACTTCAAAACACAGGTCCCTCTCCTGTGGTCCACCACTCCATCCTACACCATCAGTCGCCATCTAGTGGCAACCAGGCATATGACACACTGAGTCTGGAGAGCTCTGACAGCATGGAGACCAGCGTCTCCACTGGCAACTCCGCCTGTTCGCCAGAAAGGTGAGAGTCTAGAAGACGAGCAACTGGCTCTGTTTCCATGGGAACAGTCAAATCTGCCCTGTCTCCCCAAAGAAGGGTCACTGTGCTACCACCCCCCCCCACACACACACACACACACACACACACACACCGCCCACCCCCCACCCCTCCTATGACAACATGTTTTGTTATATGTCTGTTCCCTTGACTACCAGTACACTGCCTGTTGCCATGCCAACCTGTTCAAGTTTTCCGTGTTTCCTGAAGCACAGCGTTAACTTCTGGAGCTCACTTTGCTGCCATTCAAAGCCCTTTGTGTTATGTGTTAACTTGGCTGCCGTCGATCAGCTGGGAGGCACGTCTGCGTTTCAACCCCGGTCAACACACGCCTTTCTGTCCTGTCCTGTGCGTTGCAGTGCCAACGGGCTGGACGCCCAGCGGATAGAGGAGATGGAGAAGATGCTGAAGGAGGCTCAGCACGAGAAGGCCAGGCTGATGGAGGCCCGAGTGAGTTCCCACATGGCCCCGCCCACATGCATGGCCCCGCCCACATGGCGCTGCACAGTTCTATTGCCGTTATTCATGTGTGCCTTTCCTAATTTCCCTGCCTGGCTTGGAAAAGGCGTATTCCTCGATTGCATTATATGAGCCGAGGCTCACTGTTTATGTTTGTGTTTGAGGCACAGCTGTGAGCCTCAAGAGCATGTGGCCAGATAAGTGCATGTGGCCACGGGGTGGCGTTAGAGAGCAGGGAGGAGTAGAGGGGAGTGCAGGCCAAAGGTTTTGCAGCGCTGGGTTCAGACACAGGGGCTATTACAGTACATACAGTGTCCCTATACAGTTAAATAATATAGAGCTTCAGTTCGATGCTTGACAAAGAAATATGTTTTTCCTCTGCAAAGCTCCAGACTGTGTGTATATAAGACATTAGAGATATATTTTAGAAAGGCCCGGATTGGGACTTAATATTCTCAAGCACCTCTCCTGACACTTATTCACTTTGTAATGCAATATTTGCCTTCAATTTACATATTATCCCTGTCTCCCTCCCTCTCCTCCTTCTCCCCCACTCCCTCCCTCCCACCTCCCTCCGTCTGTTCCTCCTTCTCTCTCCTGCCTCCCCTTCCCCCCCTCCCCCTCAGGAGAGGGAGGCACAGACCCGGCGGCAGATGTTAGAGGAGGAGCGCAGGAGGCGAGAGGAGGCCGAGAGGAGGCTTCAGGACGAGGCGGCCCACAGGCGGATGCTGGTGGAGGAGGAGGTGAAGATGAGAGACAAGCACTTCTCCCAGGTCAGTGGAGCAGCGGGGGAGGGGGAGGGGGATTGGGGGGCAGGGGGACAGAAGACGATAGAGGAGCGGAGGAGAGGGGGAGGGGGGAGGGGCAGGGAGACTTGGGGGAGACGGGCGAGAGAGAAACTAGACACTACACAGGGATTGGGCCGCAAGATCAAAGCCGGATAGAGAGGAAGGGAGGTGGGGGGGGGGGGTTGCATGTGGAGAGATTGAGGGAGAGGGCGTAGAATAGAGCTGTTGGGGGGGAGGGGGGGGGGGCACTACAGTACTTGAAGTGTGAATTATTCCCGCGTTAATCTCTCCTGATTTAATTGTGTGCTTTCTCTGGTTATGAATAATAGCGGTAAACAAATGTCAGTTCAACTTGTAAACCCACCTGTTTCCGCTAATTATTACATGCTTTTAATAAAGCACCCATTAAGCTGCTGTTGTTACCCGACTCACCCTCCACTGAATCTCCTTTGTAGGCCCGTCCAATGACGCGCTACCTGCCCAACCGCAAGGAGGAGTTTGACCTGCGGACGCACGTGGAGTCGTCAGGCCACAGCATTGACACCTGTCCGTACGTCATCCTCACGGAGAAGATGTGCAGGGGACATCTGGTCAAAATGGGCGGGAAGATCAAGTCCTGGAAGAAACGCTGGTTCGTCTTCGACCGCCTCAAGAGGAACTTCTCCTACTATGCGGGTGAGCGCCTGCGATCACAGGGTCCACACCTGACATGTGGATACATGTGTCATGCAGTATAGTGTTAATGCGCTAGCTAATGAAATGAATAAGGGGGTCTGTTTGATTGAGCTGTTTTTGCATTGCACTGACAACTCTACTGATTGCTAATCAGAACACATATACTAAACAGATCCATTGTTAGTTTTATTTTAAACATCTTGTTATAATTTCTTGTCAGTCAAAAATTAAAGAAGAAACTCTTTATGGCTCAATAGCGGCAGTTGCTAGAGACAATTACTTACCACTAAGTGCCTGTTGGCCTGTGTGAAGTGTTGGCTAAATCACAATTGATTGTATTTGTAATTGATTATGCATAACCCATTTAATTGTATAGTGCCTGTAGATTATTCTACATGCCTTTGTGTAAAGTGATGGGACCTAATGATATGTGATCAAAGAGAGTGTGCCTATTTGCTGATGTAGCATATTTTCTCAGTTTTTAGAAACATTTAGCTTGGTTGGTGTTCAGTTTCTGAATGATATTCATATTTAGAGACATTCTATTAAGTGGACTATAGAATTAAAGTGTCTTTTCATCAGCAAGGCCTCTGTTCTCTGTGCTCCTCTGTCTCTACTCTCTTGCGTAGCCTTTTCACCCCCTCACTCCTGACGAAGATGATGGCGATGATGGTGATGAAATAAGAGGCAATGCTTTCTCAAGACATGTTTTTCTTGGGGAGGAGGCTAGCTCCTGGCTTGTTCGTGACTAACAAAATGAAACTCACATTTCAAAAACATTTATCTCATTACTAAGCACATTTGGCTTATGGAAAGAGAAAAAGAAAAATTGTATTACAACTTTCAAAAGTTGGCCGTTAATTTCTTTGGGATATTTTTTTTTTTTAGCCATGCACTCCAATGTCCATGAAAAAGATGAAAAAGAAAGACCACTGTTTATTTGAACTAGACTCCAGAACATTCTCGCTTACTCTATTAACATAGAACATTGAGCAAGACAAGATGAAATACTCTTAATCTCTCTAGGGCTTTTGTTAGAACTCTATATAACTTTGAAAATGATCATGTGCGATTTAGGTCTTCTTTTCCCATAGTTTGTGAATTACAGTACAATCGCTAAATGTGTCAGTAAGGTGCAATGACACTGTCCTGAATTATACATTTTTATTTTATATACAATATGCCTGAATTTAAAGGTTTAGACATAGAGTGTTGCCCTAAAAGAAATATCAAGCAGAAAATGACCTGACAGGAGTACACATACATTGTAATGTATTACTGTGGGACTAGCCATATTGCTTAAATTCAATTAAATAACACAACATTTAAGTTTCAACATTTTAAATTGCAATTATCTTGTAAAGTGTATTTGCGTTTCTCTCTTTAAACAAATTCAACTAAACAGTTCATGGCTTTTTATCCTTTTGCATGTATCTAAAATCATAGACATCACATAAACCCTTAAGCAATTTTCTGTATTATGAGCATGTTCACTCATCTTAATACAGATGCAAAGGCAGAGAATATTTGATCAAAGGTTTTTTTAAATAAGACCCTTTGCTAAATTGAAATGGATTCACAGAGACTCACACTTGTTTTTGTTGCTTGTGGACCATCTAGCTGATTGTAAACATTTGACAGATACATACACATTAGTATTTGTTAACTTATAAGTGACATTCCTAGCCACCCTTCATCATATGACAGCGATACACTAAACTAAAACACACACCACTTCTTTCTGAGACTCACTATAACAATTTTAAAAACCTGGAGAAATATGACCATCATTAAAACTATCGGCTACCAATCTGACGGTGATTATGCAGATATTTGTTTATATATGACCACTGCTTTATGTGGCTGGATACCTTAGGTAGAAGAGCAGGTTCACCCTGTGAAAAGAATTTCACTCTTTTTACACCCCAGGTTAATTCTGTCAACAACAACAAAAAAAAAAAAAGTGGGATCGCACTCTGTATGTTATTACTTTTGTCTTGGGATTGCTGTCATGTTGCTCATTCACTTTTGGGATGTTTGCAATATTTCTTTTTTAAATGCAATGTTATTGAACAGGTCATTTTATTTATTCTTAAGTGTTCAGGATACAAGCATCCAATAAATGTCTTACATAAAAATTAAAATAATTTTAAAAGGTATCAAGTGCAATGTATAAAATACATAAAATAATAATAAAATGAGATATAAATCGTTCTCCAATTTGTGTCAAACAACGTGTACAAAGAGTACAACTATAATCATACCATGAAAATATAAAACATATGATATAAAAAAGAAACTTACATTGTCTTTCAAATTAATTTTTTTTTTTTAGTACATTTGTGTATAGTTGTATAGTTGTTTATTACAATTTTATATTTCACAACCAACAGCTTTAGCTGACAGAAGTAGAGCCGTTGCATCAGGATAACGTAGTAGCCTGTTGTCTCTCACTGCATCTGTGTTCTGTCTCCCCAGACAAGCATGAGACCAAGCTGAAAGGGCTCATTTACTTTCAGGCTATTGAGGAGGTTTATTATGATCATCTGCGCAGTGCCACCAAGGTAAGTTCACTCTTATTTAAAATGTTTTTAATTGTATATCTTTATCTACTGTATATAGTATTCTATATTAATAGTTCTCTATATTTAGATATACTTAATTCATTAATTAAATATCTATGTATTAGATCAATCTAATATTGTACTGCATTTCAAAGTACCTAATGTTAGGACGGTTAGGTGTTAGGTGGCGAGAGGAATCTATTTTATTATGGCCCCTGGTCCTGAAATGAGCTGCAGGTTATGCTCAAGACTGGCACACTCATTTCCTTGACTGCCTACAGAAGACAGAAATGTTAACTGTTAAATGCACTTGTTTTAAGACTGAATCTGTCATGTTCATGTTGTGTACATGTACAGTATGTATTTCACTTGCTGGTCTCTCTGCTGGTGTACATACAGTATCTTTTTATGACCCTTAATGTCCGCGTCTGCCTCATTCTACATTGTATTTTATTTTTACTGTTCTCCATGTATTGTCTTTTAACGTGGCCAGGTTTCCCTTGAAAAGGAGAGTCTGTGTCAGTTCCTGGTAAAACGAACGTGAAATTAAAAGAAATATAATAACACTAGTATTGTTTATATTTTTAATTTATCATTTACTATGGTTTAATTTTCTTATGAAAATTGTTTTAAACCGTAAGGTATTTAGAAAAGTGACATTTCTGAGCAGTAATTAAATTTTAAATTGACTGCCAGCATTTTTACAAAGAAGTTAACATTTTGTAATTATACACAGCATACATTATTAAATATAACAATTAGTTTACAATGTATTTAGGCTGATAGTTTCACCCTAAGTTTCACCCTATGTTGTTTTTGAATTACACTGATAAAGTTACGCACGTCTGTAAAAGTACAGGTTTTTTTTTAAATGTAAGTTGCATTCAGACCAATAAAGGTTGTAAGCGACTGGCATTTGTCTGGCTGCTGAAACGCTCTAACAGAGGAAACCCTGAGGTGATGTGCAACAGGTGCATTTTGTTTCCCTTCATCTAAGCTAGACAGCTAAATCTGGTTTTCTCTCTCCCCTGTGTATGCTATATGCTCCAGAGTCCCAACCCTTCTTTGACCTTCTGCGTGAAAACCCACGACCGACTTTACTACATGGTGGCACCATCTCCGGAGGCCATGAGGATCTGGATGGATGTCATAGTAACGGGCGCCGAGGGCTACACACAGTTCATGAGCTGAGGGACCACTGACTGATGGGGCGGGATACGGTAGAACATTTTGACGAGCACCTGGGCACCTGCCTAGGCAGATGTCATGGATGAACAAATGACAGACCGATGGACAAGTGATAAAACAAGATAAACAAAATCCTAATTCAACTGAAGTAACTCATTTGATTTACAGACAGAATAAAGGGGTTGTTTGCTACCTGCCAGTGGAGCAAAGAAGAGAACCCCTTAATGAACAACATTCTTTTTTATTGCCAAAGTTGGATTTACAATAACATCTCAAATGTTAATACATTTATTTTACTTAGAAATATAGGCTCAAACTGTTTACACAATATAAGCTTCATTTTAAAAGAAACAGTTTTACATTTTGTTCTATTACAATTTGTGCTTTAATTCTTTTTTATACTATTTGTACTTTTCTTGACAAGAGTTATTAATACATAATTGAAATTATTATGAATACCAGTTAATTTTTTTTTATTAAAGTGCTAAAAGTTAATACTAAAGAGTCATACAGTAATATAGGGTGAAACAATACTTAGTGCCAAAACTGTACTTACTTCCTTACGTGTTTGGTCAAACTATTACAATGTTAGCATCAGTTTTATATTGTTTTAGGGGAATATTCATACAGGGAGATAAATATAGCAGAAACCATGTGTTTGTAATTTTGCACAAATGTTGAAGAAAATGTTTGGTCAGAAGTTTAATAGATAATATAGAGATAATACTGTATAATGGGTATATTGTATTACAGTACATCATTCATACAAATGAAAATAAATAGTTGTATATTAATCATTTGGTTTGGATTGCCTGATAAATTGGATTTATTGGTGTTACCAAATGTGTATACCTGTAACAATTGCCCTAATTGACATGCACACTCACTAATAAGGATGAAATGCATAAACAGACAAGGCTTTATACCGCCTTGCCTGTTGTTAATGTTTACATGAAAGCAGTCATCTAGTTTAGTTAATTAAGGTGTTTACATTGATTATCTGCAGAAGCTGCACCAAATATAGAGACATCTCATATACTGCATAATTAATCTTTTGTCTGGTGCTGCATGTACATAAACAACAAAACTGCCCCAAAAACATCATGTAATGCAATTGCATGCAATTTATTAACATGATTCAACACTGGGAAATTTAACATGAACAGAAACACACACACACGCACACATACACCCACACAGCAAAATTTGATGACGCTGTGATTGGTTATATTTTCTGTCAGTGAAAGTGAGGTCTATCATAATAATTAATTGCAAGACTGAGCAGACAAGCAGGCAATCATAAACATGCTAATTATCTGACAGTGAAAAAAGCATCACATAGATACTCTCAGTCATGGTAATGCTCTAAGTCATGGCCTTTTATTAATTAACCTACTTCAATGTATCAGCGATGCTGAAAGATTGCTGAAATTGGAACTCAACAACATCCTAACTGATATACCTCTCCCTTCAGTGCTCCCTCAGACGGCCCCCCCCCCCCTCCCACACACACACACACACACACAGGCTGGTTCGGTGCGGTCTGCACCACTTTGTTTGTGCTCCCATTTACAGAGCCAGGGCTGTGTAGAAACACAGGATTCTTTATCAGCACACACAAGGAACGGACAGATACCAGACCGTAAGGAGATATTTGCTGAAGTGTATTGTATTAGAATTGCTTACCTCAACTTTAAGGTTACTACAAAGACACTTTTTTGTGCACCATGAATAAACCAAAAGCATTTCTTTCATTTGTGCCTTTGAACATTTCAGAGTTACTTCCATTTGTCTGCCTAATCTTGAAGGACATTGTCCTCATGTGCAGTACCTTTAAAGCGCCTTGTGGAATGATAAGCAGAACTACTGGGATCTCATTATTGTGGTGATGGTCGTGAGTGACACCTAGCTGCAGTATTGGTGAATTATTAATAAGCAATGGGATATTTACCTTTGCTTGCACAGCTGTTGTTAGCACAATAGCAACATAAATAGAATAGCCTTGTTTGGACTTCATTATAATGGCTGATATTGAATGTGTCTAAAAACAACTTTTTAACAATTCTGCTGAAATTATCTACGCTCACCCTGCACTGACAAACATTTCCTAGCATTTTCTCATACATTTTTGCAAATGAATACACTTTGATATTCACATTGTGTAAAGAGTAATTTACTAGTTACTAGTAATTTAAGTGTAAAAATGCCTGCACACAGTCATGCACAAACACACACACACACACCCACGCACACACACACACACACACACACACACACACCCACACACACACACACACACACACACACACACACACACACACACACACACGCAAACACACACTCAGAATATCCAATAAACAAGAGAAATAATGAAGAAAAAGCAGTTGTTGCTTTGATATAAACACCATGAAAGTTAAAAAAAAAAAAGTTTTCCAATTTTGTGAAAAGAAAAAATATCTAGAGGGTAAATGTCTGAACTGAAGGAATCAATAATGAAGGCAATACACATCTCCCTGTCTTACTGTAGTACATTAGTTTGTGGTATACAACCATGAAATGCCCTATCCTTAATGTTGTTGTGGTGAACAATCAACAATTAGTTATAGTGAGTGTAATAACTATCTGTATTTACATCAAATTATAGAGCCAAAAACATAGGTAAATATAAAATGTAAAAATGTAATAAACTGACTTTAATCTAACACAAACATTATTTAAATTGACAAAAGTAGTATTTCTCTTTCTCATTACTTTTAAATGTATTAAATGTTCTTATATTAGCTGCTTGTCATTTTAGTCATAGTTCAATGAACACAATGATTCACATTATTCAGATGTTGATAACATTCTTAAATATTTTCTTTTTTATAATGAATAATGATATATTTGAATACAACAATATCAACTTTAAACCATCCAACACAATATGATACACAGATAAATATAAAAAATAAGGTGCATATTTGTATAATATTCTGTCAATAGTTAATGTTAGATGAGTAAGTTATGCTAAAAGAATGATGTGTATGGCCTGTATATATATCTCAGCTCCTGAGGCTGTCACACTAGGAGCTCAAAGGTTTTAGCACGAGCAGACCCAGGGGTTTTGGAGCCCCAGATGGGAGGGCAAGCTTTGTGAAGAACGTGTGATTGACAGTGTAAGGACCCATCTGGGATTTCATTACATTTGGCTATGGTGCTGCTTTTGGAGTGCTGATAAATTGCACTTGTATATAGATTGATTATGTTTTTAGATTGTAATAAGCCTTGTTTACAGTGGGCCTCTTTACACACTAGATGTACAGTGCAAGATCTAGTATTTTAAAACATATTATGTTCATATGTAGTCTTAACATCCATAATACCTCACTTTGGGAGGAGCATTTAGCAAGTATAGCTCATCATTTAAAAGTCAGTCTAAGGAACACAAACGGACAAAGAAAACAATCTACATGCTTCTATGCACATGCGCAGTATTTTCATTTTAGGACCCTTTTAAACCCATCCCTATCCCCTTGTGGCCAAAAGTGACACACGGTTACACAGTACGTTTCATAAGTAAGTCAATGAGATTGCTAGTTGAACATCCTCCAGCGAAATTGAAGAGACTCTTGCACTATTAGATGGGCCTGCAGGCTCTCTGGCTGTGTATGCCATGCACACCTTTAGTTAAGGTGCCTTGTGGAATTAGGAATGATCTCCTAATCCGTGATATCCCAGAGGAGATAAACAACAAACTGTCGTACAAATGAAACACCTCTAATTTACCGCGATGTCTTGGAGGAATAGTAAACCTAACCACCTGACTGACTGCTTTGGAGCTGTGAGACGCTGAATGCAAATGGTCTTTGCATTCAGCATCTTGTGTTTGTGACAGAAAATGTAGCACATACCCTTGACAAATGTTGCCCTCATACATTTAAACACATAAAGGAAAATATAAAGATAAACATAGAACAAAATGAATAAATCCCTGATGGGGTGCAGTCATTAACTGAACTTTATGTTTTTATCGTATGTTCAAAGACGGGCAAAAGTTAAGGACAATAAATTTCGCTCAAGATAATGATGAAATGATGGTGTAACCCTTACTAATGCACCATACATGCACTTGGCATGCTGCATCTCCTTCTACAGACTTCCCGGCTGCCACACAATATTGAAACAGTAGATATTTAGGTGTGAAATAGCAGCCACCTTATTTTCTAGGAGGATATCCGGTCATGAGAAAAGAAATGTATTGATTAGTTGCTCCATTCAGCTATTTCTCATCGTTCCCTATTTCTCCAGTATGTTGCAGGACCTGTTCTGCAAGCTGATGGGAAATGTGGCTTTATTACATGTGGGACTTACTTGATGTTAGCTTACTTACTTGAAGTGGTATATATAATACAAAATAATATAATTTAGTCCATCCACTTATTAAATAACATGCTTCAACATTTCTGTAAAAATATGGTAGATAGAGATGTACTGTAGTATTATGGGCTTACTTTTGTATGCTATTGATTTTAGCACAACATAAACAACCCTAGGAATTCATATTATCCAGATTGTGAGATTCAAAGAACAAGGGTGAATTTCTGCTTTTTGGATTATTATTGACAAATGACATGTTGGTTTATTAGTGAGGCAATGGTGAAACAACATCATGGTGGGAAGTGCAGTACAGCACCCTGCACGATTCCTCAGTGGACCAATTAATACAAGCAGCTAGATCCCTTAACTGTCTCCTCTGAGACCGTCTATCTTCTCCAACCACTACTGTCTGCTCTCTCTCACAACGGCATGCATGTAGATTGCATCAGGTTGACCTTCTCATAGAAAATTGTGTGTTCTATACAAACGTGTTGATATATAATGCTTACACAACAAGATAGTCATAAAAATAAATAAAAGGCTGGTTTATGATGTATAAAAGTGTCATATAATACAATTAATCTGTATTATAGGACACTTTAAAGGCATAAACTATAGATATTAATAGATGTTTCCTAGACTGAGAATTTTCTTTGTAAGATCTCAGGTATATTATGTATAGCTTTGGTTTATATGTATACAGTATGTGTTGTTATATTTAAAAACTTTTACGCAGCAGTTTCTCCAAAGGCTAGTGTCCTATCAACCTCAGTATGTGCCGTTAAGCAAGGTTGGTTATGGGCCTATTTGCAACTCAGCAAATGCAAGAAGAGTGATTGGCCATAAATGAGAATTGAAACACAGATAAAGAGGAAAACATGGAAGAATGAAAGGGGAGAAAGAATGAGA
Organism: Aphredoderus sayanus; assembly: GCA_027564795.1. Classification (NCBI taxonomy): domain Eukaryota; kingdom Metazoa; phylum Chordata; class Actinopteri; order Percopsiformes; family Aphredoderidae; genus Aphredoderus; species Aphredoderus sayanus. The sequence goes on from JAODUG010000006.1 coordinate 1,486,554, forward strand.
GAAATGGAGGGGGCAAGAGAAAATGGGTGAGAGAGCAAGCAAGAGAGAGAAAGAGAGAGAGAGAGAGAGAGAGAAAGAGAGAGAGAGAGAGAGAGAGAGAGAGAGAGAGAGAGAGAGAGAGAGAGAGAGCTGTAAATCCCATGGCAACAGCAACCAGAAAACAAGTCTAAAATAGGGGGCAGTGTCCGCTATTACTATAGCAACAGGAGAACAGCTCACTCTGTCAGCTTCAGGATTTGCTAAAAAGAGAAAAAAAAATGGTTAATTTCTTATGTAATTCATATTAGCAGACATTGCCAATGCATTGCTTTGGGTGTGGGGTCTGTCTAAAAGACATTCAGCAAGTAAATTACCCCATTAGTCAAAACGATAAGAAGTGTACAGTTCAGCTTATTCACTCAGTGGCTAGCTGATACAGGACTTGTGTGAATGCCACATCATCCATTGTGACTTTCAGTGTTTACTCTTTTCATTTTTACCAAAGCAATGCAATGTCACTCTCTAAAACCAGTATGCCTATTCACATAAGATGCAAATTGTAGCCATACAAATTAAATTATTTATTTGTAATAATAACAAATAATAGCACTGTGAATCAATTAAATGCCAGGAATGCTATGATAACAAGGTAAACATTTTTAGAAATAAATGTCTATTTTGTAATAATAATAATAATAATAATTATAATTATAATAATAATAATAATAGCTTTATAAGCGATGTGATAGATAACAAAATAGACTACAATCTCAGTCTCTCCATACATTTAAATGGTTTCATGCAAACATACAATTGTTACCATTTATCAATTATTAGAATACATTTTAAACAGTTAAACCTTGTTTTCAGTCATGACGTTTTATTTTCTTCAAGCAGATAAGACATTTAAATCTATTCTATGTAATGTACAACTTCATGAAAACAGAAACAATCGTAGCGTTAATAAGCACCACACAATTTCTCTGGGCTAGTTTGTTTACATGGAACATGTGCACATTTCACCGCAGACAGCAAAATAACAATAACAACTTGCAATGCTCTGCCTTGCCTACTACCGACCAATAAGGGTCTGTCTGTATCCATTCTAGCCAATCACACATCGTCTACGTCAGTGAGCCCAGCGAATTACTCTCTTGCTGGACTACTGATGCAATGTATATGCAATAGCAAAACACATCTTGTGAACAACACATGGGGGTCTACATCCACGTTGTCTACATCAAATAGTTCCCCCCACTCTCAAAAGAACAAGTCCATAAAGATAGTCATTTCTTTGCGCTTTCCAGCAAAACTCGTGTGAATACATTCCCAACAGGTTTATGGATTATTATATGAATGAGTAGACAGTCTGTGTTACAGCACGCCAAGATTTCCTCCAATAGATGTTTGCCCAATGGTAAATTATGCGGTAATGCCTGATAACAAGATGCTACAGTATGTGAGATGTCTCAGTACAGTGTAGCAGCAGGTGGATAGGCGGGGCGGAGTAATCTCCAGCATGGCTTTTCTCCCCTGACGGTGACGCAGTTGGTTGCTAGGTGTGAATGGGCTGATGCTCGCTCTCAATTATGCGCTTCTCAGTCCACAACTTGATCACAACAAAGCAACAGCTCGTCTTCTACACTGCCCTGGATATTCCGAGCAAAATATGGCTCTCTAAATCGTGAAGAAGTTGGACCTTTTAAGAAGCCGTGCTTTGCTTTAGCAACGCACCCTAAGTGCCCTACATTTTCCGCAAGAATGGAGTAAGTTGGACATTACTTTATTATAAACAAATCCGCACGTGTGTAGATGGCAACATTTTTACCTGTTTTGCGAACTTCCAATAATTACAGTTATTGTAGACGGTGTTTTATTTCACTTGTGCTTTCATCGGTTGATGATTACATTCTCTATGCATTCAGTTGTGTTGCGGCGTTGCACGCTGGTTGCTTGTGATGTTGTAGTACTGTACAGTATAGTAGGCTATTGCGAGGATTACAATCGTTTTAACATTGGCGGCACAGACAAATTATATGATTCAGATTGTGTTACCAGTTAGTGGTAATAATTACTTTTGTTTGCAAGGGACAGCCTTTTGTCCTGTCTTAACATACAGATTTCAAGTTGCTTTTAAGATGTAACGTATTAATGTAATTATCTTAGACAGTGTTCATTCTAAAGAATGGTGGCTTTAATCGCGTTTATGCAATTTAATGATTTTCGCGCAGACTCCTGTCAACACTGGGGCCCCATGGTAACGTCATTGTATAAATCCCACGTGATTTGATGAACTCAATGACATTTGCCATCACCCAATGGACTCACTTGTGACGTTTAGGATACAGCTTTTGTAGGTTTTGTGTGCGTGGCTTTTTACCATATTACATACAAATGTATAGATCATAAAGATTTTACAATTTATAATTAAGCTCAAAATATCTCGTTGGATGGACGTTATATTTAAGGAAGATAAAAGAAAACACTGAATAAACAAATATGAAAATAAATTGTCTGGTATTTGGTATTTTGGTATATAGTCTGGTATTTTGAAGCACAGCAACTTAAGACATTCCTTTTTCAATAAGTTCAGTAGAAGAGCAGCTGAACATTTTGGGTGAGTAAGGCTGTGTTTTTAACATTCTGACTAATGTTTTTCCTTCCAGGTTTCATTATGCTCACCCAGCCCTGCTCTCTGTGGCTCATCTGTCAGACCCTTCCTGCTCAAAGCATATGCTCGGACTTGGATTGAAACAAAAGACCAAAACACAAAATGATGGCAACATCAGCTTCCGTTTGGAAGACTCTTCGTGTCTGCCCGGCAGACCCCCTCGCTCTCTCTCACCCACAGGCTAACCACAGCCAATCACAGGGGTGCAGGGGGGAGGTGTCAGAGGAGAGTCAGCACTTAATTGGTGAGTTGCTGCAAGAACGCTTTTTTATTTTTCCCCATTTCAGGTGGGCACGGCACTGCAGCACATTCGTTCTCCTCGCTCAGTGAGTAACTAGCTGTGTCTGATATATAGAAATATTGCAACTTATTTGGGACAGAGGCGTGTCGACGCATTCACTTTCATTTATCTGACTGTGTACTTGTGAAAATTACGGATGGTGTCTGTATGGTTGCGTGATTGAGATCCAGGGAACGTTTGCATGGCATTTGTCCTTTCTTTCATTGCCTTTATCAAACGAGTTGCTGAGACTTGTTTTTCTTTTCCCTCAATAGGTAATGGTCTCACTGACTGGATGACGGAAGAAGTGGATTTCTCCTCGTACCTCCCAAACCCGCCCTCCCCTCCCTCCCCCACTAATGCCTCCCTTCCCCCCTCACCCCTTCACAATGACGTCCACGTGCCCTCCGACTTGGAGGTCATGACCTCTCTCCTGCAAGAGGAGCTTGCTCAGCTGGAGGACTACTTCCTGTCCGAACCACTGCCAGAGAAAGGGCCAAAGTTGGGAAAATGCGACAAGGGTCCTCTACCCGGGGGTCCTCAGCCTTTCTGTCAGGTCCCCTACGCGTCATACTCGGCATCCAGCCAGGCCGAAACTAGCCCACTCCTTGTTACCCTGGCAACTGGGGAACTGGACCTGCTGAGTATTTGTGGTGGGCCCATTGGCCGCTCCAAAATTCCAAGACATGCCCCATACAGTCGCCCCAGTGGGTGTGGCCGCAAAAGGGTCCCTGATGGGGTGAGGTTAGCTGAAGGCTATGACAGTAGTTTATGGAGTTCCAAAGGAAATATCTCAGGTAACTCAGCACCAATCCTTATGGGCAACTATGGCTGTGTAGAAGACGAGCAGATGATGGGGAAAGGCTACTGTCTGGGTAGTGCAGTCGAGATAAGAAGATGTGCTGTTCTTTCCAAAGAAGAGAAAACATGCTGTTTTAGCCAAGAGGTCATAGGTGGTGGAAAGGCTGTAGGAAGTGGATTTGACTTTGGTGTGCCTCTAGATGGCACACATAAGAAAGAGGATCTGTTGATGCATGGTATGAGGGAGCTTCATGGCAGCACTGGCAACAGTGAGGTGCTAAATAACATCAAAGCTGGTGGAGAGGTTACAAAAGTCAGCAATTCTTGGAAAAATGAGACCAATGACGGTTGTTACCTTCAAACAGCACAATCTGAGGCTTATCATAGCTATTTAGGAAACATTAATGAACAGGTCAAAGCAGAAAGTTTACAGGTAGGGCAACATGATTTGCACTGCAATTTCCTTGAAGATCAGGGCCCAGATTGTCTTTTAATGGCCAGAGAAAGTCTTAACCTGGAGTCCCCAGGCCACAGACAGACATGTAGTCTGGAGGAAGACGTCTGCTCTTTGAAATACGAACTAGACACCATTCCAGGAGAAGGCGGGGAGCGTAAACAAAAGAAGAGAGATCAGAACAAAACTGCTGCTCACAGGTATGAATGTTAGCCCTCTGTCTAAAAGTAAATAACAACTATTGGTGTAACGTCACTGATTAACTTGTATACTTGTTTCCCTCCTCAACCATTTCGATGCAGGTATCGCCAGCGGAAGAGGGCAGAGCTAGACTCCCTAGAGGAACAGCTGCATTGTCTTGAAGGCCGTAACCGGGAGCTCCGGGACAAGGCAGAATCGGTAGAGCGTGAGATCCAGTACGTTAAAGACTTACTGATTGAAGTGTACAAGGCCCGTAGCCAAAGGCTTAAGCAGGACACCAGCTTGTAACATCATGTTCCTGCAAGTAAACATTTAAAAAAGATCACACCAAGAAAATTGTAGATTTTCACTGACATTTTGATTGCCCTTGGTTGAATGTAATTTTCTTTGTGCTGGGTGGGATAAATGCATGTTTCGCTAATGTGAATTATTTTCATGTTTTAATCAACAATCAATCCAATGCTTCCACTGCTTTTAGACAATATTTAAAATTAACCACTTGAACCTGCACTGTGACGCTGTAATGTTCTATATGACAATCATTTTTGAATGAATCTCATGTTGAGTGAAAATGACATTTCTTGAGAATTGATATTATGCAGGTTTTAATTTCTCGACGGCCTTGTTTTTAAGTTGATGTCAGTAAAAGTGGACAAAAATCTTTATATTTTAACATTTATTTGTAAATATCACCCTTTGCGAAATAATTCCTGTATTCAAATATATTTTGCGGCTATGAGTGAAATGGTGAAATGGATTTGATTCTTTTTTTTAACAGCCAAATATTTTTCTTAGTTCCCTTGAAAAGCAAATATCACTACTAACATTGGAATGACTTTTGATCATGTATTTATAATGGAGAGAATAAATTAGTATCACAAAATGAATATTAACTCTAGCAAAATGGGTCTATATTTTCAGATAATTTGATAATTAAAAACTTGTTTTGTTTTGTTTTTTCTTCAGAGATTTGCATGCAAAGAAAAGATTTGGCTGATTGACACTTTACCAAATTAAATTATTACACAAGAATATACCGCTTGTTTATGTAAGTGGATTTCTCATCAGCATGTAATTTATAGTTGGTTATTGTTATTTCATTGGTTTTATGAAAATTATTTAAACACTTTTATAAAATGTTCCTGCAAATTAATGTTCATTTGAAATTACAGTTAATGACGCATTCTAGAAGCTAAACACATTAGCAACTTACCAGCTTCAAACTAGAAACTTTTGTCAAATCAGTGTGTGACCATTTAGTTGCAAATTGCAATACAATCTATTTTGCAGCTCAGGTGATGCATTTAGTTACTGTCCTAGAAGTGTCAACAGATGATTCATGACAGGGGAACAGCTAAGTTCATTCCAGTTCATTTTACTGTTCAGTTTATTTATTTGATGTGTTTGTGAAGTTTCCTTAAAGAAGCCTCACAATTTCTGCATGTCTTTAAATGTTTTCTCTTTGAAAAAGGGAATTTAGAATTTCAACATTTGGGGGATTTTATGTTTTTTAAATGCTTGTTTAGGCAATAAGTTTTATATGGCTGATATGCACTGATTTGTAACAATTTTTGTATGTTCAGGGAAATCAGCTTGATAATTGTTTGCTTTGTAGATAATAGGCCTACAACGTTTCATCAGACAAGTTGTGATTGCTTTTCAATGTTTGTAGCAATGTTATGTATCGGTACATTTCTTGGTACAATTCAACTAGTGGAAAACGAATTTAAGTAAGCTACATAACAATTTGGCTACGTTTTTTATTCCATGCACAAATATTGCGTTGTGAAAATATTCCATAGCTTAAAATAAGCTAACGCATATGAAGATCTCCTGCTGCTCAATATATTTTAGTAGGCAATACTGTACGTTTCTGCCGTCTGCTTTGATCTTGCGATGTACTATCAGTCCCTGAAAGATGGGTAGGCTAACGGTAATTGTAAAACCAATTAGCAATTCATTCATATATCATTTTTTTGTTTGTTTTATTTTTTGCATTTTGTATAATCGACTTTCCCGAATAAAGTGTTCGTGTCTAATATTTTTCCTGTTTGCCATCATTCAAAAACGTACACAATCTGTAGCCTATACCGACCTCAACATAAACCTATTGCTGCACTTACAAAATTTGCATTGGACAAACTATTTGGTTTGTTTATTTTTATTACATTTATTTGTAGCTACGAATGTACAGATTTTGAGCTTCTTAAAATTACTTGCATTTCGATAACCCTGTTTCTCCAGCATAGGCTACGGCCCTTAGGATCAAATTAAAGTTATAGAAAGTGCATTTTATTTAAAGACAACACAAGCTGTAGCTACATAATATAGGCTAGTTAGATTTTTTGCAAATCGAACTCGTATTTTATATTTGTTAATGAATAACCTGATTGACGTTTGACAAAAAGAGATTCAGGTTCTTGCCGCAATTTTACTAGTTTTATGTTTTAGCAAGGAACACAAAATTAATAAAAATGCACACTACAAACTATTGTAATAAAAATAAATATACCAGCATTAATTCCATAACAGCAATGCCTACAATACTTGTTACTCAAATGTCAGTAAAACGGCGTAGCAAATTTATTGAAATGTAGCTGACACAAAGCCATAGTAATTATTTCAAAAGGCTAACCTTTTAGTTAGCGACATTAGCGATTTAAAGAAAATGGATACTTATTATATTAACGGTATATAAATAAAGACAATAACAGTTGAAAAAAAATAGTTTAATTGAATCCACCATTAAACCATATAATAAATATATTCACCAAATTTAAATAACCTTTTTTTTAGTATATATATATATATATATATATATATATATATACACATACACACACTCGCGCACACACACACATATATACATACATACATACATACACACACACACACACACACACACACATATATACATACATACATACATACACACACACACATACATACATATACACACACATACCTAACATTCTAAACTCTAAAAGTATACAATTATGTTTCTACACTTTATTTTCCAGACACCACAATGGGGAAAAAGATCAATGCTATCACTAACAACCTGTGGTCTATGTCAGACCTAACAAAAACAGTAACTTTACTGTGTAGAACTATTATTTAATAAAATCTCATATAATGGCAAATGTTGCTCCAAGTTGGTCAATGAGTTGAAGATAGTCACACTGTGGCGATGCATGGTCTGAGGCCTGAAGAAGTCTTTTATACGCATCAAGAGATATCAGAACCTTCAAATGAAGAAAAGATAGCTTCAGATAGTGGCTATTATCCTAGTTTTCTTTGGCCTGATAACAGCAATATCATATATGCTATTATACAAAGTTGTTGTAGAGTCCAAACAGAAATAAGTTGTTGTTCTTTCCATGGAAAACCAAAAGATATTACAGTGAATACACTTATTAAAATGTAATACAAAATACATATGTAACATACATAAATGATGTTATGTGTACTGTGTGCCTTGCTATTTCAAATACCTGTCTGACTGCATCGTGCTGGCAGTACAAGCGCAGGGTGACTATTGCGGCCTGCCTCACTGTGTGATGCGAGTCCAGGCAAGCTACTGCCAGCAGCAGCCGGGGAACATCCTCCTTCATCAGCACAGAAGCGCCGCCAGAGACGGTCGCCAGGTTGCCCAGCGCGGCGCAGCAGTGGCGTCGCGTCAGGGCATCGGGGTCACTCAGGAGGGGCGCCAGCGCGCCCGCCGTCCTCTGGCCGGCCTCGATCCACTCACTCCGCTCCTCGTGATCCCCGCCCTGCGTCAGCGCCGGAGCCTCGCCGATGAAGCCCAGCCAGTTCCCCACTGCCCTGCAAGCCATTCGTCGGACGGGCGTGCAGGGATCACGGAGGCGGTCTACCGCGTCTCTGAACAGGGCAGGCTGTGGGCTGTGTGTGGACCTGGAGTCAAACGGCTCCAGGCTTCCCAGCACGCTGCACGTGGCGGCCCTAATGCGCTCCTGTGAGTGAGCCAGGCCCTGGCGCAGCGTGGCGGGCTCCAGGTGCAGCCGGAGGCCGGCAGGCCGACTGGAGCAACGGAGGACCTGGGCCAGCAGGGTCAGCAGCTCCACGGCAGAGTCCCATAGCTCATCCGAGCGCAGCAGAGCGGCGAGGAGAGAGCTGGCTGTCCGGCTTTCTGACTGGGACTGGTCTCCGGGAGCAACCGGCTGGCTGGCCCTGTGCGAGGAGAAGAAGCCACAGGCGGTGGCGGCGGCTTGGAGGCAGGGGACGGAGCGGCCAGGATCACACAAAAGCAGTCGGCTCAACAGAGACAGGGGCAGCTCTAGGAGGGGCAGAGGAAGGGTGTGGATCGTCTGCACAAGTACAAATGAAATGCCAACGTCAGCCACTCAAGTCATCACAGATCAAACAGCAGAGCCAAGAATGAGACAATGCTCCCCCAACAGTACAGAAACAGTTGGGAGTCACAGCAGCAGGCACCTGTTGTGTGCCTGCCACAAGACATAACCTCGGTTACATCAGTCAGAGGTGTTCATAAGAGGAGGACCCTAACCCAGTTTGAGGCATGACCCTCGAAAAGAAGTGTTTCCAACCTATGAACAACCCATTTAATATCATAACATAAAGCAAAAAAAATGCATGAAGGTTTTATTAACGATAGTAAAACTAGGCTAAAAATGAATTGGAATACATATAAAATATATACATTTTAAAACTTTTAATCTTGGAACCTCTTCAAAATCATCCTGACCCCTTAACCCCTAAAAACCACTGCCATAACCTGTAAGAGGCCTTGAACAACGCCACAGCGGTAGTAAAGCTGGAGAAGGCCGGCCATGGTCTTTGACGGTATGTCCAGGGCAAACGGAAAACAAAGCAAGTGGCAGCTCAACACCGACAAGCTGCTGAGAGCCGACTCCTCGTGAGGTCTGCAGGGAGCCAACCTGCGAACTCTGCGGGGTAAAGGAGTGCTATTATTAGCTCCATATATGCATGGTAACTGACGCTGCGATGACTGGTTGGTGGAAAGTGATCTTTAGGGGAAAGACGGCACTAACCGCTTGGTGTCTAGCAGAAGGCCTAGGGTGTATATGCATTTGGATTCCGTCTCTGAGAACAGAGGAACACACATGTGTGGGTCCTTGGTGAACACAAACAGCACCGTAGACAGGAAAGTGTACAGTCCTAGAGGAAACAAGGAGATGGAGATATCAGCCCGGGTCAAAAACACAATATTTCCCAAGTAATTTTCAAATAGGTCTGAAGTCTCGCACGGCATTCATACCATGTATGGAACAGAGGGTGGTGACATCAGGTGCCTTCTCTAGTGAGGCGGAGATTTTTATCCACAAATCACGCAAAGTTCCTTCAGACAAAGAGGGGCATTGTGGGTCGTTCTCATTCTAATAATAGTAGGGAGGACAAGGGGGAAAGATAAAGAATATTTCTAGAAATGATTTTAAAATTAAATAACGATTTATTGATTGATTTATATATATATATA
>JAODUG010000006.1:1496518-1511702 GCA_027564795.1 Aphredoderus sayanus
GTGTGTGTGTGTGTGTGTGTGTGTTCAAGGAAGCGACAAAGGGAAATCTAACAGAAACTGCGGTGGTCTGTTAGCCTAATATTTTAGCCCTATTTACCGTTTGTGGGGCTGGGGGGAAAACGGATAAGGAAAAAGGACAGAGGGGAAAAACCAGTAGAAGAGCGAGACAAATTGGAGGGTTGGCGGGGGGTGGGGGGTGGTCTGTGGGTAGCAGGGGTCCCCCCCGACGGACGACATGCACAGGGCTGTGATCAACGACAGGAGAAAATAATAGCTACAGTACTATTAGTTGTACACATTTGAACGTGTATTCATGTTCATTCAAGAATTATTAACCGAAGCAAAATGTGTTGATTACAGCTGTCCTGCTTTCACAGAGACTCAAACGTATAGTTTGTTCTGTTTGTCTGTTTTCTAAATCTCTCTCTCTCTCTAGGTCACAGACATCACATGTTGTGCTGGCTCATCACATGCTCTTCTGGCTGCATGTTCAAATAATCCCTGTTCTGCAGAAGATATCTCTCCCTCCCCCTCACCAATTGTCACAACACACAGAATGAATACAGTCATAGACTGCTTACTATAAAAAAGGCTGCATACATGTATTTTATATAGATAGATAGGGAAAGAGAGTGAGAGGGAGAAAGAGAGGTAGAGAGAGAGATAGAGAGATGGAGCGGTACGCCTCCTACTGTGTATTGTACCACACTACACAACAGATTTACTGATAGATTGCACTACTCAAAGCCATTCACGGAGTAGACTACATTACAACAACACAACTCCATTCATGTCAGAAACATCAATTATTGTTCCACAAAATGCTACTGTACCACAAATCTCTGTTCATGACATGAGCAGAGTACAGTTGGTCACAGGTTCTCCCTTGCCGAGTACATATGCAACTACGACCGTCCTGCTGTTAAAATGTGATGAACTCTTCCAAAATAACAAGTGTTTGTAACAGGGATTTCTTTCCTGCCCTATTCCACACCGAATGAGGGCCAACCGGGGCTAGCCACCGTTTATGAGATTGCAATTGCTAGCTAACGATACACTACTGAGTGGGATGGGTTTAAGGCTGGATTTACAATACATGTGAATGACTTCAATTAACATGTAGGATGTGAGGATTTGTAAGAACTGTATAATTTGTTAAAGGTTCTTATCCCAAATGTTTTTGTAATATTTAGCAAATATCTCCTCATGGTCTGCTAACTGTCCATTCTGTGTGTGCGCTGAGAAAACAATCTGGTGTTTCTACACAGCCCTGGCCCTGTTCTGAGGAAGCACCCTATGTCATTGATGGGAGAGGTGCTTTATTTTTATAATATAATTTTTTCTGAATAAACAACCTTTCTCCAGCATTGCTGACTCCACCTTTAAGGATATTAAAGAAGCTTTACTGTACAATCAAGGGTATTAATAAAGTACAACAGCTTCACTTTAAACAGCTGACTGTTGAAGTGAAAGCCAAATTCCACAAAAGTGCATTTGGTGGATGATGCTGACACAGTTGAAAATGATCCCATAACTGAAATTCCAGCAAGTCAAACTCAACAGCTTCAAAAATAACTCATAAGAGTTAAATAAAGGTTTCCATCGCAAATCAGAATTGTGCAGATAGAAGTCAAAGAGTTTGTTACAACCCACAAGAAGTTCACTTGGCCTCAGGTACTGCTGTAACACAGACAGGCCTTTTTCCATTGTTTAGTGAATTAAATGATTTCACTGATCTGTGGTCATCTGGGTTTAATGTAGTGAAAGTGGGGACTAGTGGCATTTGGATCACAGAATTTCTTCACCACATAACTGTGTGGAGGAAATATGCCATTTTGGTTAAGTGAAACTGAACTTTGTACATCATTGGCTGCCAAGTCTGAGTTCTTCCCTCTGCGGCTCTATGGTTTTTCTTCAGTGGCATCTCTTTCATTAGATCTGCCCGCATTCCTTGCTGCTCCAGCATGTTCGTAATCTCTCTCCAATTCTCCCATGATTTCTCCCTCATCGACACTATGTTGCCTAGGATCATTCTGTTGTACTGTATGCAGTTCCTCTTACTCATATAAACATCATGTTTTGGACCAGGCTACTCCAAACACACCTGATAAATAAATTGTGGAATTGCATTTCTGCTCAGAACATCAAAAAAGATTGCCATTCAATACTTAGTTTCAACATGTAAACATGTGACAATTCAACTGTATTTCTCTCCGAACAGGCACACATATAACTGTACACAAACTTCTCATCTGGTCTTCCTATTGGACAAGTGAAGTCATGTGCATGCCTGAGCCCATCAGCGAGGGTGGGCATAACAGACAGGCAGAATGAAGCCAGAATATGACAATTATTGTAGTGCATAAAGACAAGAAGTGAATCTAATCACAAACTGAAATTCACTTGAAATCTTGAAATGTGAGAACACCCAATGTCAAGAAGTTGGCATTAACGGTCAATAACAGGCATTTTCTTCTAAATGTTGCATAACACTAGGAATACTCATCCAGAGCGCATAGCGTGTCCTCAGGGAAAGCTAGGAGGCTGTACAGTTATCTCCTGTGATGTCACTCTAAACTATACAACCTACTACCTCAACCTGCGAACAGTATATGGAGGAGGGCTGGGCTCTGCAGTGAGCAGGGTGGCATCAGTACTGCTCATATAGACAGGGAAAAGACACCAAAATGATTGACATAAATATGTGGTAAGAGTTGCTGTTGATGTAGGGTGTCATGGGATTGCTCCAGCATTTCATACCATCATCTAAATTAATCAAATTCTGCCAGGAATTTGTTATTGGAAAAAAAGGCAGGTGCACTGGCCAGGTAGACACATACCTATAGATACGAGCTTGTGCAGCCAGTCACCACAAGTTCGGATCTACGGGTTTGTGGCAGCTGGCATTTTCTCTTGAGGAACAAACTGAGTAGGCGAGATACACAAAACTTGGCTACATAAATGTCTCCTTATCACTTGAATGTGTCTATGCTGGTCTACAGGGTAGTACAATGTCAAAGAACTAGGTCGGCACAAGACAAATAAGATGAAAGTCAGCTTAGTCTGCCCATTGCCTTTGGTTAAACCAGCACTGCACCATTTATAGACACAGTCGCCACAAACTCTTTAAATGTACTGGGGTCCCAAACAAGATTCACACACAATATACAACATCTTTCAACTGGTAAAATAACAATGACTAGTTACATCATATGAAAGCAAACAAACAAAGAGAAAAAAACAGACCAATTTCTTTATTTTAATTCATCTTTGCCAATTACACCTGTGGCAAATGATGCACATTTAAATCTAAAAAATATTTTTGTTTTATTATTTTATAAGAATGAAACTTTCAAACATGGTTGAACCTTAATTGAACAAGGCATGATATTTAACAGGCCAAATCTTAATCTCAGCTGGAAACAATATTAAGAAACCTGAAACTGAAACTGCACTGTCTTTTATGATTTAAAGGAGATATTGTGGTGGTCATAATAACAGATTCTTAAATGTTCAATGTGTATGAAAACTAGTTACGATTTGGAGTTTTTTTTATACAATCAAATGTTTTTATATTAATACTATCATATCCCAAGGTCATTTCTAGACCTTTCTAGAAACAACGATGGGCAATTTAAGGTATGTACAGTATGTGCAGGCATATTAAATTGCTTGACAAAACTCTGCAGTACATTTACACAATGTAATTGTTCCATACTAAATGCTTATAATACCTTTCATAGGTAAGTTGAAACCTTTTACCGAATTACCCAGGAATGAATATGTTGTATTAAGATAAAAAAAAAAAGTATAACGAAAATACCAACATACCATAGGACATGCTCTGAGTTGGTCATCCTCTGGCATCAAAATGGAGTCAGGCTTGGGGGGCGGTGTAGGCCGATTCTCCAGCAAACATTTTGAATCCTAAAGAGTAAAACAGGAAGAAATAAAAACAAAACAAAACAAATTATTATCAACCCTATGAGAACAGAACAGAATGCCTCAGAACCTGAAATAAGATACTCCTGCACACACACCCAAAAGCACAGAGTTGCAAACACATGCCAATTCTAGTACGCCCTCAAACATATGACAGGATGAAAAACTAGTAATACAAAAAACAATATTAATAACAACAACAACAATCTATTTATAAATTAAATAACAACCCAGTATGAAAGGATACTGTCCCCTCTTCCTCTCCCAGTTTCGCTGTCCAGTCCCCATTTTTCGGGGTTCAAAAACCTCAAAACGGCATTGTGAAAAAAAAAATGAAAAAAAAAGTACGGCAAGAGAGAAATGGCAAAAGGTTGAATGCGGTAAAAATGTGGACTAGGAGGAGTTGCAGCTTAGGGCTGGCTCCTGAGAAAACGGAATTTGTGACCATGCAAAGGAAAGGGTGGTATTCTTTTTTTCTGTGCTTCATTCTGCTTGTTTTTTTTGGGATCCCAGCAGGGTCCTTGGCTGCAGTCCTGTATCTCCTTGGGGCTGCCAAAATTCGGACATTTCCCTTGGTCTAAAAAAAAATCTAATTGGGGAGCGACCAAAACTGCAACCTTAAAAAAATGCAATGGGTACGGAACTCACGGACGGCAACTAGAAAGTTCAACTTTTGGAGGCAAAAAAAGAGCGAATGAGAAAAGGTGCACACCGAATGTGGCTTAGCGGCAGGCTGAAAAAGGAAGCAAAATTTCATAAAGACAAACCAAATACGGAAAATGGTTGCTTGACTTCAAAATTTCCTCTGCATCTCCCCACGTGTGAGCCGAGTAGCGCGTCTCCACCGGCGCTTCACAACACGGCAACCAAAGCCTATCCAATCCATGCCACATAGTGAAAGAGGCAGAGCACGAGCAAGACACTTCCCCCCACCACACCCCTTCTCCAAAATGGCTGAGGGCCGGGGAGCCGAGAGGGACAGGAGTGCTCCCCGTTCTGCTCAGAGGAGGGCTGGGACTCAGCAATCTCCCTCTTTCTTCCCTTTTCTCTCTCTCTCAAGGCTTATATCCCATTAACTCTATTTCAGGTCAGTGGAATGGTGTACAGCTGTGCTGTCAGGCCAGAAGAAACTTAGACTGTCATGCAAGGGGGGAGGGCACCACTGTAAACCAGAAAGAGCGATATGGCTTATTATCTTTCTCCCTTGTGCCTTCAACCTGATGTGCCACACATTAGTCTGTTAGCCAGCTTAAAGGCACCTCAAATTCCATGTGTCCACATACTGATGTCACATCAACTCTGTAGCACTGTTGTACACTGTACAATATACAGTACAGCGCCTGAAAAAAACAAAACAATCTAATAATAATAATCATACCGAAGGCATTATGTTACATTCAACAAAGTAACATCGGTTTTAGTACCTTCTGTTAGGTTGATTAATTTTGTTTTATTTCCTCATTAAATGAACATGATGAATGATGTGACATGATGAATACTCCACCTATAAATCTGAATATGCATTTTAAACTCTTCCTGCTCTTCCTTCAGTTTAATGACATATTCTTGCACTTGTTTAATAAAAGCTTGTAGGTTAATACACAACTCCAGATTGCATTTCATTATTTTATCTACTCCTTCCAAAAATGGAGTTGAGTATAGTACTACAGGGCAATAGGCAATGTCCTATTTAATGTAGTATCAATAAAATGTTGTTAGAATGTTGTTATAGATTTGTATATATTAAGATTCGATGAGTGCTCACAAATGAATTTTCTTAGAATGCTTTGCGGTTTTCAGCTTTGAAGAGAATAGAGATTATAAAGTAATTTTGTTTCGCAAACTGATACTTTTGTAACAACATTAAATAAAAAATCTGATAAAATACTGCATGCTTCAAAAAACCATGTGGTCTAGCCACACAATCAAAAGTATAATATGTAAAACGACTGCACAATTACGAGACAGTAATGGCTCACTTGGAAATTGTGTAATGCTCGAAACAGTCCATTAATGGTAATTGTTGCCTAATACATTTTAAGAATGCAATGCAACAGTGGGTCAATGTGCAAACCATTGACAATATAGGATATGTTAAATAAAATACCTCAGCATTAATAGTTTTGGAACATAACCTTTACCATTTACCACGTGGAATGTACTTGGTGAAAAGGTTGGACTTCCTTTTCTAATTAATAATCTAGAGTAGATCAGCATGTTAGAATAATGAAAAGTGTATTAAGGAAAAAGTGCCAAGGCAATTGGTCTGCTAGAGCATGCCAAGGGTCTGCTGTCTCCACCATGGTCACGACTTGAATCTAAATGAACAGATTTGACTTTCAGGGCTTTGCCAAGAACCTTGCCACAGTGCCTACACAGAAAAGAGCCTCACCATGTCAGAAGGATGGATAAAAACAGAGACTAACATGGACCCAACCCAAGGAGCATCACACAGGTCAGGAAGATGGAAAGGAAAGGAGACCATCTCTTCCATGGCACTGGAAGAGACGGGTGTAATGAGGGCCAAAAAACACTTTCTACTGTATATACATACCACAGCTTATTAAATCAAAACTATAATTGAAATTGAAATATTGTCTTATTGAATCAAGTGCACAAGCTTGTTATTTGTTTATTTGATGGCAATCATTTCCAGAAATTACCTTGAAATGACCACCCAAAGCCAGTAACTGCTCCAGCTCTTACCTGGCAACCAAAATAGTCACGTAGTCAACTTTACAGCTAAATGCTGCTATGCTCATGAGAATTACACTACTGAACTAAGATGACTATGGGAATTATCAGAAATTGTGCTTTTATATTGACTTTCAAGAAAATATGGGTGAGCAAGGCCCCTGCCTGTTCTGTGATGAAAGCTAAGCCGTTTGATGTTTGTTACTTATAAATTATAGTGTATCCTTAAAAGGAAATTTTCACCATTAAAACAAGACGTTTTAACCCATTTTCTACAACAACAAAATATAAATCTTATGTCAAAGCACATCCTGACCTCAACTATGAGAACTCCTGCTTTAAGCTATAGCCTGAACAATAAAATGCTTCTAAACCATACATCTGGGATGCTGTGTGGGAGAGGGAGAGAAATTATAAAGACCTACCATGACCTGTGTAAGCCCATTAAGAAGAATGCAATAGACACACATTAAAAAATATAATACAGCCTTTGGTCTTGTATGAAACATAAATAATCTGCTCATAACTTACCAAATGTTAAGAATGTACAGCTTGACAAAACTTGATTACACTATGTAAATGTTGATTTCAGTTATATTCAGTCAGAAGAAAAAATGTTTTTATAGGATGAGTGTTTTATAGGATAACAATTTGAATTTGGTTTTGAATGAATGCATTTACATGCAGTCCATTTAACATCCTTACCTTAATGGAGTAATCCAATCATGAGGTGAATTCTGCTGATATTGTGTAGATGATATCTGCTATCCCCTGATACAGTATAATGTATAATGTATTAATCCACTTCTGTTAATCATGTGGCACTATTCATGTGGGTTGAGATGCAAAGATGTATTGCACTACAGGAACTATATAGTCTGTCACTGTATATACAGACTGATCACTGTTATATCTTTGCTACTGCTACTGCCCACATGCCGTTGGCTTTCCGCGAAATACAAGTGTACAGTACACTGAGATGTTCCTTAATCGGAATTGGGACTTGTTCTTTTATGCACAAGGTCTAGACTAAAGAGGAAGTGGAGTTTTCACATGAAGAAAAACAAGATTTTCTCTTTAGGCTTATAATGACAAAAATACATGCCATTATGTTTAGTATAAAATAGTTTAAAAATGTTTGTGTTTTGTAAAAACCAAATAATTGTCTTAACACCAATACAGGCCTAAGTCTACCAATAGCTTCCGGCATGTGTATCCTGTCAGAGGAACTTGTGCAAGTACTTATAAATATAAATAAAAGTTTAAGCTTGACAGGCATACTGGGATTATGCTTTTTACTACCATCCAATATGGTGTGAATATCGCAATTGTAAACTATAAAATGTCTTCAAACAAAGTCACCGTTAACTAATGCAATGAAACAAAATAAATTAAAAACAGAAAACAATTAACAATACCCAGCACAACAAAACAACAGACATCACGTGTCCAAGAATACCGAGCACAACAAAACAACAGACATGTGTTCAACAGACACAGGACTACTAATAGAGCTGTTAATAAATATGTTATGTTAATGTTATAAAATAATTTTCTATGTAATACCATTCCAATATTTGTACATCCATGGCTCTGACATAACATCTATAAAAGAGGCTTATTATGACAATTTCAAGTCAATTATCGGAGCAATATACACCAGGTGGAAATATGAGGGACAGGGACCTTCACTGTAGTAATATACTATAGTAGCCTGTTCAAAAACACTAACACAAAATACAGAAAAGCATGTTGGAGATGCAAGCCAGCAGAAGCTACAGTATGTGCAGCCTTACTGTGCATGTTTGAATAAATCATACCTCTCAAGTTTCTTAATGTCTCGCTTTTTTCGTTGCCTGTTTATTCACCCCTTCAGCTCACCAATCGTTTGCAGCTTGTCCCTCCACACTTCCCTGGCAGACGCTCCCTGCCCACTCTCCCTCTTTCAGATTATTCTGCTCACGCACAACTGCAGCACCCGTTCTCCAAGCCTCACCATTAATCCACTCCACAGACATCTTGGCCCTCTGTCTCACTTCTCCCAACATGCACTTCAGACCCTCAAAATCCTGGCCATGGCAGAACGGAGTGGCCGCACATTATTCACGAGCCATGAGGCCTACTGCCAAACATGCCTGTTACAGATGAGAACGACAGTACAATGGATATTCCTTGAGCACTCAGCCTTCTCTGAATACCACTGATTAGAAGTACTTAAGAAGGCAGCATCGTAGATGTGGAGATCATGCCCATTTTAATGGTTTAACATTATGTTCAGGGAATGGCATTGTGGGACTCCACACCTAATAAGAATAACACAACAAAAAAGGTCCATAGTAAATTAAATTGTAATGTGTGCAGTTTCATCGTGGACTTGAACAACGTCTGGTTTTAAATATAGTTAAAACCTGATTGATACGCTTCTAAAAATCACATTTCAGCATTAAGAAAGAGAATTCTAAAGCATAATGCCTTGTCACCATCAGAGCCATTCAGCCTGGCTTAGCATTTCCCTTGTAACATTACACTGAAAGCCCCACCAAACGACACAAAATTGACATTTTCATTGCTACATTCCACTAATTGTTGATTTCATGTAAGAAACAAATGAAATACTGCAGTATAGCAAGTGAATGTTGCACAAAAAACGGCAGGGAAAATGTTTTATTTAAAACGAATAACTACTTTAATCCTTAGCACTTAGCCTGTGGGCAGCTTTGTGAATTACTCTGGCCAGGCCAGCGTGAAATGGGGTTGGCAGTGCCACGTCCAGTCAGGTTTGCTTAGTTTCTAAAGGTAATGGAGACGCTAGCGTTGAGTCCAGAAAGCCATGGCGTAGCCAAACAGTGGCCAGCAAAGACTAGACAGATGTCCTAAACACACCCTGCAGTTCAGCTGGAGAAATGTACAGTATTATAAAAACATAGGCTAATACATAGCATATGCAGCCTAAGAAAACACATTTACAAATTAGAAATTTGTAGTTTACAAAAAAATGTTTTTGTGTGTTTTATTAACTAATAAAGAATGAGTTCATTTAATTGTAGCTGTACGCTACCGTATCATTTTGAGAAAAATAAAAAAAAGATTTCTAACATAGCCTATTACAACATAATTTTCAAAATACCAATTTTCATAGCTTTGACACATTCAAACAATAGAACTACAGTTTATTTCCATTACTAAAGGCTGAGGCCTATGCTGATACAATTACAATAACATAGTTGTTTTCACTGTGGAATAAATATATCCTTACAAAGAATCAAACAATGAATAACAAAGCCGTCCCCTGTAAGAATTAGATTGAGGCAGGAGATAAGGAAATAATTACGCCATAAATGGCTTAATTAATTACTCATTGCTTTTATCTGCAGGAGCCACTGGCTTGTGTTAATCGGCCTGAGAATGCAGCCAAATGTGCAATATTAACACATCTTCCATGACAGGCAGAGTAGTGTACTCGACAGAGCACTGAGTGCGCAGACGAAGAACTCCACTGATGTTTATGAAACGAAACACACCCAGTCTGACCCCTCCCTCTCCCTACTCTGGGTTCAAGTTGAAATGTATTGTGGGGCTTAGACATTGTCTACAGTGCCCCATCAGCCACCCTCCTCACTTGCCATTTCTCTCTTTCTCTCCTGCGCTGCTATAGTGCCGTTTCAGAGGCTTATTCTCTGCCCTACCTTCCCTCCCTCCTTCCCTCCCTCCCTCTTTCTCTCTCTCTCCTCCCCCCCACCCCTCTCTCTCTCTCTCTCTCTCTCTCTCTCACACATTCAGTTTAATTTCAAACTCTGCACTGGCAGAAAGGCAGAGAGGGGAGCTCCATGGTTACCTGGCACCAGGCCATCTCATTACACTGCCAATTGATTCTGGCCCGCCGCCATGTCCGCTGCCCCCCAACCCCACACGCATGCCCCACCGCGCTACATCCACCATCTATGCACCCCCAGACTGTCTGCAGCAGCAAAGCAGGGTCTCGCAGCACAAATTAAGGAAACAGCCTCACTTTCTTAAGCGCTCGCTCGTGTTCACGCACTGGTGCACAACATTAAAGGAGGGAAATGCAAATCCACAAAAAGTGCACACCGAAATAGTCCAAGCGAGAACTAGGAAAGCCTAATAAAAATGACTATAGGATGAACGCTGCTTTTTATATTGCATTTCTATATAATGTAGTATATTACAATATAGCTAACTGAGTTTGGAAGATTTAAACCTGTGATTGAGACATATACAATAACTAATGAAATTATGATATATTCATCCAATATTGTTAAATGTAATTTAAAAAACAGAGTTATTATTTTATATATTATATATTACAGCATTTTTTCTATAGCTTTTCTTTCATCTCTGCTGTAAAATAAAGAAATGCCTTGTACTATTGTATTCCTATGAAGATATACTGCTAGGATACTATCTAAATCTCAAGTGCCCACCTGACCTATTTACCTCCCAACCCAAAACATTTACTGTCACAAGACAGAGCCAGTGGGACAGGCTTCGTGTCCCACCCTGCCTTGTGAGGGACCATCGGTCACTGGTGTTGACCCACAGTGACGTGTCCATCACTGTGGCCCAGTGTGCAGGGCATCTGTCTGGGTGTGAGTCAGCCAGTCACAGCCCTGCCTCCATGGGCCCAGCAGATGCCAGGGTCACAACCTCTGCTCTGGGTCACAGGGGGATTTCAGAGGATCAAGACTCAAAGCGATCATAAAGCCATACCACGCTGTCTCTACTGTGCGGATTACTGCATTGAAAAGCTATTCAGTGTTTCTGCTAAACGACCATGAGGTGACACATAACTGCCAGCCAATGATAATTGTTACATGTTCCTGTAAGTAAATTGTGGATTTGTATAGCTCAAATAGGAAAAATACGCTGAAACAGAATGGAACTGTACCATATAATGTACTTCAGACAAAAGTATGGACTAAATGCCAATGTGGGCTGCCACTTCTGTTTCCAATAACATAAAAGCCCGCTGTTGGCACTCATTTACCTGGAGAGTATGTAGTATTTAACAATAAGTAAAAATTCATGCTTCAAGAAGTAAATGACCAGGTTAAATACATACCGCATCATTTTTTTTGTATGATAGCCACATTAAAAGCGAATGTATATTCAGTATATTAAGAGCACAACTAAGAAACATCTTAATAATAGGTTACATCTAAGACATGGAAAACACCACTACTTTCACTGAGAAAATCAGTCCCATCGAGACACATTTTCCATTGTAAATAATATCCTGCACTATTATCTTTCATTTAAGGTAACAGTTACAAGCTAATGAGTTTAACTTTTTTATATAATTATTTACCTTTTTGTATTTTTACTTCCATTGTCATTTCCAATGTTTTAGTGCTACTGTAGGTTCCACCTGAACATGAATACCAGGTTGTGTTGAGCGCCTCAGCTCAAATTAGCATCAGAATTGTACAATACAGGGCTATTTTGAGATTTATTAAAACGTATCCATCTACAAATACGTGTCATTGCAGGATCAGTGTCACTTGATTTTCAGAAATAACAATAATAATTGTGTCTGATTTTTTAGACCCAGTTTCATTCCACAGGATTATATTGGCTTGCTAGAACATTATATTTTACAATATTTTGTCAGACCCAGACATTTTGATTGAAATAAGAAAGAGTTCAAGGTCATAAGAGGCCAAAATTACACTGTAAGAAGTATTTATAAAGTAATTTGTCATCAGATCTCATAATCAGAGCTCATCTCTCACAGTGAGATCATTATGAACATGCTACTGAATTTGAAGACATGTAAGCATTTAAAACGTTTCCCATTAATTACTCCTTTTCCTTTTCCTTTTCCCTTTTCCTGGTAGTAAATTGAGGCCACTCCCAGCCAACACTGTAGTTCTAATAGTCTAATTGTCCTGTCAGTCATCAAACGTTTCTGAAGCTTGTGTACCAGTACTGTATAACAGGACTGTATCAAAGGTTAAGGTATTGAGGCTACTTGAAATGTATCTACTATACAAATAAATATGCCATAGTGAAGCAACTGTTTATCTTTGTAGAGGTTTATTGTAATGTGATGTTGCCATGTTTATGTGTCAGAAAACAGTATTTGTTGTTTGTTTGGGAAGTTTTTTTTTATCTTTGTATGAGTGAACTCAAAATACGTTTATTTATATAGCCCTTAATCACATTAAACCCTCAAAGTGGCTTTAATGTGCACATTTGTCCTTAAATAATTTTAAGGACATTTTCTTTCCACTCACACAATGCAGAGCAATGCCTCTGCAAGCTTGGTATACATACTGTACTGTATGCCTTGCTCAAGGACACCAGCAGAGTGTATGCAAACTGCAGATGAAATAAAATGGCAGTTGTAGTATTTACCATTACTGATTTGTCATCCTTTACAAATGTAGTGTCCTTTATTATAAATGTGCGTACATTTTTCATGTTGATTCATGTTTTCATTTCATCAACTTATTTTCGGATGCAGGTCAAACTGTTTAACTTATATTTCAGTGCAGTGTACATGAACAGTGCATGAGCTAGTGTATTTAAAGCAGTTAATTAAAAACATTTTATTTGAAGATAAAAAACTCAATTTTGACATACTGTATAGCAATATTCAAACAAAACATGAACACACACACACACGCACACACACACCTTAAGACTGTTATAATGCTTTATGTATTTAACAAATAAAATACATACAGTATACCCATCACATTCCAATGAATATTTGAATAATTCACTAACAGTAGAATTTCATCACCATAGTGCATCTTTTTGAATTTTGTTGGTCCTTCTCAATTCTCAACCAACTGATAAAATATTAACAAATGAGAATTTCTTATGGAAATTGTGAATATGATATGAATACACCTGATTTCACCCCATAAATAAAAGAAGGTTAAAAACATTAATTCAAAGGACACCTGTCCTAATGCTGTTGAGTTGCATAACATAAAACCAAGCATGTTGCATCCATAATATTGAAATGTGCTGCTGATGGCAACAAATAGTAATAATTACAACACACTGCAGCCAACTGAAAAAACAGATTAAGGCAGCACAGAGATTTTCTATTGAGAGTCTCTCTGAAAACGGAGGGTTGGAGATGGGCCTCCCCACTTTGGGGCCCCTTTCCTGTACATGCACACGGGTTGTCTGAGGACACAGTGAACCGGGCTACCCGAGCTAGCAAAGGGGCCGCGCAAGGGGAAACGGGACAGGACGGCAACCTGAAGGAAACTCATGAAGCTCCAGCTGCTGGCTTAAAGCTCGCCGGAGCACAGCAGTGGAAGAGAGAGCTGATTGGCTGTGCTCAAAAGGGACGGTAGGGGCCCGTTCCAGGAGGAGAAAGGGGGTGGGTGGGGGGGTTAGGATGGGACAAGTCAGATCCAAGGTCATGCTTTCTTACTATTAACTATAAAATATAGATCCACGGTTCATGTATCTTACATCTGAGCTTCTGTGTCTGAGTGGATTGAAAATCATAACCTAATTTAAAGCCAAACATCTTTTGTCCCCGTGTGATGGACCGTGTTTAAGCCCTTTTCTGGATTGTTCTGTAATGCCTCATCAATGCGGGCTACTGCGGTCGGCAATGCTGCTCACATGTCATAGTGGGCGACTCACAGCCCGTTTGAAATGGCGACCATTCACACCTGCATTCTTCCGGGAATGAGTAAGGCCACACAGACCTTCTCCCATTACCCCTCCGCCCCCGCAGTACGGTCAGCACAGATTGCTCTATTCTAGATAATGTGTCCTTATAATATAATATAATACAATATAATATAACATAGACCTATGGGATTTCTTGGTTGTTTTATTTCAGGTATTGTGATCGGTATTTTCTGTTGCAACAATAACGCCTCTGCATTGCAAGATTGGCCTACATTTTTCACTTTACATTTAAACCATAAGCAGGTTGTAGAAATTCTACAAAATCAGGTAGACGAAAGAATTATATAAATGTAAGCATTTTTTAGATAATGAACGCAATCATTTTACTTTAGTTGAACGTATCACTATAGTCCACTTCATCAGGCATGTGGGTGTGTTCATTTATTTATTTATTTATGTATTTATCTGTGTAACCAAAATAGTATATGCTTATCCTAATAACGTCCGTCTTTTTAATTTGCTATGCTTTCCATTTGTTAATTAATTAATAACAGTTAATATAAGAAAAATAACAGCCATTATTCTCTTCCGCAGCAGATATTTTTCAGGATATGCAGGTAAAAGCCTACTTTTTGGAGGACAACGCCCCCTTCTGTCACAAGCGCATGCTTAACCCTCCCGCTGACTTCACCCTCGTGATGTCCTTAAAAATATAGTATTTGGCCAATCTGCGGCGCCATCGGATTGTGTATGATTTATGTGTCTTTTAATTGGCATTGCTTTGTGTATTTATTTCTTTATTAATTTCTTTATGTATTTGCGTTGTTTTATGTGCCTTTTAACCCTCGTGTTGTCCTCAGGTTTCAAACACACACCTTGTTGTGCCAGCAGTGCACATCAAATGTCTGTGTAAGCTGTAGAATTA
>JAODUG010000006.1:1520576-1544075 GCA_027564795.1 Aphredoderus sayanus
GAGAGAGAGGGGGGGAGAGAGAGAGAGAGGGAGGGAGGGTGGGAGGGTGAGAGAGGAAGGGAGAGGGAGACAGGGAGGGAGGAAGGGGGAGAGAGAGTGAGAGAGAACACTGTGACATCGAATACCCGTGGGTTCAATTGAACAAGGTGAACAGGTGACACAGCCTTGCAGATCTGTGTGGTCCTGCTATAGTATGTGCCCTGGGTATTAATACATACAGCAGTGCACCTTGTTGCTTCCAGTGGAAGAGACATGTGTGCAGTGGGTGAGGAGTGTGCGTGTGTTTGTGTGTGTTTATGTTTTGCCCGAGGCATGGCAAATTCAGTATGTAGCTTTTTGGGCATTGTTGACTCTTTCAATTCAATAGTGTCCTCCATCACAAGACTTTGACTGTCCAGTATCCAACAAAAGCTGCTCTCATGTTACACCTAGACAGTCTCTACACTAAGACCCAATATAGCTATTTTGTCAGTTTTTAACTCCTTATTTATTATACTTTATAATTCAAATGTATTATAATGGTTGATGCAGTCAAACTACACATGGTTTTGACAAGGGAAGCAGACCAGCTTTTGGAATGTGCGGTGTGAGTTTAGAGGTCTAAATATACAGTTAGCGAAACAGAGATGAGCTCCTTTGAGGTAACTGGAAACTCCAGAGGTCCCATTAAATGAAAGCTCAAGTGCATAATTGCTTCGTGTACACACTTCAAAGACAGGTATACACAAGTAAACACTTGATTATGTGAAACACTCCTAATATTGTGGTTAAATTAAATGTCGAGCCCACCCAGGTTATTGGTCATTTTACATCATCAACTAGCTTTGAGCAAGATTAGTAATGGCCCAGCAGAATTATATAATTGCCCAGAAGAACAATATGACAGCCTGTTATATTGTATAGACCATACGTCATGCAGTTGTGCAAGGGCTCTAGTCAGCAATAATAGAGTTGAGACCTGTAACACATATTTATGCAGTACTTACAAATACACTGTGCCTGTTAGACCTATGGCCTAACCACTAGTGTAGAATACTGTGCTGTCGCTTTCAGCTATTTATCTATTTGTATATTCAGATTATTTGAATAATATAGTTTATGATTTGTGTGAATATTACACAAAAAACAACAATGTGGGAGGATAACAGTGTTATCCAACATGCACAGAAGCACATTCTTGAAAATGTAACATTTAGCTTGTAGCAACATTCTGGTTTTGTGGCACAAACTTTAGACATGTCAACATTGCGTGATTTTTAGGATGCAATCCAGAGCAAGAAGCCTCCTTTGACTTTTAGGGTTAGGGTTGGATTTTACTGTAAGAATCATATCAGAATTCCCATTGATGGGATCCAGACAGCGTCCACAATTTCATGCAAATACATATGGATTTAAAGATGAACTCTCCTTTTCTAACCTAACCTCGGGTTAGGTTAGAGAAAAGGCCCTCAAAGCTGACTTTTGTGGGTCATTTTGACCCAAGGACTACAGGAGGGTTAAGCTGATTCTGATGCAACAGCAGCCATTTTTTGTTAGGCTACACAGTATATACATTGTGCATGTTATATTGTATATCTCTGGGCTACAGTACATTTGGTGTTTATCTAATAGGTAAAAATTCTATTAAATAGCATTTGTATTCCATTTCAATCCAAGTTAATGTAATGCATTTGGAATTTACTTACAAACTTTTAAACCTTTTGTGAAAAAAAACAAAAAAACATATTTAACTATAGATAATTAAATCAATATTGAGTGTGTTTTCGGGGTTTAAAATGTCGGGCTATCTGTATAACTGTATAATTGCATAATGTTTTAATATTTTTAAATACATTATAATACAGCAATGAATTAAAATGTAATTATTTTAGAATGTTTTAAATTACAGTCTATTTATTAGTAATGTTTAGAAATGTGACAAATTTGGAAATAATTTGTTTAAAAGTATTGTGTATTAATTAACTAGTAATTTATAAACTGACTCGTAATATATAAATTGACACATCCTGAAAGTGTTACACAAGTATTCTGTTTTTCAAACAAGGCTTCACGTGTTTCCTTTATTCAAGTATTCGCCTCCTGTTGGCAGCAGAGATGAAAATCCCTGTGATCGGCCCCTTCCATTCTGCTGTGGCCACACCTTCACCCTGCTCCTCTGAAAATGACATTGTGTTTACTATCTATTCATTATGTGTTTCATTTCCCACAGCCCAGGGTGATTTATCAGCTGAGATCTATAGCCGTGGCGATAGTGGAAAGAAACACCCTTTTATTGATCTGGTCAATGCTCCTGTTTTCTCAACACGTTTTGGACTTTAAACTTCAATGATTCTGAATTCTAAAGGGCAATGTTCCAAGTATATGGTTATCTCTAATACATTACAATATGTGTGTGTGTGTGTGTGTGTGTGTGTGTGTGTGTGTGTGTGTGTGTGTCTTATATCAAAATAGACAGTAGGCTGTGGGTGGTCATATTAGACTGTGAAGAAAAAGGAAAATAATCTTACAATGTTGTTTATTTATTATTTTATTCACTCCAATACAGAAGTTATACTTGTTTAATCTGGATTTAGATTAACCTAAAATGACCTTATGTTACTTGTGCAATGACAATTCAAAATGACTCACATCTTTTGCTTTTCATAAACCAAGCAAAAATCATACAATACTAATCAATATAGAGGTTAAGGTTGTCTTGATTTTGGCACAGCAGACACTGTACTGTACATAACCTCAGAGGGAAAAAAAGGCAATGCTTTTGTGCTTACTATCTTTCTTTGTTTTTTTTTCTTTCTTTCTTTACACCAACTCAATTATATTTGTTTTATATGTATGTGTGGAACAGAGAAGTGAAACCCATATTCACATTGGCAAAGATCTTCTGAAAACAATCTGTGAGCATTTTGGCAAGGTTGTGATGGGCGAGTGAGAGAGGATGTGATAGGAGGAAGGCTTATTAGCCCTGGAATATAGTTCATATTAAGAGGATGAGTTCTTGGTATGGTGGTTAGGGGCAGATACACTTCCTTGGCTGCTTTTATCACAGCAGCTGGGACTGATAATCTCTGGACCCTGGGATTGAGCAACATGCTGTGGAAAGACAGTAGGGCAACTCGGGGGGAAAACAGCTCAGAAAACAGAATATAAAGTCCAAAAGGTACATGGGAGAGGTAAACGTCTGTGGCCTAAGTTGAGTATGTAGGAGGGGAAAAAAGTTATTACTGTTTTGTGTAGGAGCTGAGGAGCTGAAAATAGAGCTATTGTCCTGGGTTTAGCTCCTGAAACCAGAGAGGCATGGTGGCCTCGAGAGAGCAACGTTTTATCTGAGGTTTTGGGAGGAGTATGATTTAGTTCAGTGGCAGCTCTGGGCAAGGGGGGCCAATAGAGAGTAATTGTGGGGACAAGCAGTGCAAGGAACAAGCATCTATGAGAGCCACGCTGGAACTATTAAATAAAGAGCTCTCAGTGCGAGAAGAAGAGCAGCACCATACCAATGTGTCCTTCAGCATGGGAATAAAGACCAAAGCTGCTGTCGCTATCGTAGTCCTGCTGGTGTTCCTTGGGTTCATATGGCTTCGTGAGTACTCTTCTGGTATACCTTGGAACAGAGTGGAGCTTACATGGTACCAAGTCTTCCTTGGCTGGACTCTATGGGCTGTTGAGTAGATCAGGAATGTGTCACATGGCTTGGCTGCACGTGCAGTAGTTATGCAATTTGGTTGGTAGATTTTGTTTTCAGCAATATACAGTACTGTGTAATGGTTTGTTGTAGTTTTCATGTTTTGTGACAGTGAATCAATTTCCAGGCAGTTAGTGAGTTTAATAAGTTATCTGAAGCTACGGTGTCATTTTCAGTTTAGTCCTAGTGAATAACATTTAAAGGTCTGTCACCCATATTCATGAACATGAACACAAGCTTAAAAGTTTACATTTCTTTAATTACATGCTATTCTTCAAGTCCCACAAGGAGTACATTTTGGTCCTAAAATGTGACTGCATGAC
Source organism: Aphredoderus sayanus (assembly GCA_027564795.1). NCBI lineage: Eukaryota > Metazoa > Chordata > Actinopteri > Percopsiformes > Aphredoderidae > Aphredoderus > Aphredoderus sayanus. The sequence continues at coordinate 1,524,579 of JAODUG010000006.1, forward strand.
TTATGTAAGTGTTTTGCTGACTAAGGTATTGGCATACGTCAATGGCAGTCTTCATTTGGCATTATGGCACATTTTTGTATGTGATGCCAGCACTGGGTCTTTCTTTCACCCATAAAACAAGAGTGAGAGTGAATACAACTCAGACTGAGCAGAGAGTTCTGAGTATAAAAAACATGAAAGGCGTTATCCAGAGGCACTATTAAAGACAGAGTTTTTAAACATCCATCTGTATTCAGAGAAACGTAACTGCTAAGCTCTTCTAAGTTAATCACAGGCATAGAGAGACAGACTAAAGACTGCCTTATCAATTTCAATTAGATTGAGTTTGTCTCATGAGCCAGCTGTGTTGTCTTATTGTAGGTTATTGTAAGACAAAGCCCGTTAAAACCCTTTTCGTAAGTATGAGGCAACCAGCCAGCCGATATATTGTTGTTCAAAGGAGCCTGGCAGAAACATGGCAATGGTGGTGAATGTACCTTTTGCAGTAGTGAGATGTACTGGTTAGCAGGGGACTCCGTATACTGTATATCAGAGGCTCAGTTACAATTAGGATGCTGTGTGCTAGACTACCATGCTTTCCACCCTCATAATCTTACCAGCCCTTCTGTACTGTTTGTACACTGGCTGACCCAGCACGCTGACCTACTGTAGCAATGTACATGGGCAGACATTAATGATTAATAAATTAATGCTGCATTAATGACATATTGCAGTCCTTGCTAATGTCCCGAGTTTACAGGGAGTCTCTGTGTCTGTCTATTTCTTAGATAGATTTAAACTTTTTTTTAATGATCTTATGCATCATCCTGTTGGGAGTCTTATATTGTTCTATTCTTTGATGAGTGTGTTTATATATATAGTGTAGAAAATAATTAGATTAGATTAGATTTCCTTTCTTATTTGTTTTGAACAATGTTACATGTGCAACTCAGCCCTACTTGTCTATCTCCTTCCATTTGTATTGTTCCTTTCCTCTGCAGAGGGAGGCTTGGATTACCAGTGGGACTCTTGTCTGAAAGGTTACAATCACATTGATACGGTGAGAGAAAAACGGCATCATTTGTCTAGGCTCAAGTAGGAGCTCCTGCCTTTGTAGAAAGCATGCAATTTGGTGTAGATAAATCACTCTGTTTACCCCCTTGCATCCCATTTCCTTCTGTGCCCTGTCCCTGTACAGCTTCACCATCTGACCAATAGCAGCAGGGCCGGTGGCGTTGAGGGTCCCCTGCCCCTGAAGGAGTGTCCTGGCCAGAAGTTCCAGCTGTCGCTGCTGCTCGCCCACATGCTGGAAGCTTCCGCCTTGGGCTCTGACGTGCTGCTGCAGTCGTACCTGGCCAGCTGGGACGAGCTGGTCAAGTAAGAGCATTAGAATGGGCGAGGAGACACACCCACTCTGCTAGAAGCGAGACATGAGTGCATCTTTATAAGTCTCGGCAGAAGGCTGACCCATTCATTTGAGTCAGGTGGAGCAGGGAGAGATCTTAAACATGTGGAGCAGGGGGCCTCCAGGGCCAGGATTGGGAAACACTCTGCTAGAGCTTTCAGGATGAATGTAATTCATTGTGCCTCACTGTGGTCGGGTCAGCGAGGCACAGGTCACAGTTGCTTAGCTGTAAAGAGACCATGACGCGCACAGTGTGTGTGTGTGTGTGTGTGTGTGTGTGTGTGTGTGTGTGTGTGTGTATGTGTATGTGTGAGCTCTGTCCAGTCATGTGTCTGCTAGAAGTGCGACATTTTAAAAAGCAGTTTTTTAATTCAAGGATTCACGTGCATTACATACTGCACTGGTATGATGCCCAAAGTTGTGTACCAACTTTGCCACGGCACTCATCATCAGATCAAGAGTCGTTAAGATTCGTATTTGTAGGTTTAAATTAGACAAACATATATAGGTCATGAAAGTTATTTAAGACTAGATTAGCCTAGTTTATGCAAAACCATCATACGGATTAGGATTAGCCAGATTCTTGAAATTGTTAAAATACTTATTTCTCCAAGATGCTTTGCTCTACATGAGCAAAATGGTAAACTATTAGCACATAATTCTCAATCACAATGCTTTACAAATCTTTGATTTTGTTTTGTTTTGTATACCCAAGGAATTGGTCTAAAACCAAGTAATACCATACTCAACGCATCATTAAATTCTATATTTACATTATTTTCTTATTGAAAAAAATGTGTAGATCGTTTCCTTTACTGAAAAAAAAGGCCAGCAGATCCACTGCTTTAACCCTCCTGGTGTCCTCCGGGTCAAACTGACCCAACGCACTAGCTCTTTGTGGCAGATAGAAGGCACCAATCCTAATTCTACATTTTACACAGATGTATATGTAGGTAGTGTTTAAAACCACAGCACAACCGGAGGGTTAAAAGACACAAAAAACCATAACAAATACATAAAGAAATAATTAATAAAGAAATAAATACACAAAGCAAAGACAATAAAGTGAACAACACAATCAGGTGGCGCCACCTGGTGGCATAATACAATTTAAGAAAGGCAACAGGAGGGCTAGACTACAAACTCATCCTGTTATGTCTCCTCCCCACAAGGTTCATGGAGGCACTGGGGCCGATGGTTGGCCTGATATCCACAGAGATCGAGACCAAGACCTCCATCATCCGCCAGCTGGCCCTGCAGGCTGAGCAGGGACTAGAGGAAGGGGTGAGTCAGGAGGTGGGAGAAAGCACGCGGCCGTGGCCCCCCGACCCCGCCGGCCCGTACTACTCGGTGCGCTCCATGATCGGCTCGGAGCTGAGCCGGGGCCTGGTGGACTTCCGGCAGCAGACGGACTCCGGGTGCCGCACCCTGCTGCGCCTGCACCGCGCCCTGCTGTGGCTGCAGCACTTCCTGGAGAAGCTGGCGGCGACGCCGGCGGCCGGACGCCTCCGCCGCCCGTCGGAGCTGTGCCGCGAGGCCTACCAGGGCACGCTGGCCCAGCACCACACCTGGTTCGTCCGCAGGGCGGCCGAGCTGGCCTTCATCGCCATGCCGGAGCGCGGCTTCTTCTACAGGCTGGTCTGCGTTCAGAACCAGGAGGAGTTCAGCGCCGTGCTGAACAGGGTGGTGCGGGCCATCGAAGAGGTCTATAACCGGACTGAGGTGGCGTTGAAGGAGGAGGGCATGCTGGACCTGCCATAGAACAGAGGACCCCTGGGACACATGGGCTATGTTTTAGCAGCACAGCTTATACTGCTGTTTGCCATCAGGGCATAATTAGTATGATGTCAGTCCTCACAAATGTGTCTTGTCTTATGAACAGCCAATGAGTGCCATTATTTCTTCCCAACCAAAGCAGAGCAGTGAATACAATGACATTTTCCATTATCAAAGTTCTTCCTCTTTCTGTATATTGACATTCTTCATTGTATACTTTTGTTTGTATATTATAAAACGATGCCAGGCACAAATGTGGACTTGTGGAGAGGGCTATAGACAGCGCTGTTATTTGTCTGTTTCAATGTGTTTCAAGTTCTGCACTTTGAATGTTCATTCGTTCAAAACATTCATTGAATATGAATGTTTTTTTAATCATGCCTAATTATTTTTAGTTAAAGACAACTCACAAAGAATTTACAGCACAACAAATCTTAAATCAAATGTAGTACTGTGCAACCGTGATGTTTTTATGTACCGGTAATACTGTGTGCTGTAATGTTATCGTCACTTGTATGTTTTGCTACTGATTAGTATTTAGGTCACGTATTAATCATTTGCCATATTCTGTAAAGGCCCAGTCCTTTACAGTTCTTTTGTTGGTTAGTTTTTAGGTAATCAAAATTAAATTATTTTTGGCCTATTGTAATTTATTTAAATCAAATGACATGTTTAGAATACAGTATATATTCTATAATAATAACTATATTTTAAAACTATGTACAGGCAATTCAGATGTTTTTTACAATACACAATTCATTATTTTAGCTAGTGGTTATTGTGAAAGTCACATCTATAGGTGGCAGTATGACGTATAATGTAAATGCATACTGTATTGCACTTTTTAAAAGAGATTAGTGCTCACATGTGAGACAAAACTAGTTAAATCTATATCGTCTTGGAGTTTAATTTAATGTCAAAGAAACTGGAGTTAGTGAAGACGTTACACCAACAAATCAATTTCCTAAGAGATGTGGTGTGTCTCTAGGTGTGTGCATGGACGTGTGTTATAATAAGGAGAGCACTGTCACTTCTGATCCTGCACTGAGTCTTCTTCCTAGAAGACAGTGGAGAAAGGAGAACGCGGATGTGTGTATGTTCCTAATTTTGTTGGGCAAATTTCCTCTCCTATCAGCCTGTTAAAAAACATTCCGTCTAAATTCTTTTGACAATAACATAAGGAAATAACTGTGTCCTTGTGTTAACAGAAAATTATGAATTAATGCACGTGTGCATGGGAGCTACCAGCATTGGCAGGCAGTAAGGATTGGGGTATGTCATGAGATTAATATTCACCTGACACAAATGATTCAGCAGTCTTTTTTCCCCTTCAGCTGCACAGGCCTTCAGTACACACGTTGCTTCTATAGGCTACTGTGGTCATTCAGTATATAAGTAGTCAAAGCAGTGCTTTTTAGTTATTAATTAAAGGATATTGGTTATCATGTCTCTAGCAATGAACAGGATCAGAGATACAGTAGCCGGCATAGAGTAGGAATGTTGTGGAATTTCCTTAATGACATTTATTAATTTCTCTATCTTTTTGCAGAAAACATGAGAAAAAATGTACACACATTAACAGCAAAAAATAAAAGTACAAAGAGAATAGAATTATCAGCCGTTGGGATATGAATATCCCAAGAAATGTCATAGATTGTGTCATTGTTATTGTAGCCTACATTAGCCTGGTAAAACCATCTTTATTTTAACAGCTTTTTACGATTTTCTATTAAAATCATTGATCAACCATCACAGGCAAATTTATGATATGTTGATATGTGGTAATACGCCTAGGGTCACTTTTTCTTCGGTCATCTGGAAGGGTTTGCACTGTATTGGACAGTACAGTGAAAGCCTTTGTGATTCCTTAAATTCCTTAAAAATCCAGTCATTGTGAAGGACAGCATCCACGAGACCCCATCCACACACAATGCAGTGTTTGCCTAAATAACAAGCATGTTAACTAGATTGTGGAAAGGAGTGAAATAATGAAGAAACATTTTTTCACAATATAAACAAAGTGGTTAGCATTCAACCTTCAGAATGTTCAGAACCTGTAGGTAGCTTCCTTGTAGGCTACTGTATCTGTACAATTCAAGCTAATACATTCTCTCCTCTTTACAACAATATTGCAATAAAAATACTCTTTTTTTGTAAAATAAAACAAAAATGTATATTGTTTAATATTTTAAATGCACATTGGCAAACATAATTTATATGTTAATGCAGTATTTGAGATCTTGCATTTTTCTTCCTTTCCTTTTGATGGTCCGTTACACTAATTTTTACAGCCTTTTCATTAAATAAATCATACAGCCACACAATAAATAAATATATTGCTTTTTGAGGACATCTCCAAATTCTCACAGAAAATATGGATAAATGGAGATAAGAGGAAATAACATTCTGCGACAATGGGGAACAACGCAATCTGTCCACCAGGAGGCACTGTTGTATTTTAGTGAAACCTTTTCCTTTTGTGCGTTATTACATAAAGATAGGCCATTTAAATACCACGGAATATTAGCATCAACCTGAAATATGTCTCTGCCTGAGATTCTTTCTCTGATCTGTGTTTGAAGATGCGTCAATGAAGAACAATAGTTGTAGATCTGAATAATTGAATTATGATTATGAGGATCTTTGGTTGAAAGTCTATGTTTTTGGATCAGTCTTCACATGCACACATGTAAAACAAGAACAGCCAATTATTAGTATTTCAATTCCAAAACTTGTTTTATTTCTTGTATCAAGAACTGAAATGGGTGAATCAAAATATGTGTTGTTCATCATGCGCAAGTGTGTTTGCTTGAGCAAAATAGAATGAAATATACTGAATAATGAATTGTTTTGGGCCTTAACTTAGGCCTTAACGTAGGAAATATTTCGGGTTTTAACAAATAGCCGTTTTAAAAACAATTGGGTATGCAGCATAAGCGGTCTCAACAAGGAGACAGAACAGGAAAACAGGAATGGAAAACTCCTGTGTGCCTGAACGGCATTAGCCAACATGAAGATATATACAAAGAAATTAAGCATGTGATGACAAATAAAAATAGTCCTGCAAAACCCATTCTCGACAAAAAACAAATAAGACCTTGAACAACCTGTTTTTTAGCAGTTGTTGAGGAGCTCGTTTATTAGTTAAACATCTTCTACCGCAGATCGAGATACTGTAGCCTACTTTTGCCAAGAAGTCTATAGTAAAGCACAGAGTTGAGAATATTGAGATGCACAGTATTTAGAGAGAAATTGGTTGCTGGCAGGAAAGATAATCCCTTATGAAATTTAACAGATGCGCTCATAGCCTAAATGAGTTACAATGACGTGGTGAATGACAGTCACAGTGGCACAATGTCATGCCAAAGTAATTTACTTCAGTTCAAGTACTTTAGTTGCCTACTTGAATTTAATCCAGAGGTTCTCCGACAAAGGTTAACATGTGTTTTGTACTACGCTGTGTGCCTATAGCTGCACAATCATCCTAACCGCTTCAAGTAAGCTTTTAAGTTCAGTCGAGCTCAGCTCCTATAGCACACTCTCTGCCACTCTCCTTTTCACCTTATTTTAAGTCATGCAACAGTAAAGAATGAAACAACTGACAAAAAGTAATTATTTAAACAAAACAAAAATTCTCAGTTCCATTTCCTTAAGGTTGATAAAACAAGAATTAAAATCGCAGAGCACTAGCACATTACATTTTAAAAACTTCAGTAAACTTTCAGAGAAAATGTAACCTAATCTACTAATTTGATATGCTGGACAAATATTATGGAGAGTGTTATCAACAGAATGTTCACTTTCTACAGATTCTCTCTACAGTGACAAATGTAACTCATATTTACTCATAAAACACTTCCAGTGCAAATAAATTTTAAAATGAACGACAACAGCATCTATTTCTGACATGTACTGTACAGACATAGATGCAGTTAAATACACATGCAAGAAAGCCATAATAAGTATGAGGAACTTGAGTAGGCCTAACCCTTGATGAATGAACTGATAACAGTGATAGGAAGTGTTTAACTTCAGGGTGCAAAGAAAGAATAAATTCAGTAGAAGGTATATTGCACATTGCATGCAATTTCCCGACCTACAGTATGAAATTGCAGTTATAAATGGAACTAACAGACACCCACACACATAGATTTATGTACATATACATATAGAAATATTTTTTAAATCTACATCCCTATCAGTCTTGTATATAGTCTTGTCTGGTGTTTTCCAAAGTGTTGGTTCGGACTGCCCAATGGGTCGTGGGATGATTTCAGTGAATCTCAACTATTTCAAGATTTTGAAAATCTCTTATATAATCTTATATAACTATACTTTTCAATAGTTCTCATGGTTGTGTACACAGTACATTACTGTATCCATATGCTAAATGTTCTGCAATAAAAAAGTGTTTATCCTCTATGCAACAGAAAAGAAGTTGGAAAGAACTATGACCAACTTCCTTTTGGAAGTCGTGGCTCAAAAAGTTTGTAAACGACTGTTGTAATCGAGGCACACAGCAACAGCAGTGTGTGTGTGTGTGTGTGTGTGTGTATGTGTGTATGTGTGTGTGTACAGTATGTAGATAGTTTTGAAGATCACTGCACTGCAGCGTGGTCCCCCCTGGTGGCCAGTGACTGAAACACACGTACTGTATAGCAAGAAGTGGGACGCAGGGCCTCGTGCCCTTCGAGCACACGGAACACAACACACATGCATCCACGCGTTGCTGCGTTTTGTATACGCCAGCCTGTCAGAGCTATATTTTTTTGTTTAAGTGCAACACAACAGACACACCGATAGACGGTTATGATATGGTATTAATAGACATTGTATTGTATTCTGCGTATATTCATATATAGAGGGGGGTACTCTTCGGGAAGGCAACACGTTGGGGGTTGTAGTAAACTGGTCATGTTGCCGATCCTTGCAAACTCTGAAAACACACGTGTCTGTCCTCTAGTTCCCCTAGTTTGTCATGCAGTATAAATAGACGTCACCTCAAACTAATTTACATTAAAGAAATTGTCCCGACGCTCACAGACAGAAACAAATGACAGGATTACCACCTATTAAATTCTATTTTCAGCAACAAACATTGCTAAAATATAGTTTGGTAGGGGGGGTTTGGTAAACACATTCTACATACTAAACCAAAAGGTGAGAATGCTGTGATTTGTTTCTGCACATGCTGCGGCGAGAGGAGAGGAAATGTCAAACTAGATAGTGTTGATCCTCAGCTTGAAAGACACTCGTCCAGCAAACTTGTCTCTCTCGCTCCCGGCGGGAATGTTATTGGCGTTGATCTTGCACTCGACGTTGACATCCTCGTCGGTGGTAATGTTGAGGAACTTGATGGCAACAAGAGGCTGGGAATAGTTCACCTGTGGAAGGAGAACCAACGGGATCATTTGTCAGAAGGATCATTTCAAGATGGACGTTATGCTGTAAATTGATTGCTTAGACTACTGTTAAGCTTTCCTCAACAATGCAAGATAAAACCGTATAACGCAAACTACACGCTAAATATTTCGGGATTTTTAAAAAGTAGGCAATAATGGCAGATAACACCTTAAACGTTAAAAGTTGCAGTACAACGGAAAATATAACTAGAAGGCAGAGTAATTAAAACACAATAGTGCGACTGTAAATGTAAATAAACAGTAGCCTAGCACACCAGGTGCTGACATTGTGCTAGGCAATATCAAATAGTTAATATTAAAGTGGTTGGTGAATATTTCATGTAGAGGGAGGTAGCAATTTAAAACTCATACTTGCTAGTCCATCAAATTGTGCAATTAAAAAGAACATAACATGCTTACACGTAAAACAAGGGAACCTAAATAATGCAATTATTTGAAAGTACATTTGAAGTACATTTGTCCTAAATCAAGGCATACAGTTTTGTCATGAAAGTGCAGTAAGACTTTAAGATTTATTAATACAAGATTACTTCATGCATTCCAATTTTCAGTGAATACTGATTTAAGGAAGCGTCTTACCTGAGCTTTCTTGCCATAGTAAGGGTAGTACATGAGGTTGAATGTGCCATTTGGGGGGAAATACAAGAGCTCTCCCATTTTGTCGCTGTCTTCTTTCTGTCAGTACAAACCAGTCACATCAGTACTGCTTATTCCAATGATGCTAATCCACCCTTTTATGTTCAAAGCTAATGCAATACATTTTGATGTGTTATTCCTTTGGTCAAAGACTCCAATGCCCCTTCAAGTATGACCCATTAGCTTTATTAGGGCATACTGTACACATCTGGAATCGGGTTGCACTTGCTTGTTACCAGAAAGGACACCACAGGATAAGCTACACATTTTCTACACCTTATCTATATGCTAGATGGATAATTGGAAAACACACTGTAGAAACACGCCAAGACTGTCAAAAAGGGACACTGAATCCTGTTCCATTCTTACCCATTCATCTTTGCCAACTTTGTATCTCTGAGTGTGGAAATGAAACATTTATGAAAAATGAAAACAAGCGACAAACACAAGGGTGTGAGGTGGCAAGATAGCATGCAGTACACAAAGACAATGGTCTTATGTCCCTACTGTAAACAAGAGTGAGGAATTATTAGTGGGATGCCATTAGTGAGCTGCAATGCAAATTGTTAGGACTTTTACCTTGAAAAACAGTAAGGCTTACCTTTGCACCACAGGTGACGTATGGGGCCTGTCCATCATTTGCTGGCAGCATTCCAATCACCTGGTGGTAAGGACATGAAGTGATAAGTACAGTAGCATGTCCCTCATTACACTACTTCCACTGTATTGGACATTTTACATACTAAATTAAACTGAATAGAAGATAATTGTATTTGATGAGTATTCAACCAACCAACAAACAAATAACACCACATTAATTTAGGAAATAATAATCTGTGTGTTGTGGATAAACTGTTATATTATTAAGTCAACCTGACAAATCAGTGATTTCAAATCTGCATTATTTGTATCATGCTCTCTGCAGGTTTCCTAGCAACACCATTCCCTTAATGTCCCTTTTTTTCCGTTCATACCCGATTCAGCTTGATGATGATGCACGGCCTGCCCTCTTGGTAGCCATAGTAACGATCATTGATTCCAGAGCACTCCTCCAACACGGTGCGATTGAACTGACAGGAGCGCTTTGGGTTGTTTTTCACCTCTCCACTGTCCTGCTGCTCGTTGTACTTGTCTGGCACACAGTTATCATTTTTCTGGACCTGGACTGAGTTGTTGTAGGCTATGGAGGGAAGGTGGGAGCGTCAATATGTTTTCTGTCTCTGAAGGCTTAAATAATGACTCAGTTGTAAGCTGGTAGCTGGCAAGTATATTAGAAGCGAAAATACAGCTACCTTCTCCAAACATAATACCAACAAAATAATATCACACTGTAAAAAAATAGAGTGCACAAAGGAAATTTCCACACTGGTAAACAATGAAAAGAAAATGGTCACACTGTAAAAAAGAATACACTACATTCTTTTCAATTCCATATGACTATAAACAGTGAAAAAATATGAGAGGCTAATTCAGCTGAACACACTGTACCATAATTAGTGCAACAACATTTAAACATTAAAAGTACACTCCTTAATTGCTTGTTTACCACAGCACCCCTAGAGCCCAAATGTCTCACCCAAGTGCTTGTTTTGAAACCCTGGCTGGCTGCTGTGGGTGGGGAAAGGGGTGAGCCTATGAGCAATGTAGGGGGAGTAGTAGAGATGGGTGTGAGCCACTCAGCACTTATGTGTGGGAGAGGAATGCACTGAGTGTCAAACATAAGAAGCTTTTGTAACATGGGTTTCAACCACAACTGGAATTCCATACACAAACTGGCCCAGACTGTCCCTTTAAGGTCACCTCTTACAGTGCAATGTAGTTTAATTGAAAGAGATGGTAATAACTATATTCTCACGAGAAAGGAACTTGTCCAGTGCCTGGGCATACATGTCCCAGCTCTCAGTGTTCTTGACATTGTAGATAATGTCAAGCGTTTCCTCTGTTTTGGGTCTGATCATCAAGCCTAGAGAGAGAAGGTAAGGAGAAACAGTTTAAGGCCATTAGCCTGTGGTTCTCTACGGGGGTGACAATATGCTTTTATTGACTATTTGTCCATCTACTTTGGCATTGATTGTACAAGAAATTCAGTTATCTTTCAATTCATTGTTTGTGCTATTATGGTATGTGATTAAAAGTAGTGGTGAGAAAAACGTGTGAGAACCACTTTTGGTTCAGGCGAAACAACGACATGTGTGGGAGTAGCCACAGCACCTGGTGTGGCGAGCCTATCTTGCCAGGTAGGCCTGTGGTCGTCGAGGGTCTGCAGCATGACGTACATGGTGAGTGCAAACATGCCCGCAAGGAAGATGTAGAACACTAGGTAGAAGAGGAGAATCAGACCTACAACACATACAGGAATGTTGTGTTAGCAGGAAAATAAGACCTACAACACAGTAATGACATAATTCAATTTTGTATTCTTAATTGTTTTTTAAATAAAGTAAGAGTATGTTATAAAGAATATTTAATATTTCAATTCAGACAAATGCAAAAAATGTACGGCTTTTGAATAAAACAGAAGCACTTTTGTTGTGTGTGTTGTAGAGTTTACCCATAAATCAATATAATTAAACTAGTGATTACATTTTTTTGATTTAAGCATGTATTTTTTTATTTAATAATGTACTGCTTTTTTATTTAACCCTTTGCTGTATTGTCTAGAGTCTAAACTATATCTAATCTAATTTAAACTGTAGATAGATTTCTATTGCAATCTATAGGCACTAAATGTTGATGTATTTCTGTATAATATTTATTTATACATTGTAAGTGCTGATATTGATGTTTGCAGTTCTCATTAAATGCAGCCGCTTTCATAAATAATTCATACACACAAATTGATCATGCATCACAGAGCTGAGACTGCAGGCAAATCCATTTTTAATTAAACAGTGTCTTTAAACCGGTCAGCAGGGTGTACATTTAGAGTTTGCTTAGTCATTCTTAGGTACAGTACAGTCTACACATATTTTTTCCATTTCTCCTATTCTACATAGGCAAATACATATACAGTATAATATGACTCAATAAAACCCAGAAACAATTGCAATGCATTGCACTGCATAAGCATTATTTACTATATGTCTGCCCAGCATAATTACAGGTGAAATCCTCGAATGCGTCCCCAAAACCCCAAATTCACGTCAGAGCTCACTGTACAAGACATAACTGCCCAAAACGTGTACTAGCTGTAGGGAGAGGCATAGAGAACCGCATGAGTTTAGGGGGAGGAGTAGAGAAGAGCGACTAGGAGTAAGAGCATGCCACTTCAGTGTTTCAAACCAACACAACAGCTCTTCAGTAATGCTGGGTTCAGCCACACAACCTTTGCCCGTGTACAAGCCTTCCCCTGAGTCCAGAGTGTGAATTAAAGCAGGATTGAATGGCTGCTTCTTTGTCAAATGTCATTATCAAGTTGCACTAACAATAGAGAGTGGGGGTAATATCAGAAGTGGATCGCGGTGGAGGACCCCACAGAGATTGGGGCAGAGGGTCATAGGATTACACTGGAGATTAGTGCAGAACGAGTATAGTTAAAATGCACAGATGCTTCCATTTGTAAAAACAAACAAAAAAACATGACAACATAGGATGCAGTATCCCCCCCCCCCCACCCCCCCCCCCTTCCCCATGAGCTCAGACACCTGATGCCGGCCCTGGGGAACAGCTGCGAGGCCCGAAAACCTCATCTGTTGCGCAGCCCCCCAACACAGAGCTCACACTACCGGATCTCCCTTCTGTCCGCAGAGCCAGTGCTGCATAGACCCCCCAGGGATGCCAGCCTAGTGAAATGTCAAGGGGAAGTTCCCCTTTGAGGTGCTGTTCCTCAAAGGGTACCTTGGCGAATCTGTGTGTGTGCGTGTGTGTGTGTGTGTGTGTGTGTGTGTGTGTGTGCGTGCATGCGTGCGTTTGTCTCTAAAACAATAGGTAATGTTACTGTAGCATGGGAAAACCCTGGCTTATGTCATCAGAGCAGACTGCACACACAATGACAACAAGGCATACAGTAGAATGGTTTTCTTATCGATTAGACATCAGGCCGACTGCAGAAAGGAAAGCCGCCACTCAGGAAAACTATACGCACACACAGGGTTCTGAGTGCAGGCTGGGTGGCTTTCCCCCTGGATGGGTGGCGTACTGTTTACAGACTGCCTGCCTGGCCGATGATGGATACTTAAGCATCTCGGTTTCAGCCTAATTTCCCCCGCGGTGAAAGGTTAGAAGCAAAGAACAAAGAGGCGGCAGCCTCAGCTTTCTGGACCCTGTTCTGACAACAATGGCAGGGCTGTCTCTTTTCATTCAGAATCAATTAGGATGACATGTTGCATCATTTGCTTTGTAAATGTTGGATCAAACGAGGCTTTGAACAGAAAATGGAAAACAGAAAGGCTGGGCCCGCCCTGTGTTCTTTAAATGTAATGTCATTTTGATATGCAGCTACAGCAGGCCTATCATGGTGTACAGGACTGTGTATTATTATATATTAATATACACCAAGATTTATTATAATAGTGTATTATATTGTATATTATTCTAATATACACACTGCAAACATTGATCATTACAAAGTCGAATTGTTTGTCCATGTCCACCTAAACAGCTGGTAGAATGGGAACATCACTGCAAACGTGCTCTGAATTGTCATGCCCCCCTCCTTCTCCCCCATATGATGCTTTACACGAAATACAAGCGTTCCTTCTTCGAATAAGCTTAATGCCTTCGAAATACAGTCGACTGCATTATCAAAGGTACAAAGAACAGGTTGATCTAATGGAGCCTGGACGAGAGCACAATGTCAAGCCAGCACATGTGAAGGGAACAGCCAGTGTACAGTAAGTCGGAAAACCAAGTATAGCAGGCCACCATGTTGTGGCTTACTACAGAAATAGCCTAATTAGTGAGCCTTAGTGAGCGCAGCTTAAAGAGGCCACCGGTCCGCGCAGCACCTGCGACGCACTGAGCTGGATTAACTGGTGCATTGTGGGAGGGAATCCTACAAAGGTTGCTACAGTCATGATTTCGGTGTTGCTTCAGTACAGTATGACAATACCCATTCATGAACGATTATTACCAGGATGCCATTTTTAGCGGAATACTTCTGCCTGTCTGCATTATACTGTAACTTGCACACACATAAAATGGAAGCGTTCATACCGGAGTAAATAGACAGGTATACAAATTAAAAGGACGTTATTATTAACAGATTTACAGTACATCCTGAATTGATACCCTCACCGACAGGCAATGAAATCATTAGATAAGGATTAAGTCCCTGAGTGATTTACTCACGCCTGTGAGGGGTGGGGTTGGACGTGATACAAATAGCATTTGGCCCTCGGCTTTACCCAGATTAAAACGTTCCAATGTCATTAGAACAGCGCCATATGCGCAGAATATTTTCATGAATTTCATATATGGATCTTGGATGTACCCTACATCTGAACAGAACGCATTATATTCCAACGAGGTATTGTTTGTAAGAAACAACGCTCTTGTCTTGTGAATAACTGGGATATAGAATACAATGTAGACTAAAATTAGCCCTCTCTGTAAAATAATACAGGTTAAAAGTGGTATACGGGCTCCAGCTTCAAACCAAAGGGGTGGAGAACATGATGTCGAGGATTACAATCATGTTTCCTAAATACGACATCAGGATAGTTTATATTAAAATAAAACAACGGCCTCTACCCATTGCCCATTAAGCGCATTGCGCAAGAAACCCAGTGACTTATATTAATAAATAAAAAGAACCAGGCAGTTTATTTTTTTGCCGGCACTAGAGCAGTGCCGCATCTACATTTCAGCACCACACTGTAATGGACAGCGACGAACCGCATTAGCTCCCAAATAAAGGTAGGGCTGATTATTTAAGAAACACACAACCTACGTCGTCCAATATGATCGAGATTTTCTGAATAGGCTACTCGATTCTGAGTCCCATGGTTGATTTTACCATAGTAATCGGTGTTGATCAACTTAATGTGTAAATGTGGGGGGACCTGTTACAGAGACCATATTTGCTGCATTGCCGTATATAGTCAGCTTTCGCCGGCATGGTGGACTTACCCCAGCTGCTGGCTGTCCTGCCCATAAACTCCCGCGTCCTCGGGTTCCATATAAAGTCCTTCCAACCGTTCTGTTCTCCATCCTTTGCCATCTTGACTCCAGTGAATGAGAGCAACGAATTTTGCTTTGAGATTAAATTATAACCTAGACGCAAACACTGTTGGAACCGTTGCTCTAAAAATCGAGCAGTAATTGGCTATAACATTAGCAAAAATGAATGTTATTAGAAAAAGTAACAAACCCCCTCTGTACTACTACGGTAGATTATCTAATAACGGGAAATGTATACTAATGGATAGAGGTAGGGTTACTACACTCAGCATAGACCTAGTATGTGCCCTCCCCCCGGCTCTTGTCTGCATGCCGCAGAGTTTTGATGAGTGGTGCAGAAATATAGTGATACTGCGGTAAAGCGCTCTCTCCGCCTCTCTCTCTACAGCACCACGACCCCCTCCCCCTCCGCGCGCACTCTCACCTCGTCATCTGGGAACCGCCCCTTCCCCCACGACAGCCCCCTTCTCAATTCTCACCAGGAGATGGTGAACAACCAATCGCATTGCTACCCTGGCCAATAATCTGCAATGCATGCTCACTTTGTAGAGGACGATGCCATAAACAGACAGGTGTGTAGGCCAATCACGTGGCGTATGTTCTGCTGCCACTCGGTAGTCTGCATTCACTGCCCGCACCCATAGGAATATAACCCCATTGAGGAACAATGAGTCCCTCTGTTAGCATAGTTAGTAGGCTACTTTGAAGTGGTATGGTGAATTTGCATTGGGCCATAGAGGTAGGCTTAAATTTGCATTTCACGCCAGGCAATTAGTCTAGAAGCACGTTAGCCCAACAACATAGGCCTAATCATTCCACATAGGGATGATAATGGAATGGTGATGGAATATAACATACTGTAATCATCCTTATGTGGGAGAGGCATCTGTCTCATCTCGTGCAGCAACAATGTGGTATGTCACTGCATAGGTCAAAAGTAAACCTGACAAGCGAATTTTGAATTTGACCATATACAACATTTGTATAATATCTCACTTAAACAGCAAGAGTAATAACGTCCCTAGACACACTTTAAATAGGCTTCCGATGACCTAGCTTTGAGGTGAGATTTATTACACTGCTGCCTCCCCCTATTGGCACTATAGCCGCACCGCAGAGAGGGACAACGCATTTCATTATAAAATATTGTTTTCTGCATGGTTACAAACAGTAATTCAATAACTGTTTGTAATATAGAAAATACTGATGTGGCTGACGGTCTGCATTATAACGTGTACATTTCCACAAGATCAGCGACAGAGAAAGGTGGTAATGCCGCCACCTGGAGACTAAGTGCATTGCAACACGTGTTACGCTAAACTCAACGGGGTCACTGAGTACATATTTTAACTATTTCATGTACACTGAAACTGGAAAATGTGAAAGACATATTTAATAAACAGGAACACATTAAGAACAGAAATCGTTATATAAAGTTCATTATATAAAATTTATTGAATGACAATATCAATGCAAATATAGCACTAGAGTGATTTCCAAGGTACACCGTATCTTACCATATCAATATAGTATGGCACTCATATATTGGCCACTGTTTTAGTAGACACACGAAACCAACAGCTTCTGTAAACTATCCTGTAAATGATGCCTTATGTTTAGTATCCAAGTAAAGTGATTACTTGTTATCTCAAATAAACTTGGGCACATTAGTCTGCATTATTTGAACATCTTTTTGCGTTAAGGAATCTCTGCATGCATTGCACTTGCCCATTTCCATCAGTGTGACTGTACTGTAGCATCTGCTTATACGGATTTAAAAAGGGATAAAGAGAGTTTACCTGGGCTCCAAACACAGGTGTAAAAAAGGCAAATCATTGTTTTTGTTACATTAACCCAAACATTTAGATATTTTCCCACTGGGTGTAACTGTACAGTTTGGTGCTAACTATCAAAACAACAACAACCAAGAGACATTCAAGTGTCTTAATACTTTTACAGAAGGGTTCACTCTTCAAGGTACAAACTTCATTTCACGTGTCTCTTGGAAAGAAAACAAATATGTAACAATAATCACTATACTCATAATGTTACTCATTGAGTGTTCAATGAACAATATCAGTAGTTCAAGATAGCAGCAAAGTATTTTAAATGTAAAGAGAATGAGCCTTTGAAATATGTACACAAATAAATGTAGAAAAAGGCATAAATAAAATGTACTGCTTAAAGGGAGTCTTGCATAAATTTGATCACACAAGTAGATTGTGCCTTATTTAGAGGGTGTACTGATATTAGAGGAACTGGAATTAATGCATGGACGAGCAGCTGCAGCAGCTATAGTACTTAATCATTTTAGAAAAACAAAGTCATGTTTATACAATATATGCTACATAATATGTATTGATTACAAGTATGAAAATGGAAATAATTGCTACATTTTCAATACAGTTGTACATATCTATTTACAGTACATTATTGTATTTTTTAAATTATAATATATATTTATTTTTTATTTCTACTTAGCGTATGCCATATTTTGTGCAGATTGTTCCAGCATTCTGTTTGAGGTGATCTGTGGTCACAGACCTAGCTGTATCGTTCTATACAGTCTGTGTGGATGGATGTCAGTGCTTGTCTGTTGACGGGGTGAAACAATCACTCGAGTGCATCTGTGGAGAAGCAGGAATAATGGAGGTCTTGTACGGCTAATGTTTGGCTGGGCAGCACCGAGCGTGTGCCATCTGACAGTAACCTAACCTAACCTTCAGTAACCTAACCTTCTTCTAATGATATCCAGAGCAACACAATCTGTATGCCATATCATATGCAAGATCTGCAATGTATAAAACCCACAGGATCATCTCTACACATTTCTTTTTTTATATATAATACTGTATGTCTAGTGTGACATGCAGAGAATGACACAGTAAATATGACTCATTCAAGTCTTAGATATGTTAGGCTAGTTGACACTATGTTGCTCAGACGCTGTGAGCATATTGCTATAAAACCACAGAAACGTTGAGAAAGTAAATATATTTACATTACAAATATGCAAATAGTTAGGTAGCTTGTACTCCTCTGTGATGATTACTTGCTTCCACAATGACAATCTATTGAATAGCACGACGTCTCATATGCATTTACAAAGTCAAAACACACTTCAGTATCTTATCGACCAGTCCCGCCTTCTCCGAGGGCGGTGTCTGGGCTGCTGACAGGCGGGTGTAATACAGGTGGACCTCCCCCAACCCCCCCACAGTGCTTCAGAGAGTACATGGTTTCTTCTCAGCTGTACTGTAGCTCATTGTGATATTTGGCAACATTGACAATTCATCACCCCCCCCCCTCCCCCCCTCCGTCCTTTTGATTTCTTTTTTTTCT
The DNA here is from genome assembly GCA_027564795.1 of Aphredoderus sayanus. NCBI lineage: Eukaryota > Metazoa > Chordata > Actinopteri > Percopsiformes > Aphredoderidae > Aphredoderus > Aphredoderus sayanus. The sequence continues at coordinate 1,543,260 of JAODUG010000006.1, forward strand.
TTTTTAAATAAAGATTTTTAAATCATTGGCAATTAGGAGAGGTCACGGACGTCAATAGTGAATACAAATACAACGTAAGAAATGCATTTAGTCGGATTTATAAGGGTTATTATTATCTCCTTCCTCTAAAAGCCTTTTGACCAATCGTCATCTTTTTTGCTTTTATGTTCACAGTCTTCTCTAAATCAGTATTTGCTTTCGATCAGCAGACCATGCACCATACTATAACACATCTCCACCCCCGTCCTGCACTTAGATGTGCTGGGGGGGGGGGGTTGCTGCACAGGGCTGCCTCCCCTCCTCTCACCTCTTCTTACGCTCACCTCCTAACTGACAGTTCCTTCCACACCAACTACTCAGTGTTTCTGTCACTTGGGTGCTTATAGCTTGTGGCCCGCCACTGCCCCTCAGATAGCGGTGTCCCATACCACGGCCTGGGGCCTCTGGCAGGGTGGGGTGCCAGTTTTTCGCGGCTCAGGTGTTCGTCTCCAGCTGGGCAGGATGGGCATACTGTCCTGCTTGCACAGGCTTTTGTCAGGCCGCCTGTGGGCCTTGATCTCTTTACACAGGCAGCGCTTGCGCTCGATCACCTCCAGCAGCTTGCCGTCTCGCTGGGTCTGCGCCGCCGACTGGGCGATGCCCCCGGTGGCGGCCGGCTGTCCCTGCGCCAGCTGGGCCAGGTGCTGGAACTGCAGCTGGAGGTGATGCTGCTGCTGTAGCTGCTGGAGCTGCTGCTTCAGCTGGAGATGCTGCTGCTGCTGCTGTCGGGACACGCTGGGGCTGCAGGGGGCCCGCGGCTGGGACGGACCCGGCACC
>JAODUG010000006.1:1547564-1581083 GCA_027564795.1 Aphredoderus sayanus
ACGTACAGTTCAAGGAATAGATAAATGGCATCACAATTCCTTACATAATAATAATAATAATAATAATAATAATAATAATAATAATAATAATATTATTACTATTATTATTATATATTATATATTAGATAATTATATTTATTAGTTTATTACGGGACAAATAAGATTTGTATCCCATTTATTAATGTGGAGTAGGCAATGCTGGATAGAGATTGTTGATAATTAAGATATTTAAGTTATTTATTTAAACTATATTTAAAACATATACACCTCTCCCTTCAGTGTTTCCCTCAGAAGGTCCGCCCCCAACATCGGACATGTGTATTGCCATACCTGTTAAAGTTAGTGGACTGTGAAGATATCTGTGAAAATATTACAGATATTTGAGAAAATTATGTTGGATTATAATCACTAACCCGACGTTTAATCAGATTTTAATCCATTCATACATGCACAAACTGAATGTAAACACTGAGGAGGGAAACTATCACCGTATTTCCATTGTACCATATTTATATGTGTACATATGGTAACATATTTGATGAATATTCAAATCAGCCATGAAAGTCCCGGCACTGTCCCTGCTGAATTATTCAATAGTACAGTTCACAGCACATTTCAAGAAGAAAATGTTACATGCCAGGTTTGGCTGCCCATTTTCCATTTGTGATCTGAGAGAGCTGGGCTCAGTTTGAGAGAGAGCTAGACAAGAACAAGCACATAGGCCACTGCTTTGTGTGCACTACTGCAGCATCTCAAGAGCTTAACGTAATACTGGACATTAACTAACTGACTTCAGAAAAATTTGGTAAGTAATCATTTGTTGTCAGATTCTTCTGTGTATTATGATAGGCAAATTTAATTTTTATTTTTGCCTGCATGACAATTCGTTTCATACAAGAAATATTTATCTAAAGATGCACTTCACATAAACAAAGGTTTGATCGTAATCATTATCGTCACATTAATGTATCTATGAGAGTGTTTTTTCAATTTGTAGGCTGTATATTTTAATGTTTTATATTTGCATTTAAGGACATACAATCCTTAGAATGAGTCATTACAATCATATGTTTTATGTATTATTGTCATGAAATTGTAAACTCATCAAACATATGTCATAACACTTTAATCAAAACCATTCTGATTTTGAAATATATTTGATTATTTTATACCATGATTAGAATTTGGGTATGTCAGAAAACCTTTGAAACTTAAAATATAATTATCTTATCCCTATGTACATGCACTGACATTACCAATTTATCATTTTACAATTATTTACAATTCAAAGCAGTAAAACCCATGTCTCACACAATCCTTGCCCTTAAATAGAATTCCTCGTATTGAATGGAAACTTGTAATGTAAGCAGGTGTGTTTAAGTTGGACTGTTTTACAGTGGAAATAAGCAGTTAAGAGAATTTAACTGGCTCTTTCAATAAAACTCATCAAACACGAATCCGCTGTTCCTGCACTGGTGCCGTTTTCATGTAGTCTCTGTAAATTTACACTCCATAAAGTAGGCCACACTGTGAACTGATTAAGTTTGTACTTGCCACAGGTTAAAGAGCAGACATTGGTATATCTACCAATATCTGCTACTCAGCCCTAGTCATTTCCTCCAGGCATGAGGGAGACTCAGTCCTAAGGGCTGGCTACACGGACATGGAGCCGTGGAACAGCACGGAGGCACCGGCCCCGCCCCTGTCCAACTGCACGGCCGACACCAGCTACCGTTTCACCTTCTACCAGGTGTCCTACAGCGTGATCTTCCTGCTGGGGCTGGCCACCAACGGCCTGGCTCTGCACAGGCTATGGCGCTCGCCGCGCGCCGCCCTCACCTGCACCGCCGTCTACATGGCCAACCTGTCGGCCGCCGACGTGTTCTTCGTGGCCTCCCTGCCGCTGAGGGTGTACTACTACCACCAAGAGGCCAGGGCTGCCGCGTCCGCCTCCGGGCCGCCCGGGGGGGTGCTCTGCCAGCTCACCTTCGCCCTCAAGTACGTCAGCCTGTACGGGGGCATCTTCTTCCTGGTGTGCATCGCCGTGGACCGCTACGTGGCCGTGGTGCGCCCGCTGGCGCCCCGCCGGCTGCGCACGGCGCAGCTGATCAGCGGGAGCATCTGGTGCCTGGTGCTAGGGCTCAGCGTGGGCCTCCCCCTGCTGCACTCTGCCTCCGCCACCCGCCGCCCCTGCCTGCTGGACCCGGCATTGCGTCTCCACCGCGGCCTCATCCTGACCGCCCTGGGCCTGGTGCTGGCGGCGTTCGCGCTGCCCGCCGCGCTGCTGCTCTTCAGCTACGGCGGCGTGCTGCGGGCCCTGCGGCGGCCCCGGCCCTGCACCGCCGCCGCGCCCCGCCGCCACCGGCACCGCCGCCGCACCCTCACTGTCATCTACTGGGTGCTGGCCGTCTTCCTGCTCTGCTTCGCCCCCTACCACCTCAACCTGCTGGGCTACACGCTCACGCACCTGGGGCTGCTGCGCAGCTGCAGCCTGGCCCGGCTGACCAGGGCGCTGCACCCCGTGGTGCTGGCGCTGGCCAGCTTCAACTGCTGCCTCAACCCGCTCCTCTACTACTTCTCCAGCAGCCTGGCGAACCGGGAGGGGGCCGGCAGTGGCGGCGGGGGCAGCGGCAGCCAGTGAGGCCTGGCCACATGAGGCCTGGCCAGGCATGCAGGGTTGGACTCTAGGCTTGAAGCAGCTGTGTTGTGTGGCGACGGGTGGTACTGCACCCGGAAGAACTGGCAGACCCAATTCGTTAGGATTTACTGCTTCGCAAAATATACTTTTTCCCCCCCAGTTACCATACTTGGCTCATACAGTGCTTCATAATTATCGTATGAACATATATTCTTGCCAAAAATGTCAATACAGCCAGTTTGGACGATTATTTGTCATGATGTAACAACCATGCAACATAGTCCTATGTTTGTGCCTGCTGCTCTCGTGCACCGAGCAAAAGAGAAAAAAAAAACAAAAAAACAACAATGATACTTTTAGTGTAAATGCTAAATATTAAACAAAACATATTTCGAATTATAGAATTATAAAATTATACTGAAGCTTGAGATCACAAACTGCAGTGTCACAGGTTGTGACGTACTCTTCTGTTTGTACTGTACTTCTGTTTGTGGCATGACCCGAAACCTCGATTCACATGCCTAGCTGTGCCAATGAGCAAAGCCTTTAGACTAAGTATGAGCCACCATTTATTTCCCTGTCTCTATTTATGTATATGGGCCTGGCTGCACAAAGCCTGGCAGCATGAAGCCTGGCTGCATGAAGCCTGGCTGCATGAGGCCTGGCTGCATGAGGCCTGGCTGCATGAAGCCTGGCTGCATGAGGCCTGACTGCATGAAGCCTGGCTGCATGAGGCCTGGCAGCATGAAGCCTGGCAGCATGAGGCAGGCAGGCCTCCCCACCCCACCCACAGCCCCCTCAGGGGACCCACAGAAGGACCAGCTCGCTGGTCGTGCCTTAAGCACATTACTGTGCACCGATGTGCCTACTGCCCTCAGGGGAGGGGTAGAGAGCCACTCAGGTACACATTGCATATAGAAATATAATAATAATAATAATAATAATAATAATAATAATAATAATAATAATAATGTGTGCCAGTTCCTGTTAGAATCTGTGTACATTTTGTATTTGTGCAACCTATAGCATTTGTACAGTATTGCTGCAGGTCTATCACAGCATATTTACTGTATATATAAAATCTGTGATATTTTCAGGGGAGTATATATAAAGTCACATAATCTGTCATAATTATATTTTCAAATGAGGAACAAGGGGAGTGAAGGCAACTTGTGATATGCACCACACAGATAGGTGGCATATTGTTTTAGACATTTTTTGAAACTTGCCTCAGTGAAATGAAGGCACTGAAGTAAATCAAGCTATCTAGATAAGTGAGTGAGGCAGTAGAGCGGGGAGAAAGGTAACTAGAAAGTCACTGGTTTGAATCTCATTGCCTCCTGGCCAAGTGTCCTTGAGCATGACAACTAACCCTAACTGCTCCTGGTTGTTGGATGGTGCCTTGCATGGCTGACTCCACCATCTGTGGGTGAATGTGAGCCAATCATGTATAGCGCTTTGAGCGGCCAGTAGGTTGGAAAAGCGCCTTATAAATGCAGTCCATTTACCATCTATTTTGGTGGGGGGAACTGTTTTCTTTATTGAATTATGCTACTACTATTATCCCTATAAGAGCCCTGGTGTTCACCTGGCCAGTGATGCCAGACATGCGTATAATGTGGGTGTGCCTGACACTACTGCTAGCATGTGGGACGGGACTCACCGTCCTCCATGCAAGGGTGATCATGATGAGGTGCTCGCAGCTCTCCAGGTGCTTGACGATCTCTTTGCTCAGGCTGGGCTCGGCCTTGATAAAGCTCTCAATGACCTTGTAGAAGTCGAAGGCGGCGAGGCTAAAGACATCCAGGATCCAAGGGAAGCACAGGTCTGTTTCGGCGGGGTCAGCGCCGTTTCCTCGGCTGAGTCCTCCCGTCTTCAGGAAGCTCCCTACTCACGACAAGCAGACAATGTGTGTTGACTACTGCAGATGCGTGCCATGTAACCAAAGCAATTCATGTGATTAATGCACTCGTGGGTGGTTTATTATTTGTGGCGGCACACGTAAACACTACCGAAGGGGAGACCCACCTCCATAGGTTGCCATGACAACTTCCAAACCGCAAGCCAGGAGTGAGGTATGGAATGTGGAGTTGTTGAGGAGTTTGCTGGAATAGAAAAAACACCTGACTCGCCACATGGAAAACACTGCATCACCACATTTTAGCACAACAACAGTGCCTTGCACACACATTTGTTTAGAGGAACGTTAACAAAACATACCTGAAATTTTGTACAGATAGCCTCTTCTCCTCCTTTTAAATAGGAAAAAATATTTTATGAGAGGACAGTTATTCAAACTTTATTTGAAATGTTAAAGAAACTATGTGATAATAAATAAATAAAAACGTACTGATTTGAGAATTGACTCCATGACTCTGTAATACATTTGAACACCAAGGGTAAACCTCTGAAAGACAAAACGAAATGCATGGTTACCTTGAGGTGAGAATGGGTCACTTTATTGTAACAGCCAAGGTATTTCAAGCATCAAGGTATTAATTAGACTTGGTCAGTACCTGTTTACCAATAGCCTCAAAGCTTGGGCCAAGCACCTTGCAGAACTTCTGGCCAAATAACTGCCCCAAAATCTCCACACGCTGAAGTACCTCCTCCTTAGGGTCCACAGTGCAGTTCTGATCACAGAGAGAGGGTAAATAGGGAAAAATTAGTACTTCAGTCAAAATGTAGGCGAGTATCTAACAAGACGGATGAAAACCTACTTTGAAATATGTGGTGAGGATAGCAGAAGGCTGGTCCCCATTTGAAGTCAGATCAAGCCTCAGCTGCTGGATAGAGGTCATGGCAGCTCTGACCAAACAAACAAAAATCATATGGTCATATTTTCACACAAATACAATGAATGAAATATAATTATTGTAAGAATGATTAGTTAATTCAAGTGCAAACTCTTACTGCATAAGCATGGCATAAGTAACCCGCACCTCTCTCCTTCTAATTAACAATCCAATATGATAGGGTAAATGCCTTATCATGAAGCCATGTGTGAACATGTAAGGAGGTCTCCCTGTGGTGTTTTCTACAGTCACGTGAATGACTAAGTATAGATCAAAGTCACCTTTATGACTGTTTGTAAATTGTAATGATGAATGCTCAAGTAGTTTTTATATATAATATATAATATATATATATATATATATATATATATCTCAGAGCTTTTTTTATAATTAGACAGCACTAGCCTAAATGTTACATATGCGTACTGGTGAGTGAATAGGTTAGATTCCAACAGCCAATAAGTACTGTTTGGTTTCGGACACATCTATGTGTCATAATAACTACGCAGAGTACAGTATAGAGCTTCTGTAAAGCTGCGGAGAGTTTCATTTTTAGAAACTGCACTTTGTGTAGAAAATGGGGTGTGGATTATTTGTTAACTACCCTCCATTTATAAATGAGCGCATGTTTATTCTGTTAGGCTTCACAGGGTAAAGAGGAATATATATCTCCTTACAGATGTGGTTCGGGGTCAGGAGTGCCCCAGAAGGTTGGTTTTAAAAATTAAAAAACTGCTAGAGAAGAAAGCTGGAATGGAAGGAAGGACAGAAAGATGTGAGGATCACCTGACTGGAGTCTGTGGAGGGATGAGGACTGGTTCTTCCTTTGGAACATTCTTCTTTGGTGTTCTCTCCACCTGTGTTCTGAACGTAGGAAGGGATTATTCAGCTCTACTTTGGACAAGTTTCGATAGATTAACCATGCAAATAATATATTGATAAAATATAGTAAAATAAGTTAAATATACATTTCTATTTTAGGAGGGACTAGAGTCTCATCTCCATCCAGGAACAGCCGACCATCAAAATCTCTGCTTTGGAGGTAGTCGTTTTCATACTGCTTGCTGAGCTCTTTCGCCTGTGGGAGGAGGGAAAGGGATTGCGCTTAACTCACAGGTGGGTTTTCCCTCTATATCTTGTGTTATTTGTCAAAGACTGGGGGATACACAAACACTAGAAACTAGTGTCGTGCCTACATACCTACCTATTATTGGGATATGATTTATTAAATAAATTCACTGTGATTAATGATTTTTCCTGATATTACTGAAACCTACTCAAACCAATTGTGAATATGTTTAACAGAAGGAAAACCAAAAAACTACTCAGAATAATAATAATTTTATTATATTCTTAACTTCTCTGGCAAAATAGGAGATTTAATAAATTAAGAAATATCACAGTAAATATAATTACAATGACATTTTAGTGTTTTAATTATAGACTGACCCTGTTCGCCTATATCTTGAATAAATAATTACATAGCCACTAGCAGGCATGAAAATAATCTACTACTGGTTACTTAAATTAAATAGTTCAAAATATGACCTTGACCTTCAGGTCAATTCAAAGCAAACAATAGTCTGTATCATCCGTTTCCATACCAGTAACAGCAATTTACAACCCAGACCTCCTTGTAATTTACAGGGACCTGTAGATTCAAGTATTTTTCCCTGAGAGTACATACTGAAAAAAAATAAGCTGTCCTCAAACCTTCCATCGCGTTAAATCCTCAACAAACTCATTACTAACTTAAACAGTCATGTCAAAGCGCATAGAGTCTGCTGACTACTGAAGTAGGTGGCTTACAGCACAGCTACAACCACATGAAACAGTCACTACAGCCAATGACTACAGTAACCTACCTGAGGAAGATCTGGGGATCTGGAAAGACCCATTGATTCCAGAAAAGCAGAGAAACTAGTCTGGTACACATTTTTTACCTGGGAAAAAAGTGAGAAAGTAAAACTCCCATTGTGTACCGTGACACAGATTTATAATTAAAACACCCCACAGCAGATATTTACTGTATGTAAACTGTAAACTGACCTCCTCAATGTTACACTCGTTCTCCTTGCACAAGACCTCGAGCAGCTGGACGTTCAACTCGGGCTCTGGAGGCCGCGGTTTAGCTTTGCTTTGGTTACGACGAGAAGTTCTTGTGACGGGGCTCTGAATTTTGCTGATGGTGGATTCTAAGAACATGTTTGTGTAGTGTCATCACGTTTTCAATTCCTTATACTAAGGTTATAGAAAAACTTAAAAACGTACTGTTAATTCTTCATGTCAATGTCCTACTGTAGGTGCACCAAGATAACTAGCAGTGTTTAATTTCATTAAACATGGGAAAACAATTGCTAGTCTATTCCCATCTCAGACAGTAACAGTTGAAGGTGTTATCATGTATCCTATGGGTGATGCTAACTGATGTCTAATGCATCCTCCCTTCCTTCATTATATGAAATGTGTATATAATGAACAAATGTATCCTAAAGTACTATCGGAAGAACTCTGTTTTCATGTGTCTGGCTGTTTTATTCCATGCAATTGCATTAAAATAATTCTGGGTATAATATATAATAATTCTAATAAAACAACTCAAATTTTCTTTGCCGAAAACATTCCACGACACTAATTTTAGCAGGGATGGTGCAAAGCATTGTGCTGGGACAGATGTGGGGTGAAGGCACTCACTAAAATGTAATCATAGTCTGACTTTAAGAAAACGATTAACTACTAACATGTTTTAACAAAGAGGTCTATAGTCACATCAACCATTAACATATACATAGTAACAACATTTCCGAGTACCACTGTTATGCGACAGTGTAACAGTTAACCACTGTTAAACATTATCTATTCTGATCGATGTCCTGTAGTGATAGAACTTGTCCGAAACCATAGTGGAAGTAGTTATAAAACATAGATAGTACAAGTATAACCACACCTATGTACTGACAAGCAGAGAGCAAGCATGTATTTAAAAACATTTCATGCAAAGCTTTAAAAACGGAAACTGAGCGATGATAGCCTTACGGTAGAGAGGCAGCAAAAGTTCTGCTGGGCAGCGCTTGATAAAGAACTCCAACACACATAGCAGCAGCTGGAATGATATGACCAGGTCATCCTCCATCTGCATAGACCTTCCTGCAGGCAGCAGAGACAGAACACGAGGAGCATCGTCACAACAGACAGTGAATACAGAGAAAAATGGACAAAGATGAACAAAGCGGAACTGTTCCATGATAACTTAATCCACTGTGTTGTTTGACCACGTTTGGTAATCTATTATGAATGGTAACCTACCTTTTGCTAAGAGAAACATTGTCCAACATCTCCGCAGGGTCTCGTTCCCCCTTTAACATGAGATTAAAAGGGTGAGATGCTTAATACATGTTTTTCTAGCCATTGTGAATGTGTTGGATGCATTTGTTCACTTACTTGTCAGAGTCACCAGCAAAAATGTTCTTGCATGTCCTAAAAAAAAGAGATTGGAAGAATTTCACTTTTAGCAACAACTGGCAAAAATGAAGACTTTTTAAAATCGTAAAGGCTGCCAAGCTTTATACTGTATCGGAATTTTACTTATTTCTGATAAAGGAAGTAACTGGAATATTTTATGCAATGTAAATGTAGATGAGACACAAACTAGCACTGAAAGAGATAAAGTAACAATTCATTAAATTAAATATTTAATTCATTTGACAGATTTCATACATTTTCTGACTTGATTAGCTTTACAAGAAGAATCACACATACAAATACTTGTATATGAAATTAATCTACTCAATGTTAGTCACTAAGTCATCACTCACTTCTCAAACCGCTGGTAGAGGGCCAGTGACACATCGTACTTCTTCTCCAGTCGCGTCATAACTGAATTAACATGGCTGCTTATTGTGTCCAGGTTTACATCCAACTTCCTCACCAGAGCCAGGAAGTGCTTTACACTACAAATAAATGCATGCATCTGTAACAGGGCTAAAATGGTCTCACATTCGTTTTGTAAATACAGCTATCTATATTAAACATTAAATAACAGAATCCCAGTATGGACTGCAAATAGTAGACACACCTAGACTTAACTAAATAAATACTGAAGTATACTTACTTCAGACCCAATGCTTTCTGAACCTGGGTTAAGGTAAAGCTGTTAACATCCAGGTCTGTCACAGTCACATAAAGACAAGCACCCCATAGCCTTCTCTGGGTATCCTGAAATGACATGCCAAAAAAAGAAATAATACAATGTATAATTTAAAATCAAAAAGCACAAAATTATATTTTTGTGGGTAAATTCTTAATGAAAGTGACAATGTAACACACAAACTGGTAGATGCACACTTATTATTGAGAATATGAAACTGTCACTAATTCACAGGTTTGTTTTGAAACACGTTCACATACACAATATGTCAGGTAATGTGTTCATTTTGGTATTCTAGTCAGACCAAGTGAAAAGATATAAAGTTGTGTATCACAAAAGATTCAATTGGATCTAAAATGTGCAGTGACATACAGAGTAAATGACAGATCATTGGTAGATTCAGTCTCATAGCTAATATGCAGATATCTTGGATCATGGACAGAATGTTAGATTTACTGTCACATTTGTGTTAGTGGATACATACAGGGATTCCATCCATGGATTCTTGAACAGACTTCCATAACAGCCAGGCACGATCACACACTGCGTCTGTCACTTGAAGAGTCTTACAAAGGGTCACAAATTCAGCATCCTTTTCTCTGTGTCTAGAAAGTGGGGTGACATGACATATAGGCAATATGACATGACAATAGGTTCAATAAGGGTTGTTTAGTTCAGTTTTAGTTACTTAGTGCTCTTTTAGAATGCTAATGATAGATGTGAGATTTTGTTTACATTACAGCATCTTGCTAAACATTGCACAAAAGACAGTATACAAGACTCAAGACAAGGCTTACTTATATTAACAGCGTTATTAGCGTGTCATAGCCTCATTAGCCTGAAGCGATGATTCGTGCTGTATGAAAAGTCTTTGACATCTCTAGCTGTATGCTGCTAATGCGAATGTGCGTTAACTATTATTAAAGGTGTTTAGCATATTAATATTCATAATATTTGTGAAATTTGTGTTGGCATCGAAGCAGAAAACCAGCGGGGTTTCTTACTTTCTAAAAGATAACTCAGCATTCTCCTTCTTTTCTGGGGAAGCGCCGTTAACACTGGTATTCAGCGCCTTGTTCTGTGTCCCGGAGTGACGCTTTTTAGGTGGCATCTTCAGCGGCTGTTAACTAAAGTGAAATATTAAAATATATTTAAATACAATAATACAAACGTGGAACAACGTTTGCAAAATGTAAATCCCACTTGCCCACTCCACGAGCTTGCGACAATACAACAAACTGACTAACTTCCTGAACATCATATGGTGAGGTGCGTTTGTTTTGTGTAATCTAACAGCGCGTTATTAGTCTTTTTGGTTTAATGTTTAATTACTATCTAAGAGGGACATTATCAGCATTGACATAGTTATCACCACAAACTATTACTATGTAACAGCGGCGCGATCAGGATTGCAAACATTGAAAATCATTCCTGCGTTTTAGCGGTAACACCTGTTGTATTAAGTGGTGTGCTGCCTTTCGGGACTTTACTTTTTACAGTACGCCATATTTCTTGAAAGCGTGGAGGAAACCCAGACAAATTGCCCATTCCGCTAATTTAGAACAATCTTGAGACTAAGGTATAGGTGTGGGAGTTTCCTGGGTCATGTGACATAACATTACCCGAGCTGCAAATAAACAAACTCACCCATATGTAGGAGCTAAAACGCGGGAAAATCCTAACGCAATATCCGCCCTAATCATTTTTCGCGCCATATCGGTTAATTCCTTCTGAGAAACATAATCATATTCCCGGTAAAAAATTACACAACGTTGGCTAATTGACTGTCAGAGATGCGCATGAGACTTCATCTAACACATTTAGACTATAGACACGGATGATGGGAGTCAAATACAAATACATATATGCACAATAACAACCAATACATGTGCAATTGTGCTTGGAATAGAGTCGAAGATTCAGGGCACTAAAACGCGAGTATAGTGACATCTCCTGGCCTCCATGAAGTTAGCACCCAATTTGACGATGAATAAGAAAATGTGTTTCGGTTCATATGTGCGCGCATAATAAAACTGTATTTGAGAAATACATTTAAGTGATCAATTCATCGATCGATATTTTTTAAAATAATAGATCTACAAAAGAACAGGTAAGAGTGCCACTTGACAAGAAACAGTATAAGCAGTAAAACTGAACCGTTTCTAATATGCAAGTTTGTCTGGGTGCAGTACCACCAGTGGCCACAAAACGCGGCTGCTTCAAACGTCTACCCTGAGCTTTTTTTTTAATAGGTTGAGCCCCGCCTGACCCGGCCCGCCAGTTATTACATATAGTTACATGGGCCGCCCTCCATGTCATAGAAGAGAGGGGGGGTGAAATATATTCCCCTTTCATACTTAGATCTGAAATAAATTGTCACACTGTAATGTGAAATTGATTGAATCAACTGAATTAATATTCACACAGGTTTATTCTGTAGGAAGGCAAGTCATGAATTATACCCAGAAAGGAAACTAACTGGTTTGTAGACCATGATGTTAGAAGGATTAGGTCACCACTATGACTAGCATATGTCTTTGGCAATTTGGCATTGCAAGACTTACTTGTCTTGCAATGATCAGGAAATTAACTTATTTGGGAATAAAAATTAAAATACTTTGACATTTACAAATGCACACAATAGCAGCTAATAAAAATGTGCTTGTCTAGTGCATGTCGTCTGTGTCAATAGAGGACACAGGTTTTGCACATGCCAGAACAGGGTTAGGGAAATTAGACATTCAGGAACCCTCTCTGTGCAAACCCATTTGAAAATAATGGAATATAGTGACTTAACCACTGTTAACTGTTTTACAAATTGTCTATCATCTACATTAGGCTACTAAAACAATCAATTACAATCAGGAGATATTTAACGTTTTCTGCAATATATCATTACAATTTACTGTAAAATAACAATATGTATATTATCTATAATAGTATGACTGAATTATTGCCATTGTCCCATTATATACTGTACATATACAATATAAAAAATGAACAGTATAAAAATACAGTGCAAATAAAACATCTGAGTAGTATAAATAATAAAGCATTAAATCCACACTGCCCAGCAGAACAGGTTGTTGCAAGTCTGTTGAAAAATGGCCACCAGATCCAAGCTGGGGTCAAGTAACGGCATAGTGAATCCCTTCGTCTCTTGACAACATTGTTCTCCCATGTCTGCTTTCAAGTCGTCAGGCCTCTGTTCCAGCATCCCATGTCATAGCAGTGAAGTCCATGTCCGTGAGATTGACTGTGTATGGACCCTCCACTCTCTCTTGATCAACCTGCTCTGGAGCGCTTTCACGGTTGTTGACATTGTTGGCCCTCCAGGAGTTTAGAGGTCGAATTGATTTATGAAATCGCTGAAAAATACAGATGAAAAGAAGATATCCCAAAATCACAATAAATAAATAAAAGCTATGCAACAAGTCCTAAACTTGCAGCCTGCAGGTCATGCAGACCAATAAGGCCAACGCTGCATCATTCATCTAAATAAAAGTACAGAAAAGTGGTGAAAATGGTGACATCAGGGGTGTGCGACACTGACCTCTATCAGTGTTCCAGATTCCTTGCTGATGGCCACAATGGCCCAGATAGGGATCTGCAAACAGCAGGCTGTGCCCATGCACACACCTAGTGCCTTGCCCCAGCGTGGGAACACATAGGCCCCATAGTGGAGGGAGGTGTTGTACATCTCCATGAAGATATAGGTCAGGATGAACTGGAGCCAGAGGGAGGGGTGGTCTTGTTAGCGTGTGTGTTTTCTCAAAATATTCATATAATTGTCACAGAGAAACAAACAGAGGTATGCAGCAGGGAGTAAAGCAGATTGAGTGTCAGTTTCTCTTCAATTATTCATGCTTGTTGGGTTCAGCACAGCCGGTGGCTGAAGCTCAACAGTTAATGCTACCTACCTATACAGTAGCTAACATCTGACAGACAACCCAGTCACTACATTGTTGGGATTTAAACGTATACCAGAAATTAAGATGTAAGTCGACAAACATGATGACGACATTTTCTTATATAAAAAAATAAAATAAAAAACTACAGAACTTACCAGTAAAAGAAAAGGTGTAAAGAATATCCAGCATGCTTTAAAATACATAAGCACTTTGCTGCACCATGGAGGGCATTGACTGATCATATCAATGATGTCTTGACAAAACTGGTTGACCCCTGTGTGGAAACACACCATGAACATGAGAAACAAGTGATAACAACAACACACAGAAACAACAAATGAAACCAATGAGCACGCCGGGTGTAGCACAACAACACGAGGCAAACTGGCAAGGCGGTGTGAGTGAGGGGGTGTGGTGAGGGCTAGAAGATCTACCATAGAAGAAGGAGATGCCGAGGCACATGAAGAGGGCGATGATAATGAGGCCAAAACTAGTGCTGAAGGAGTCAATGAGAGTGAACCAGTAAATCCCTCCCTATGAAGACACAGACCGCATCACAAATGTGAATGAGTGGGTATAATGCAGTTGTACATGCAGCAAGTTAATATACGATATACAGTCTACCATAAAATGCATACTCACGTCAGTAATTAACAGAAGACCCATCAGGTAGAATCCAAAACACAGCAGGCCCAAAAACAATGTCTTCAGCTTCATGTTCGCTCTGAGCTGTGGAAACTCATCCAGCACTGCAGTTGTGATGCCCTCCATGTTTCCAAACTGGAAAGGGTATTGAAAGTGTGATAAGAAGGTGTAGGAAGGCTTAACAGACTGCAATACATAACGATGTCAGCCTGCTCTTACCAAAGTGTCGATCCCCAACATGAAGAGCATGAGGAAGAATAGAATGGACCAGAAAACTGAGCCCGGAAGCAGTGCAAGGGCTTCTGGGTAGGCAACAAAGGCCAACCCAGGACCTAGATCCAGAAAACAGTATATTTGAAAGAGAGAGATAGCTAGATAGATACACACACACTTGAGACAGCTACTAATTAATTACAAATTAATTACAAATGTACAACAACAACAAAAAAGATAAGAATTCAAAAGAAAAGACATAAGCCATATTAGGCTGCATTTAACACACGTTATGTTCAGTTATGTTTAGAGTTTAACTAAAGGACTGAGGTGATTGTGTAACTTCAAAATTACCAGGAGATTATCTGGACTGGTGTAACTCATGACAATAAAGTGGTTATTTATGGTCAGTATGGATAGCCATAAAATGCTGCAAAAAAAAAATAAAAAATGAAAAAGCACAGAAAAATTTTCAGGGAAACCCTTCTTGCCACTCTACAGCTACAGTTTGCTATGTTCAAGTGAACTAAATTCACCCTTTGTCCTTTTCCCCAAAATACAATTCGTGGTATACGGTTGCACATAATCCCCTGAAAACAAACACCTTGTTCCTTATGCTTTTCAATGTATACAGTCAGTTCAGATATCCAGTGTTTTAAATGAGCCCAATAGACCTACCCGTGTCTGCTACTTCTCCAACAGGCACACCTTTCCTCCAGGCCATGTGACCCAGGATAGAGAATATAGCAAAGCCTGAGAAGAAACTGGTGCCACAGTTCCCTATAGTGATAATCAGAGTGTCCCTGAAATACAACAGTACAATAATAAAGACTGCAGTTCTCATCAGGTTTGTAAAACCAAATATTAATGTTGAGCACAGACAGACCTGATGACGTTGTTGTCAAACTTATTATAGGAGGCCATAGACAGCAGTCCACCCACTCCTATGCCTAATGAGTAGAAGATTTGGGAGGCTGCATCATTCCACACCTGCATGGTAAAGGTTAGATATATGAAGCATAGTAGTAGTCTCATAGCAACACATATCTAGCGCTGTTGTAAATCTACCACAGCATGTTTCAACTCCAGTCTTTGGGGTGTAGCTGCCTACTGGTTTATTCTAAATTCAGGGGGATTAAGAACACTGTGTGCATGCAATAAATAAAAAAGGTGCAGTTAGCCTGGTGAGATCATCCTGACTTTTTGTTTCTATTTGCATACAAGTCAACGGTTTGTCAGTGCTGGTGCCAAAAGGTGTCAAATCATTAGCAGGCGATTGGATCAATTTGAAATAATTAGAACAACTAACATTTAACATATTGTTTTCAAGACCAACTGAGCTATCCTTATTACTACCCGATTGGCAAATATTTCTCTGCCTGGCTGACAACAAAGTTTCCAAACTAATACATGTAAAGTTACACTTAGTTAATGTAACTTGCAACATTGGAATAGTTTAAACCAAACTAAGGTTCCTTAAGCATCTTAAGGATGGTGCAAGAAAATGCAACAATGTGAAAGACTACAAGACTAAAAAAAAAAAAAAAAAGGAAAACCCAGCAATTTTTTAACATTGTTGCTGTCTCTATGGTCTCTTGTGGGAGTGCCTGCCCTGTCACTCAAAGAGGCACTTTGTAAAATGTCTGCCTTCCTGGTTATATGCTTGGTACAGTATACATGCATGAGCTAAACAACCTATGAAAATTGTAGATAAACATGTAGTTATATTTGATTAATGCGATAGTGGAGATATGACCGCAATAATTATTTGACTATAACATTGCATATATCAAGGTATTTGTTTCCATTGCCAGTAAATTCATTCAGATTTGCATTCATTAAACCACACTAAACACTTAGAAAACATCAAAAACCTGCCTCCACCCTTTATTTATTTAAATGCCTGTCCCGGTAAATAAACAAGCACATAGTTTCCCCTCTATTATTCCAATCGCCTATAGGAGGTGGGCATCTCAGACATGTCCGTACAAGCCAACTAGCCCAGGCGAAACTATACTCGGTCTATTTTATGCAACTACCAACGGGAGTGAAGGCAGCGTGACACGTGGTGCGGAAACACATGATCCAACCAACCGCTTTTTTCTCACCGTCAATGTCACCCATTGTCAACTGGCACCTGGCAGTTTGAATGCAAGCTAACTGCAGCGCCGACAGAATGCATTTACAGTATAATGCATCTAAATCAGGCAATAAATACACTCATAAATAAGAAAAGCCCTGTGCAACTGCACCTGGTAAATACCTCTTTCTGCTTTTATTGGTGGACTGTATAGAGGCAGATGAGGTAGAGGGAGTACCATTCTGCCATGACAAAAGCATAATGTACCTGTGCATTGGCTAATCGGCTCCAGTCTGGTGTGAGGTAGAAGGCAACACCTTGGAGAGAGCCTTCTAGTGTGGCCCCCCTGATGATCAAGACGAGGAGGACAAAATATGGAAACGTGGCCGTAACATACACTACCTGAAAACACAGGCACCAGACTAGTGACACACACACACACGCGCACACACACACACACATACACACACAGCAGGGCAGGAACTCATATGTGTAGACCTGTGTACATGTCAATCATTGCTTACAATGCAATGATAGTAGAAATAAGCACGTTACCTTCCCAGAGCTACGGATGCCCTTAAGCATGCAAAGGAAGATGATGACCCAGGCAGCCAGGAGGCAGAGCGCCAAAGGCCACCTGACAGGACCTGGGTCTTGGAGACCTTTGCTGTTTACTACACCAAGCACTTGTTCACTGCAACAAATCGTCAGTTAGAGTCGCACACAAAAAAGGAGGAAATAGGTCAGTCAGTCTTTTGGGCACTCCTATTGTGTGCTGTATGTAAATCACTTGCACAAAGGCGGATATATATATGACAGTTGCACTCATTTACACTTGATGATCATGGCATGTAAAATATATCAAGAAATACCAGTAACATTGTCTTCTGTATGCGGCAGTAAATTCTATTGTTAATCATTTGTAAATGTGTTCATCCAATATATGATAAACAAAGTCAATTGTTGAATGATTTCATACATTTGCCTAGTTTACTAAATGAACGTAAACGTTTGAAACTTAAAAAAAAAAAAAAACACATCCTTGAATGTTGAACCTTACAGCTCTCTTCATTTCCTAACAGCATTCATTTGTTACCATCAAACAAGTTAAAGGTCATCTTTACTAACAACAGAACAAAGACTTACTTCCAGAAAATCTCAGTGGGGCTGAGGGTTTTGCCAGTGGAGTTGTTGCTAGCGGTGCCATTAGCACAAAGTGCAATATTGGCCAGGGCATCGCAGGACCAAGGTAGGGGGCTTTGGAAGGAGCTGCCCAGGTAGTAGAATGTCCAGGCTATAATGACGTTGTAGTAAAGGCAAACCAACGTGGACACACACAGCATCCCAATGCCAATGCCTTAAAGAAAGACAAGCACATCTTTAAGTTTCTCAGGACAGTTTAACTTGAACTTCTCTTAACATCACAATGTAGTGAATAGCCCAGAACTACCAGGATTTGTAAATTGAGTTTGCAAATGTGGCCAAAAAAAGGCATCTTCAAACCCTAAACATACAGTTTACAAAAGTTGTGTGGGTGTAACAGTTGCTTTAAACTGTCCATAATAGCCATGTACATGGCTATGATATTAGGGCGGTTGGATAGGTGATTGAGAAGTTGCTGGTTCAAACCCCGCTAACTCCTCACCAAGTGTCAAGGTGTCCTTGAGCAAGACACCTAACCCTGACTGCTCCTGGTTGTCAGGTGTTTCTTTGCATGGCTGACACCACCATTGGTGTATGAATGGTGAATGTGAGACAATCATGTACAGCTTTGATTGGCCGGTAGCTTAGAAAAGTGCTATATAAATGCAGTACATTTACATGAACTGTATGTTTAGGGTTTGAAGATGCCTTTTTCTGGGCTACATTTGCTAACTTAATTTACAAATCCTGGTGTGGGTGTTTTAAGTTGTTTTAAGTTTAAGTGGTTAGATCTCTTCGGAGGACCGAATGGTCATGTACAACAGATCCCATCTTACATTTCCCTGACTCTCCTGTTAGCTTAGTTGCACCTGTGCTTTAACATCCACGCCTCATTATTATGTAGTTTTGCAATAAGGGAATGACACAGACCGGTAATGGGCAGTGTTGACAGTTGACCAACTCCTGCTCTTAGATTCAAGTTTTCCATTTTGTTACACCAGGACCTTCTATGGACGTTCATACCTCCACAGGAAATAATGGTGTACAGTGTGTGTGGGCCCTTAGAGTTGTGACAAGCAACAGGAAATGTGCTGCATATATCCACCCACCCTAAAGAAGTTATATGTGCCAAAGTAACTCTAAACCTCTGTGTGGTTATACAGGGGATTTAAGACATGCACTTTATTCTTCACATTATTTACATTTCACACCAGCGTTTGTGCAGCCATGCTGATGAGACTGTTTACCTTTGAGCAGAGGACAGCACTTCCACACTGTGATGGGACCAGCTGCTCCATACTGTCCCAGACTCAGTTCCATGAGAAAGAGGGGCACACCAGTAAAGAAGAGCATGATAAAGTAGGGAATGAGAAACACACCTGTGAACACAACAGGTTCGCACACAGTAAGCAGTAATTCAACATTCAAATACAAATACTAATTACTTTGCTACTATTTTATTCATTACAAACTTAGCTAAAATGTACTTTTAATAGTAGTAGAAGTTAATTTATTTTCAGATAATAACTAACATGGAGGGCATCACAACAGCAGTGCTAGATGAGCTCAGAGCGAATATGAAGCCACAAGACATTGTTTTTGGGCCTGCTGTGTTCTGGATTCTACCTGATGGGTCTTTTGTTAATTACTGATGTAAGAAATACACTGGATCCAAGATTACATTGACATATGTCACTTTTGATCTATTGTGTGTTATTACTATTATTAAGTGTGTGCACTCTTACTAAAGTATTAATTGTATTTACTTTTCCTGTCCTTGCCCATCAATCATTTCTTGCACACTGCGATAATGCAAATAAAGCATTTAGAGAAGTCTTGTGTTCATTTACAAAATCTATGGTGGGATTACAGCCAGTAACTTCTGCAATGACTGTGACAATGTTTGCAATAGACCACAGCCATTGAGGTGTGTGTGTGCGTGTGTGTGCGTGCCTCCGTCTCTTCTTGCAGAAATACTTTGCTCACCATTTACTCAGCCACTATTGTTACAGTACCAATGGGGTTAGTTAAAAGATGTTATCAGGCTTAGCATACCTTCGGGGTTCCCAGAGAGAGGATGGGGAACCCCTGAGAATGTGTGAAGCAATATTAACATTTTGAGAACAATTTATTTTAACTATTTAACTGATTTTATTGCCTTTAACACATGTATATGTTCTATGTGTTTTATGGTTACAGTATACCATCAGCATAACATACAGTATTACTGTAGACTGGTGGTATGTACCTGGTATGTAAGAAGCTGTTCATACCACAAGCTATAACATCTTCTTTTTGGGTGTTGTGGCCGAAAAACATGTGGAAACCACTGGCATACTGTACATACTGTAGCATTGTGAATAGGAGACACTGTATGACTTTCAAGTGGACTGCTCACCTCCTCCATTGCGGTAGCATAGGTAGGGAAACCGCCACACGTTTGCTAGTCCCACACAGTATCCAATACAGGACAGCAGGAATTCATACTTTCCTCCCCACTGCTCCCTTTGGATGTGAGAGTCAGGGATGACATCTGGAGCTGGGAGAGGGGTGTCGCTTCGTAGTTGTGGTGCAGAGTCAGTGGCCAGCGAATGTCCATTTATATGCTCCGCATTCTGGAAAACGATACCAATAAGATCCTGTTACAGTGAAATCAGCGATTATCAAGTTCATATGAGTCAAAATTAACCATTTCAGGCCAGAAAATCAAGTGTGCTGGAGGATAAAATAATATTTGGCCATACAGAGGCAAAGGGAAATAAAGTGAAAGAGGTATGCTATTGTTGTAGTGCCAGGTCAGTTTGGTCTGTTTCTCTTTTTATTAACAGGACACAATAGCTCTGTTATACCGTCACCAAAGATAGTTCTGGTGTTATAACAATAAGGTGGGGGGAAAAAAAGAGTTAAGAGGATACGTAAATGATGAAACCATCCACTGGATATGTTCTCCTTTCTTCCCTGTAGGGTACTCTTTATCTCTGAATAGCAGGGGAACTGGTATCACATTTCAGGTCAGAGAGGAAGTATAATTGATCTTCTGCTTTAGCAATGACTACACAATCTTATAATTTCTGTTTAGAGGTTTATAAACCACATGCAATTAAAAAGGGGGAAGGGGGGCAGAATATATTAGTGGTTAGGGTGGTCTAACCCCCTAACTGCTCCTTCAAACTTTTCCT
Source organism: Aphredoderus sayanus (assembly GCA_027564795.1). Taxonomy (NCBI): domain Eukaryota; kingdom Metazoa; phylum Chordata; class Actinopteri; order Percopsiformes; family Aphredoderidae; genus Aphredoderus; species Aphredoderus sayanus. The sequence goes on from JAODUG010000006.1 coordinate 1,568,316, forward strand.
ACTCCTTAGTAATTTTACGAACTTCAAGTTGCTAAAAGCGTCTTCTAACTGACCTAATTGCAGTTATAACAAACACTAACAGGCGTGGACCCATCAGTGCTTGTGACCACAAGAATGTCTGCCAAAGCCTTGTAAGACTTGTAGACTACAATGCAGACCTACATGTCATTATTTATTTTTTAACTTTAATTACATTTTAAATGTATGCATGGCTTTATGGAGCCACAGTTTTTCAGTTTGCCTTATATACATTCCTATGCTCATCTATCACACATGGCTGACCATCACTGACCTTCACAAACATTCAGTGTAGCCTTTGGTCAGTTGAGGTGACCAAGGAGCACCTGCAGTGTATTTGTATTTAGAGAACTCAAATATTACCAGAATCAACTATTATTAAGAAAATAATGTTTGAGTTGTAAATTAATATGAAATAGTTTTCCTGCACTGCATCCGATGTCTTTTCCTATGTCTATCTGAACAGGGGTTGCAGATTGCAGATTGCAGATTCTATAAATAAATTACTTTAATGTAACATTAGGCGTGTATGACTATATTGACAAAGGTTTTGGAGCAATCATGATAAACAAATACTGTACGCCGGTAACACCGGCTCATTTAAGATGGAGATTCGCACGCAGGTTCGAGAGTGGAAAGACAGGTTAAACTACTTTGCCGACTTCTTTTTGAAGCAACAACTGTCTTAAACCAAATTAGATACACAATATTTTGTAAAACACGTTAGTTAAGAAACAAGCCCGTTCATCACCAAATAGTTGTGTGCCGTCTAGTGTTAACAATGGGCTTCCGTTTTTACCTGCAGTGTTGCTCCATTCGCAAAAGGTGCGTTCCGAGGCGGTGCGTTGGTCTCTTCGTTATTCATTTCCCCTGGGAGTTATTTACTATTTTCAAGGTTGCTGTGTACATTTATTAAATAACGTCATTTCGGAAATACCTAGGTTATCTACAAATAAGACGTTTACTGGCCATTGCAAACCACGCGTGAAATAGGCTTGTGTCGATTGTGGTCGGCGTTCACAAGCAATGGCTTGATGTTGTCTGTTAAGAGCAGGGCGAGAGGAAGAGCGCAGGTGCAGTAGAGCAGTCAGGGAAGATGACATAATAATAAACGCCCTCATTTTGACGACACCCTACCGGCACACAGACCCGGAGGTAGGGCACAGGCCAGGACCTACGTAGTTTTCTCTACAGTGTAGCATAGGCTTTTCTTAGTCTAGAGTTTTTTCCAAATTTAAATTGGCTAACCTTAGCCTATCATAATTTCGCACAAAAGTTTGATCATAATGTGAAACCATTTATAAACAATTGTTGAGTGACTGAGTGATGACTGAGTGGGTGAAAATTAATTTGTTAAATATGTAGCCCTACCAAACTACTCAAAATATCTATGACTCATAGTTTGGTTTATGTGTGTTTTAAAAGAAAAACACCATCACGTGGAATTATGCGGTATTGCAAGCATATATGTTATGCAGTACATAAAATATTGACACCAGAGAATGTAGTTAAAAATACACTTTATTTTAAGACCGTTTCAGGTTTGAAAGTGCTTTACAAGTTCAATGTTGGATTAGAATTAAAACAATAGCATATATTTAACTAATTTCATAAACTAATAACACAACATAAACACAAACACAGAAACATTCAATGACATGTATGTAAAAGCCATTAAAAATAATTTGTTATGTTACTTCATATCTATAATACTTGCATGCATAGACCGGTTGAGCTGGTGAACACAATGCAACAATTCCCCAACCCTACATTTGTAAAAAATATCAGGAAGATATTAGTCATCGTTGTTTGCACATTGTTAGCTTTTGTCTCACACTATCACTAAACCTCTCACACTAGCATATTTGGTGCTATGACAGCCGTAATATTACAACAGTAATATTGTAGCCACATGTGGATGTAGGTGGGCCATTGAAAGCACCCTCAATCCCACCACCATGGATGATCCCATGAGGTCAGAAATTCTCAAGCGTCATACGCTAATTGGCCAAGAAATAGCTGACATAGCAATAACTTAGTCCATACATTACACTATATCTGACAAATATGTGCTACATTGCCAATGACTGCATGGTATTGTGGGCAACCTTTACCCTCTGATTTTAGCTACTAACCCTACTTTAGACAGCAGAGTGTGGATTTTTTAATCCCATAATCGGCTGGCGGGGCTGTGAAGCCATTCAATCTGTTGAGTCTCTACTAAACAGTCTTAGTCTAATGCATCTGGGTCAATATAGGCTAGTGTATATTCACAGTTACTATGTTTCTTTCAGTGCTGATTTCCACTTCTTTCTTTTTGTCAGTTGAATTTATTAAGTAACTTCATTTCAGAGAATAATTTCAGAGAATGGAATTCAAAGACGAAGTGTGGAGTGAGAGAGGTAGATATATTTCTCCTGGGTTCCATAGTGCCCATAGTTGTATTTGTACTGGTGAACTTGAAGGCCCTTGTGTTGGATCACATTATAGCATATGGATGGACATTGACTTGAGAATATTTAACTTTAAGGATGGTATTTCTCCTGTTACAGAAACCAGAGACCAACAAAATCGTTTTAATTTTGACTCTTATTCACATCTGCCTTGCCGTGACTTTGCTCTGAAGTACAAGTTTAAATGCCAAGAAAAACATTGTGACACAGCGGAGGAACAGTCTGTTTTGGACTCGGTGGAGCTACTTGATTTGGAGGATGACATGCAAGATGCAGAGAGCTGGTGAGTTCTTGCTATGCGACTCTCACATCAATATGGAGAGAAGAACAACAGTTAGAAATACTCTGTTCTCTTTTACCCTCGCAGGTTATATGAGTCCCCAAGACAACAGGAGTGTCACGGAAAAACTGATTCAGGTCTCAAGTGGTGCAGACAGGTCCTGGATAACCCTTCTCCCGAGACATTGGTGGCATGCCGTGTGCTGATGAATATATTGGATCAGAGTATGTCCTTGGTACACAGTCTCCTAGTTTCTCTTCTGTTCCTCCATTGTTAATGTCATGTTTACCTGGGGCAGATTAATGTTCTTCCATGGAAGAATATGTCAAGACGGGCAATAGCTTTTCCTCTTTCGCTCTCTGTTGTCTCAGGGTCAAGGAGCCTACTTAGCAATTACTCAAAAGGTCATCCTGCGGTTTTCTGGGAGAGCAGCTGTTCTTGTGTGAAGCCTCAAGGGGACCGAAGATCAATGAATAAAGAACAAGGATCCTCTGACAAATTAGGTAGAATGTCATGAGTCAGTTTAGCCTTTACAGTGTATACTCTGGTGGTGGTGGGTGTATACCCTAGACAATCCTCAGTTGTCATTCATTAATGGCATGCTCCTTGATTGCATTATGGTGCCCCAGAACCACACATTTTCTGAGGTAGATTTCAAACCAAAGCTAAAAAGATATTGTCAGTGCCGGTTCAAACTACAAGAGGGTACATCATGGTAATTTTAAGAGAACAAACCTCACATTCAATCATTGCTGCATATCTGTTGTCCACCAGTGAGTGCAGAGTAGCCTATATAGTTCCTTTCATGATTCTAAACTGATGACATGATACCCTATCTCCCATTTTCTCCAGGCATACGACGGGATTACACAGCCTCATCTGACATTACTTCACTTCTCAGACGTCCCATGTCATCTGCGCTGCCTACACCCAGTAGCAATGCTGATCCCAAGTGCGAGGCGTATGAGCTGGAAAACACACCAGCTTCTCTGTCTTCCACCGGGTGGCAAACTCCTCTGTTATCTTCACCGTTAAACTCTCCGCACAGCCCATCCTGGGCATGTAACACTAAGCAGGGCTTCCACAGCCCAAAACTGGGAAGGTTTCATGATCAAATCACACAATATAAGATGCTAAAACATGCACAGAGTAGAGGTAAATAGAATGGAATGAACACACTGTATGCGTATTATTTATGATTTTTTATATAGCGACCAATCAGTGGGAACACCACTTAAGCATCACTGGGCAAGAAATATATGATTTAAGGTATAAACACTGACCTTACTGAAATACCTTCATGATCTACATAACGTGTCCATATCTTCTTCAGCAGCATCAAGAGGTAGCATGCCAGATATTACGGCCCCCCTGCGAACTAGCCTCCGCTCCCTCCAAGCAGTTCGACACAGCCGCAACTTGGAGAAAGAAGCCCAGCATGGTGTGGATCAAGGCAGCCCCCTAACACCTCCTATTACTAGAAGGCCCCTGTCAGGTTGGATGGTGTTCTTGAAATGTCATATTTTTGTATTTTGTAATGAAAAAAAGGCTGAAAGCAGAATCATAAACACCTTTATATATTTTGCACAATTGTGCAGTTGTCACAATTGTTTTACAAGTAGCATTTCCTCTTTCTTTAAAGGGATTGGTCATTTGTCTGTAATAATTTTTTTAAAGCAGTGTTACATAAATGTGTTTGTTTGAAACTCAGAGTGCATGTCCCCCCTTCTCAAGGGTGATTAGTGGTTTGCAATCCTCTCTACTCCTCCCCTTAGACTCACTCAGTTCTCTACCCTTCTGTCTCTGCCATCTGCACCTTTGTGAACAGTTCAGTTACAACAATCAACATTGCTTTAACTGTAACTGAAATGACCACCTAGTTGATGTTAAATTGGTCAGCAGCCTACTCATTGGTCAGTGCATAAGAACAATGCCTTAATAACAGCACAACTACAGTGACAGATGCGCTTTAATCATTTTCTGAATTCCTCAGGTGTGTCATCTGCTCAAGTAGGAATGAGCTGCTGGTCTGGATCTTACAAGGAGCCCAGTGGCTCATTAGCCGTTATGGAGTCACAGCCGTTAGTGAGAGGAGCCCTGCACAGAGCCCGCTCTCACAGCCCCTCCAACACGAGGATTCCTCACCCCACCAAGCGATTTGCACATGGAGAAAACCTGGATAGTCACTGGCGTATTTTTGCCTCGCCTGAGAGGATTACCACCTTAGCTTGGAATGGAAAGGTGCACTCTACCCGGAGGTAAAGAATGCCAGCGCCTGAAACACCACTAGTTAGAGTCAAGGTTATTCTTTACATTTGGTTCAAGCAATGCTGCCTAGTAACTGTCATATTTGAAAATCTTTATAGTAATGTACTATACATAATACATTTGTAGTAAGAGTCTATATAATTATTTTAATATTAGTAGCCTACTTCTTTTACTAAATTTATAAGGAGTAGGCTTTAACATTAAGTATGCACAAGTCATCTTGGTGGTGATGATCATCATTCGTAGTAGGCCTACTGTACATGTTGACACCTAGACTACAGAACATATAGTTTGTGAGTCTTTGTAGACCTGATACCTACATGATTATATCATGCACTCGACACTAATTGCAGGCAACTGATTGCACATATGTATACAGTATGTACTGTATACAAATTACAGCAGTTTGCTAGTACATACATCATTGAGAGCCAATTGATAATACAGTATTATTTAGTTTTATATGCAGCATACACCACAATATGTTGTTGTATCATCCTTATTAAATCTCTCCAGCAACAGTTGTCCATTTGGTGTGCATTCTTTACCTAAACCATAATAGAGAGGGAGAAAAAAAAACATTCCCTCTGTATTGCATTCAAACTGAATAACCTTTGACAGTAAATGTGTTCTGGTTAAATCAGTGAATATTAACATTAATTTGTATAAGTCAAGTTGAAACAGCTCAATAAAGTAATCCCTGTCAACAAATTTGCATAAGAAAATGAACATGCAACAGACAATTCACTGATGGCACCAGAACCCTGTATGTGGCATCCATAGATTAAAGTAATACAGACAAAGCAATTGTACACAGCTCTTTATACAAACAGTAATGTACCATTTTTATTTCAGCTTCATGTGTAATGCTTAAAGCATAAGAATGGATTCAGCAAATGTCTACAAAGCCTAGCTCATATTTAGGATAAACAATCGTATTAGTCAATTTTAGGCTTAATCCACAAAAATAATCTAAAAGAAGATAACCAGCCATATGTACATTTTTCTTGAAGGACAGTTACACCATTATAAAAGGTTATCTTGTCAGATTTGTTTTCTGAAACAACTGGTTTAGTGAGCCATCCAAAAATCTCTGCATTGATCATCTTAACGTTCCATCATTGTGGCCTTTGAACAATGGTGACTTTAAAAATAAAATATTCTTCATCGAAATAAAATAAGAACCGCAGACCCACCAACAATGTCTTCACAATTTACAGGTGAATATCCACCCTGCACTGTATATACATACATACATACATACAACAGTATTCCATAAGTCCAAGCATGGTGGAGGAAAACAGACCCACCACTCATAAACATGTATGAGTTTAGCTAACAAAGCTTTTCCGTTTATGTTGACAAGATGGCTAGCTGTCAGAATCCAAGTCACTGTCTCCTCCGATGGACCTGAACTCTTCACTCTCCTCGTCCTCGCTCAGCTGGACCTGGGACAGGACCGCTGGGCCCTGCCTCCTGGCAACCTCCTCCTCCTCCTCTTCCTCCTCCTCACTGATGCCGTATTCCTCTCCGTTCCCCATGCCAGCAGGCTGAAGCTGACTCTGGCTCTCTGTCTCCTCGTAGCTCCCGTAGCTGGAAGCAAACAACCAGATATGGTGAACAACTCCCTGTGACTCTTGTCTAGATCTGGGCTCGGACAATTGTTTGAAGATGTTCGCAAACAGCCGCCACTGTTCCCCGAATTTGAAGACACCTCTAGGGTTCTCAAAGAGCGGTGCTTTTCAGGTAGAGAGGGATTTGTTTTGGCTTTTCTGGTTAAAATAATATCTCCAAACATAACTTGGAAATCAGATTCGAACCCAAAATCTTTTCACAGGGAGTGAACCAGTCCATCTTGTATCTTTTTATAAAAAATATTGCAAAACCATAATAAATATAGAAATCAGAATGAAACTTGTCCATGTTGTTTGGAAGCGTTCAGTTCCTTTAAAAACTAACCAAAAAGCACTACATGTTCAACAATGGAATTTCTTTATTTTATGTGACCCTCTCCCCTTAGTATGTTTAAGAAATATCACCTTGTACTTTGCATAATTACCCTTTAGAGGGAGCCATTCCTGTAGTTTGATTTTAGTGTTAGGTAACGCTTTAACATTATAATGAATATTGTGCTCTACCTGACATTGCTGTCTTCCATGTGGGTCTCGTCAGGCCCCTCCCCTTCATATGACATCATGCTCTCCTCCTGCTCCATGGCCATGCGGGCCATTTCTTGGTGACCTCTGCGTGGGGGTGGAGGTCGTGCATCCAACTCTCTGTCCGAGTCGCTGCCACTCTCTGACAGGTGAATGGCTGGAGAGGACACAATGTTAGAGCTGAACGTCACACACAAAATTACTATCTAACAGGCTAAGAGCATAATATATTAACCCTTGTATGTCCTTAGGGTCAAAATGACCCAAATCACTAGCTCTTTGTGGGAGATAGAAGGCGCTAAACCTAATTCTACAGCTTACATAGACATGTGATGTGCACTGCTGGCACAACAAGGTGTGTGTTTGAGGACAACAGGAGGGTTAAAAGACACAAAAAACAACACAAATACATAAAGAAATAAATATACACAGCAATGCCAATTAAAAGAACCATACAATCATACACAATCAGATGGCGCCGCCTGGTGGTTCAAGGCTATATTGTAAGGGCGTCACGAGGGTTAAAAATTAATACAGTAGTGGGACTGTGAAGATATCTATCAGGTTACAAAACAGTCTATTTATAGTTACAAATTAGGTTACATAACAGTAAATTTATGTATAACGTTACACGCACGGAACACATATTCTTTGGCACGTGTTTTACTCGGAAAGTGTTAGCAGTGCACTGCCACTGCATTTCTTCTTTTTAATATCGTCAAAAATCGTTACCGTGGAGTTTTTCCATCGCCAGTGAGTTTTTGTAATCGTTACATCCCTACTATCTAATCCTTATCCAATTCAGCCGGCAGAGGGCAATGTGACTAATGGCCCCGTCTGGTCACAAGACAGAACAGCGCTCTGTGCGATGCCTACTCTCCCCTTCCCGTGAGACTGACCGGAGAAGGGGTTGTCTCCCTCCTCCTCGCTGGCGTCGTCCTCCCCGTCAGACATGAGCAGGTCCTGGTAGAGCACGCTGGCCTGGGCCGGGCGCCTGGAGCCGTGGCCCCCCTCCTCCTCCTCCTCCTCCTCCTCGTCCTCGTCCTCCTGGCCGTGGAGACGCCTGTGGGGCAGCAGCAGCATCTCCTCCTCGTCCTCCTCGTCCTCCAGGTCGCCCTCGCCATCCTCGGCCTGGAGACGGCAGGACAGAGGGGGTATGTGCTTCACATCATGCCTTAAAGACACGCTCCTCCTCCCCCTTTCCCCACCCCCCAGCTCACCGTTTATTTATGTTTGGCACCACTACTGCGCACAGCAGGGCTAGAGAGGAAAGCAAGGCACTTGACACTGTGGGAGGGGCATGCACGCTTTACCTAACACTGGTTTGCAACCGCAAGACAATTCCAGCCACAAAGTGAGGAGTGGCCCTTTAAAGTGATCCTGATTTATAGTGTGTGGTCAATGCATAGCCAAAGCTAAACAAAGAGAAACACCTGCCTCAACACAAACATAATATCAGTGTGTGCACTAAGCTGTATAACGTTTAGCAACGCCACATTCCCGTAAGCCTGTCTGCATAAGGTTTGCACGGGAAACACGGATCTACAGGGCATCTAAGTGATTTTATCTCATTCTTTTATCTGTCTCCCCCCCCTATCAATCTGGCTTTCTTACAGGAGCTGGGGTCTTGGGTTTGCCATCATCCTCGTCCTCAAAGCCTTCAATGTCCACGTCAGACTCTTCCTCGCCGAGCCTCCTGCCATGGCGGCCCTGAGGCACACAAAGATGAGAGCTCGTCTGACTAACGCTCTTGCAAGGGGGATAAAGGGCGACTCCACGGCTGTTACGTGGCACACGTACACCAACGCCCGCGTCCCAACGGAAGCAAGCTTACAAAGTCACCCTCTGATGGAATGGATTACGGAGGGGGAGGGGGACATGGATTCTGGGAGGGCAAAGAATGAAGGGCTGCTTAAGGAGAGGTGGCGTCTGGTTAAAAGCCGTATTCCTCTCTCTCGCTCGCTCTCTCTAGTCTGTCCACACCTGGCCCCCTCTCTTGTCAGGAGCAACTCCTAGCGGCCCCTCAGAGAACAGGCTGCTGGACTCTCTGGGAACACTCCCTGAAGCCCTGCCGGCTGGGCCGCACACACAAGACCAGACGGCGGCAGCGAAGCAGACAGGTTGGGGGTGAAGGGAGACTACAGTGAGGCTGACGTAAGAATGAGGTCAGGAGGGAGGGCTAGCACAGACACAGTGGAGACGCATGCTCAAAGGAGGGGCGGCTAAAGGCAGGGGGCGTGGCCACAGCAATGCAGCACTAAAGCGGAGTTGGTGTTAGATAAACGGTCAGCAGACTTTTTTGGTTTTGTTTTATCGTCTAGTCTCCGCTTTTAAATCGTGCCCAGACGGCATATACGGAGCAAACGGTAATCATAGCTTACAACCCACAGTGTGTGTGCACGTATGTACACACACACTCAACGTTTCATCCAGTGAATCATTCCTCTTGGGGCCGTGTCACGCCTGGACCCGTCTGGATGTGGCCAGCGCGGGCGTGTTCGCCTGCGCGGCCCACTGCAAAGCACACTGCTAGCGGGCGCGCTGCTCCCTACCTGCGGGGTGTAGGGCCCTGGGGTCATGGGGTCCAGGCCGTCCAGGTCTGCTGCGTCCAGGGCAGCCTCTTTGGCTGTGGAAATGTCTTTCTCCAGCTGGGTGAGGTGCTCATCATACTGGGCAAACACACAGAGACATACACAGCCATCAGTTCTCTTCCCTATAACGCTGTGGCTTTGTCACACCGTGTAGGGATATTCATTATTACTGGTGTCGTTTTATCCTCTCATATGCATTGTATGTACTAAGGTTTAGTGTTGGTTTGGGTTGTGTGAAAGAATATGTGTTATAATCAAATCGGTGAATACAAATTAAACGCCAAATCAAGGCCCCCATAACCAAGAATCCCAGAAGGTGGAGCATTAGAAGAAGTTAGACACGACCATTGCAGCCATTTCCATGAGATGCATACCTCTGCCAACGTCTGTTTGCATACATCAACAATGTCCAGAGCCAGCTTGGTGTATGGGCTGTCGGGGCCTGTCAGAAACACACCCAGCAGTCTACTTTGATGGCTGCTCTCTTGATACAGCGTGAAGATGCGTATTAAAAGGGGTTGCAACTGACCATTATACTTGATACTGTTGGCATGGATGAGACTGACATCAGACAGGAAGGAATCACGGTTTTGGTACTTATGTTTGGAGATGTTCTGAGAACAGCCCATGTAGAGAACAAGGCAATTACCTTCAGTGAAGTATATTATTGTATATTACTGTATATAAAACATTTTATTCTCTCACCTTGCGGATGTTCTCCAGATCCATGGGATTAACAATCACTTTGTAATAATCTGGCACAAACTTCTTGTTGACAGGATGGTGGAATGGCCAAGACTGGAAGATTCATCACAATATTACTATTTATGAACAGTATATTATCATTGTATCAGTGTATATATTTGAGGGTCCTGGACCAAACGTCCTGGGTGAGACGCAGACAGCTCAGAGTGAAGGGACAGACACAGTTGGACTCACATCAGGAACCACCATCATCTTCTGGGTCACAATGTTATCCAGGATGAAGGAGAATGCTACTTGGTCATCGTCATCCAGCAAGGGGTTAATGGCCTTCTCCAGCCTCACCAGCCTGTCTTCCTTCTGTGCACACGCACGCACACACACACACACACGATTAAGGCTCAGCGCATGTGGTAACTAGAGCAGACGTCACAGTTCTCACTCTCTCACACTTACCTCTTTCAGTTTAGCATCGCACAGGTCCAGCATGGACTGAGCTACCTGGGTTATGGGATGTTTTGCCCCTGGAGTACAGGAGCAGAGAAACCGGTCAACACCATTGGAAGCCTTTGGCTAAACACGGTTAAAACCCGTTCCTGCGCTTACCGTTGTACGTAGCACTGTTTTTAACGATGACCTCCACGTTCTCGCGGAACTCCTCCCGCGACGGATACATGCGCTTGCGTACGTTCTCCCTGAGTGTCTGCAGGTCCATGGGCCGTGTGATGATCTTGTAGTAGTCCTTCACCACCTTGGCGTTAACGGGGGTGTGGAACGGGTACGTCTGTGTGGAGGAGGTATCGACATTTAAAGCGCCGACATTGAATTACACGCTTTCTTGTATCGTAGAAACACCTAGGGTATAAGTAGATAGACCGTTCCTATAAAGCATATTATTATTACGCTGTAGTCCTGCATATCCTCTCTGCATATGACAAATTGCTTATTATAATTAAATGCCTCACTACCTGTACTTAACACATATGTTCCCCATGGAACACAGGGTTTCATGCATGGACAGAATAAGTATTTTATTACCTACTCAGTGATATCACTAGTGATCTACAGGGATTGTGTGACTGATTGCAAACTCACATTGGGGTGGTCCCGCATGTCATTTATGATGCTCTCCAAAACAGAGGACAGGGTCACCATGGGGTCTGTCCGTCTCCGGTGGATGGATTTGTGTGGCCTCTGTAATTAAATAAATAGATAAATAAATAGACACAAAACAAATAAAGCAAAACAAAACAAAACCCTGCATTACAAGATATTATACTTGTGTTCTCCAGGTCTTATTATTGGGAGAAAAGAAGTGGGCTCACATTGAGGTAGTCACAGTGCACGGCACTGCCCACACGTCTCTTCTTCTTTTGTGGGAGCTGCTGTTTGGGGAATTTTAACACCAAGGACTTCCTGCGCACCTCGTCAGCACTGAGTGGGGGGCAGGAAGTGACAACATCAAACATCTCATGAGGGGAAAGGCTGGTCCTACCAGTCTAGACTGGACAGTGACACCTCTGACCACTATATTCCTAGAACCTTTAGTACCAGTAATATACCTTTCAATGAGCTGCTTGCCCAAGACGATCTTGGTGCCCTCCACCTTGATGAGCTCCTCGTTGTCATTGTGGATGACAGTCTTCTCCAGCTCCTCCTCCTGCTCCTCCGTCATGGCGACCGGGTTGGAGGGCGGGGCGTTGGTCTGGTAGTACAGCGGGCAGAACTTGTTGGTCCTCATGTGCCCGATGGCACCACAGGCGCCGCACTTCAGCTGGGGGAGAGAGATGCTCGTTAAGGAACAAGACAAGCCCTCCTAACAACCAAATGTTTCAAGAAATAAAGAATGAAGGAAGAAATCATGGCTCTCAAACTCCCAGCACCATAAATCATATGATTTTTGTTGATTTTTGTTCATGAAGACAACCAACGAAGTGGCGTAAACAAATTCTGATTTTCGCTTTGTCAAAAACTGACTAAATTTGACAAGAATAAAATAAATGGATCCTCTATATCATCAGAAACATGGTGTATTAAAGGGATGGGAATACAGCCTTTATTTTATTTGATCCAGCATTCAAGGCTGTGAGGTATGAGTACATCAAATACTAATTTTTACAGTAATCTTATACTAATGCTTAATTTCAATTTTCAATTATATCATTTCTTATTCTCCCTAATTAATGTCTTGTTTTTTCTAAAGTAGGCCAAAAATCACCAATTAATAAATAAATAAATAAATAAATAAATAGATAGCCAAAGGTCAAACATGTTATAACCACATACATCTGAATGACTCA
>JAODUG010000006.1:1581183-1592242 GCA_027564795.1 Aphredoderus sayanus
AATAAATAAATAAATAAATAAATAAATAGATAGCCAAAGGTCAAACATGTTATAACCACATACATCTGAATGACTCAAAATACAGAATGACTACGGTATATATGCTTATTGTTTTGTATTTTGAAAAATGCGTTTAGAGTCCGTTTTAGCTTGAGAACCCTGGTTTAACTCGTCATGCTTCAAGTCCAAGCACACCAAGCCAGGCTGAGCAGGAAACAAGGAGAGTGAGAGAAGGATATAGGTAAATAACTGAATCAGCAGGCTTACTTTTACCTTGAGGTCAGGCCTCTCCTTGACCTTCTTGGCCTTCTTCTCGGGCGGGCCCTTGAACTTGTCCTTCTCCTGGTTGCGTTTCAGCCGTCTCAGCTGCTCCTGGATCCTCCGCCGCTCCTTCCTCATCTCCTCCCTGTGCTGCTCGTCGAAGACGGCAAACTTTCGTCTGTAGCAAAGACAAGCAGGCCAACGTAAGCGGAGATACACACATTATTTTGCACCACGCACGGAACATTTCTACCCTTGTTCAAATGTGGCAAGAACAGAGCAAAACAGGGGGGGGTAGATAACGGTGCAATTCTACAAGCTCTGTAGAGAAGGTTGCTAGCTACCAAGCAGTCTTAGTTGCTAGCACTTAAGTTTCAAAGCTAAGCAACGCCTTCAAACGCTCATTTCAAATGGTTGAAACCAGCGTGTCTCTTCATCAACAACAACAACAACAACATAAATAGGTCTGGTATGCAGGTGTATATGTAAACATCATCCCGGAGAACCAGTTTCCCCATTTTTCTGTTCTGTAGGATCCTAAAACTGAACCGGTAAATAGTAAGTCCCAAGCGAGAGCAACAAGGCAGAACAGAGCTCACATGAACTCGTCGTCCTTGGTGGATCTGATCCGGATGTAGGCGTCGATGACGGAGGCCTTGCGCACCGTCTCGCAGCGCACGTACTCCTTGCCGTCCTCGTCCTGGAAGGTGCGGTAGATCTTCAGCCGCCGCCCGGCCGAGGAGTTCAGGCTGGTGACAGAAGACGTGTCGTCGTCCTTGTGGGAGCTGGTGGACAAGGCGCTCGCTACGCAAGCCAAGGCAGAGGAGGCAACACACACACACAGTGGTGAAGCCCTTATCACATAACTCAAGTCCAAACGAGTAAGCACACCAAAAATGCTATATGTTCGTTCAGACCAGTTTAAATAGTTTAAATATAACAATTTAGAATGTTTACACCAAAGATTCAAATTGAAGTTAAAATAAAACACGTCACCTCAAACATTTGGCTCAGTTCGCCGAATCTGAACATATCTCTGACGAAGCTGTAATGCCAGTGGTTGTCTACAGTGTGTTTACAATCATTTGTATGCTGTGTGTGCAATACCATATCAAAGTGATTCAAAGCTAGGGCCCACATGCATGTGACAGGTGCTTTCATACTTTATGGGTGCAAAAGTATGAAAGACCCAGCCAGCAAGCCAGCCATAGAGACGTACACAAGCCCTTGCGTCGCTCCTTGCGTCCCTTGTGGTCTCGGTCGCTCTCCTCGCCCAGCAGCATCCTCTGCAGCTCCTTCCTCTCCTGCTCCTCCCTCTCGCGGGACAGCTGGGAGCTGGTCTTCTTGTTCTGCAGCATGTTCTCGATGTTCTTGCCCATCTCCTCAAAGTCGCTGTCCTCGGCAGAGCTGCTGTCCGTGTCGGTGGAGAGCACCTCCGTGGACTCCAGCACCCTGGGGAGAAGGCAGACGGAGATGTGCAGGATTAGAAAGAGCCTATTGGTACTGTCACGTCATTCCAGGAAGTAATTCCTCTGCCTGACAACACATACACGTTGTCAAGGTAGTAATTCCTCTGCCTGGTACCAAATCATATCTCTAGTATCGTTGAGCACGTATATTAACCCTCCCGCTGTCCTAAGGCATTTCAGCAGACTACCAGGGAGGGAACCAAACGCGGAATGTCATATGTCCGTGTTTTGGTTGGCACCCGCTACTGGCGACTGCACCGGGTCATTTTGGCCCATAGGACAGCAGGAGGGTTAAACATCCCCTTCCATATTTGGGATTTACTTGGCGTATTCTAACCAATCAGTTTGCCCATTACTTGTTCTGCAGGTCGAAGATCCTCTGGCACTCCTCTTTGTAACGCTCCTGGTGTTCAGCTACAGAGAATCGGGACCCTCTGGCAAACTTGCTCATGGGGCCCTCACCAGAACGAGCCTGCTCTGTGGACATGGTTCTGACCACGTCAATCACCTCCCAACGAGACAACTTCTTTATCTGAGAAACACACACACGACATGATCAGTAGACTTGGAAGTCCCATATAGACTATGACAAGGAGTACGCTTCATGGAGCGCTCCGTATTCTCACCTCCTCCTCTGGAACTCCAAACTTGCGCAGCAGCTGCTTGGCGTTCTTGAGCGAGAGCCTCCTTAGGTCGGCGTCCGTCCCTGTCACCGTCTTCTTGGCTGGCTGCGGCTCCCTGTCGTCCTGAGACACGCGGCGGGACAGGTGTTACCGCCCAACTCTCCATTACCACGGTTACACAATATAAATTCAATGATGAGGCCGAAAGCGGGGGTTGGTTTGCCCGGCGGCCATTTACCTTCTGCTGCGTGGGCTTGTTGGGCACCTTGACGTAGGAGAAGCCTTCCCCACAGCCTGTGGGGTCTGCCACGCCCGTCACCTCCAGCAGACACTTCCCCTTCATGGCGGCAATGAAGGCCCTGGTGGTGTTCCATGGGGCTGTGCGAACCTATGGGGCACACATCCGCCATTATGGAGGTACAGAGGCACGTGCCATATATTCTGACAGAAGCACATCGTGGATCCGAACCTCGTCGTCAATCTTCATCTGAAAGTCCTCCTCGTTTTCTTCCTCCGGAGCAAAGAAAGACTTCTCCCCGTAGCCAGCATCCTGGTGGTGGGGAAGAAATGGCAGCTGAGACGATGTTGACCTATACAGACCGCCGGTTAACAGTGGTCTACAGATGAACGCTGTCCTACCTTCAGCCTCTGCTCAGCCACTAGCATGCTGTAGTAAGCACAGCACTGCTCTGGAGAAACCATGGCTCTGATCTCCTCTTCTGTAGGCAGTCTGAAGTCCGGCTTCAGCACCCACCAGTTGGAGTCCATCCCTGGGGTGGAGATCAAGATGTAGTCAGACATCATCCCTTTACACGAACACTCGCTTACCACTGGTCTTTACAAAGAAGGTTTAAAACATCATCCTGTCTGTGTCCATGTTTACTTGCATTCTAGCATTTATTCAAAATGGCACAGAGAACTGAGGCTAGGCAAGTAAGCTAACGTTCTAACACAAGGTTCTCACAAATCCACATTGGGAGAACAGAACTCCTGGGTTCTATGTAAATGTTGGCCAACAAGCAGACAAAACCTCCTGCATCATTGTCATGAAAAATGCCCTCCTAGCTCCAGTATCTGGCTGACAACATCCTAAAGCCTAGTCTCCACCAAGAAGAGGTCTGACACAGCAAGTGGGAAACAGGTTTGCTTGGTAGGTACCAGCTTGTTGCCGTTATTGGGGGATGTCTTTGGGCGTCTTTTATGGGCGTTAACCGATGATACAGTATGTGGCATGATCAGTCATAGCCAATATGATGAGCACAATAAAAGGGAAAGAAGAATCTTAGTACATGAGAGCTAAAAAATACAGTATATGTTGTATATATACTGTATATGTAGTTTAACATGCCATTTTTTTAAATAAGAAAGGAGATTATATACTTGTTGGATAAAAAAATGTTTTGTGACAAGCTACATTTTATTAAATAAACGCTACATTTGCATATTGAAATGCTATTTATTGTCAGTATTGTCAGTAAATCTGGCAACAGTGTTACCTTGGTTTATTTGTGGTTAGTTGAACACTTTGTTAGTTTAAATTTACACATATGCCTTCTTGTTTAAACGTGAAAAAGAACTGCGCTCTGTACAGTTCAGTGGAGTCACGCCCGATGACACGAGTGGCGAGTCTCCCTCTGTCTCGTGCCGTGTCATGTTGTGCAGTGTGGTCAGCTTATGCCTTGGTGGATGCTAGCACTTATAACTACCTCTTACCTGTCCAGTCAAATCCATAGTCAAAAATAGCTGCCTTCTTTTTCACTCTCCTCTCTGTCAATATGAAGGCACACTACTGCTGACTGAGCACCAACAGCTTCAAACAAGACACACTTCAACACTGCCCTGACACACAACCAGGTTGGGGTAATGAAACATTGTTACAACATTCACATGGACGGTTTACCAACCATCTAGCAGTCAGACTATTCCAATATGTCAACAGCAGATGAGGGTGTGTGCAATGGTTTGTATACCTGTACGTTTAAAGTCAGCACAGAGTTTTAACCGTTTCCGGATGCTGCTCTCAGAGTGAGAGGGAAAAGCTTTCTTTATGTCCTCCATACGGATCCTCCGTGGCCGGTCTTTGCTCTTCCAGAATAGGCGGTAGATGAACACCTGCAGACGCAGCAGAGTACGTGTGTCAGTCAGCCACGGTTGACAACAAACTTGTTACCTGCCACAAATACCTAAGCAGAACAACATATTTGCAAATATTGCCAGTCTCCTTTAATGCTTTGTCTGTCACCTGTAGAAAGTCTCTGATGTGGGTGTTGGCTCTCTTAGAGTTTGGCCCAGGGACCTCAAAGAGAGGACACTCCTGACCGACCACAAAGATGTCCACCAGCTCCCTGATATAGTAGCCCTGCCGCGTCCGCAGGACCAGGAAATCCGTCTCGGGCATCTTGTGCAGGTAGATAGGGGCACGGAACAGGTTGTTCTCAAACGCCTGAAAGAAAGGCGTGGAACATGTGAGCTTCTCCGTCGACAGGACAGTCTTGAGACAGTAGATGAACCGCTAAGCCTGGTGGGCCCACCTGCAGCAGCTGGCCTGGGTGCAGAGAGCCCAAGAATGGAGAGGTGTGGCAGTACACCGTCTCTCCGTATTTACAGTCCGGCGCCCCTGGATCCTTCCCGGGCTTCTAAAACAAATAATAAAAACAACGTCAAACATGACGAGCGTATTGCCCCGGGACGACGTGACAACAGGGGGAAGGGCGTTCCCCACCCACCCTCTTGTAGTAGTTCTTGATCTTGGTTGCCATGCCGACTTGCATGAGGAGAGGAGGGTATTCCTCGCTGTACTCGGCCAGGATCAGATCCCCGTCCTTGCCGGTGAGGTCCTGGGCCGTGCGCATGAAGAACATGTCTCCTCCACCGGAGGCCTGCCGCTCCTGCTCCCTCATCTGGGACAGCACACACACACACACACACACACACACACACAGAGCGTGAGACGACAGCACCATAGGCAAACAATGTGAAACACACCAGGCCACAGTGAGGATGCTGGAGAGATGCTGGCTGGGATCTAACAGGGGCTCCCAACCTTAGCCTTCTTCTTGATGTGCTTGAGCAGCGACTGGGAGGGGTGCGGGCCAGGCTGGGCCAGCGCTCCAAAGGAGTACTTCTTCAGGGAGGGCCGGTGGAACTGGCGCAGCTTCATGGGTCCCATGTGTGTGGGGAAGAAGGGCTGCCTGAGCTCCACCGCTGGGATGGAGTGCTGCTCAACAGGCAAGGACAAGCGGTGACTTGGTGGAGGTCAGGTACATGCATGTGGGGACTGCGTTTGGTTAGAAGTCAAAACACCTGTTTGATAGCTACACAAGCCCAACAACATTTATTTGTATTGATGCATAGCGTACATGTTTAACAAAACGTCAACATTGCTTTAGAGCTAATTGAAACACCTACAGTATAGTAAGGGCTCACTCTAAGGACTCACACCTCTGTGGTCCCTTTATAATGTTGAAAACCTGTTAGCTCAGGGTAGGACAGGCTAGTGGTTAGGGAGAACGACTCCCACGAGAAAGGCCCTGGGTTTGATCTAAATAGCAGCAAAACATATTTACACAAATACAGATTTGTAGCTTGATTGTAGCTCTAGCCGTAGAGCCAGCGCCTTACCTGAATGATGTTACCACCGAAGGTGCCTCTCAGGCCCTGCTGTTTGGGGTAATAGAACTCGTCGTTGGACAGGTTCCAGGGGTCCTTCACCTCAGGCTGGGACATGTTCTAGGTGAGGACACGACACAGCGGTCAAATCCACACCAATCTCTCAACTGATCATACACGCATGGCGCGATGACGACTGCTTTTACGGTAATGCGTCCCTTAGCATCATTAGGAAAACATAGCGTCCCATATCATTATTATGACATGGTATGTCGGTTGTTTGTTTATTTTATTCCCGTCATCCTGTTAGCTTTCAACGACACACGTCTTGTCTTTCATTAAGTGTTCCTTCTGTCCCTGTCCCACCGTAGCTGAGTACCTGCTGTGGTTCGTCCTTGATCACCCCGGTCTTCCCTAGCAGGATGCGGCTCTTCTTCAGGGCAGACTCCTTCTTGTTCTCCTTGGACGGAGAGTTGGACGTCCTCTCCTCCTTCTCATCGGGGATCTCTACAGGGACACAACAATGCGAAACACATAAGCGACGGCTTCCTCACTTGACGGGTGGGAGGCTGAATACGAAGCCTGTCGCACCGAGGATGATGTTCTCGTCGTTGGGGTCTAGAGTCAAGACGGGCGGGTTCAGGAAGCGGTCCATGGCCTGGTCATCCCAGATGATGTTGTCCTCCCAGCGGCCGTAGACCAGCTCCTCGCTGTCGATGGGGAAGATGGAGAACCACTGGGAGTCTTCTTCGTGTGAGACTGAGCAGCAGCAAAAACAGCAAAGTCAGTAAAGTGCAACACTCTATAGCAATATAATGTATAGCAATGAGTGGCTAGCTCTAGCTATCGTCAACTAGACGTTTAAAAACAGTCCCACCCCTAGTAGCTAGCACTGTGATAGCAGCTGACAGCGGTCGACAAGCAGAACACTACCTTGATGGTCGTGGTTGATTTTGTCACGCTTGGAGCCAGTAATGGAAGGGGCTTTGGCCATGGGTGGAGGTGTGGGAGGAACCAACAGGGAATTGCTCCTCGTAAGGCCTGTGGAACACAGACAGACACGTTGAGTGATAAGTTAACAATGCCTCCGGGATTTAATCAAGCCATCTACCTGCTAGTTTGTTGTTTTTGTATATTGCCTTGTATTAATGCATACCCTCTGTTTTATTTATTGTTACTGTGCTTCTTGTGGTTGTTTAATATTCATGACTGTAGCGCTTTGGGTCAAGAAATGGGTATTAGAAATGTAACCAAGATAAAATACAAATCTAAAACAAAATAAATGAATAATAAAGTTAGATTATTATAAATCATCATCATCATGTTTGCCGTGTTGGTGCATGCAGGCTCTTGTACCCTGCTGTGCGTTGTAGGCGTTGGCGTTGCGGGTCATGCTGGAGGGCAGCCACCCTGCCAGGCTGGCCCTCTGGGTCTTAGTGCCCTTGTGCTTCACATCCTCGCCGTTCCAGATGATGTCATCCTCCCACTGGAGCTGCGTGACCATGAGGAAGAGCTCGTTCTCCAGGCTCTTGGGGTCCTTCTCCTCGACGGCGTCCTCCTCCTGGAACACAGAACGCTGTCTTACACGGGAGCCAATGAAATCGTCCGGAAGAGCTTATTCGTTCGCTTCCCGAAGAATACCGACCGCTTCCTCGGCTGGGGCCTTGGGCAGCTCCTGGCTCTCAGGCTCATCGCTCTGGTCCTCTTTCAGCCTGAAGCCATAGTTGAAATTGCTTCCATCCTCAGGAATCCCCAGCATGTCATACCACAGCTGGGCCGGCCCATAGCGCCACTCGGCCACTTTGGGACGAGACTCCGCCTCCTTGTCACAGTCACCGCACGTCTGGGAGAATTTAGATTCGACTGGGGCCATCATGGTTATCTGGACGGGAGGTATTCAGACAAAGATAATGTAATGTAATGATTAGTATAGTCACTTGCCTAGTACTGACACAGTTATAAAATAGTTCAAGTGGCTCTATAGGACTCTAGGTGTCACACGAAGCACACCAGCATCTCAAACCAAAACAAACCAAACAAAGCACGGCTGGCCTAGATATGGAAACAAAGAGCAGAGGAGCTTGGATTACAACACGCAGAGGGAGTGTGAGGTCACTCCTGCTTGTTCGCTGTTATATTGTATATGTTTAAAATATTGTATAGATCACCTTTAAGACTAAGACTTAAGGAAAAAAAAACACAGAGTACTATGGCTTCTGAGATACGAGCTATATCCAACCTTGGCTAGACAGAATACTAATGTAGGAGAAACATTTTGCATGGTTGCTCTTTTCATAGGCTACAACAAACATACTTACACCAGCATTAACCATTACACTGTAACTGTGTTCAAACCTTGCAGACGTACCTCATCATCTGAGAGGCACTGCTCTGGGGGCGGAGGAAGAGCATACTCGTACGTCCATCCAGACTTCTTCTCCTGGATGTTCTCGATGGGTTCTCCCTCTGGAGGAGGCGTGCCAGGCTGTGCGTCCCGGTGTTTACGCTTCTTCTTCCTGCGGGCGCTCCTCCAGACGGACGGCATGTTTTTCCCCGGGCCAAAGAGTCGCAAGAACCGAAGAACCTGGTCCAATAATGTTTACTTAATCTTCACTTAATCTTTCCAATCACACAAATAGCCTCAAAAAGAAACGTCCCAAAGGAATCAACAACACCACAATATCCTTAACCTCCAGGAATTGCTTTGAAAACACAGGAAAGCACAAAACCAGGATGAAAGGCAAGGCCTCAAATAAAGAAGTCACGTGTCCCAGTTATCAGTGCCATAACAGGCCTGTATTGACAATGCGATGGACAGGTGACAAGAGTTTCTCATACTAAAATGAGACAACTAATTGAAAAGCAACCACCAAAAAGGGCCCTTACCCTTCCGGGACGGAACTCGGGGAAGAGCTGCGTGACGCCAGGCAGGGCTTTGGCAGCATCCTTCTGCATGATGCCAGCCAGGGGCAGGCAGAGACTGTCTGGGGGGCCACCGGCCCCCGAGCCCCGGCACGGGCGGTCGGTCTCCGACTCAGAGTCTGAGGAGCTGCTGAAGTCCACCTTGTCGCCGATGGACGAGGGGGCGATGATGGACGGGAGGATAATGCCGTCGCCCTCCTCTCCGCCTGTAGCGAGGGGTTAGCGACCGCTGCGTTAGCAAACACCTCCGCGGTGACGCGGCAGCAACCGTTAGGTCTGCCTGGAGACACATATAGCCGGACTAGCACATTCTCCTCACCGCCTGCCGTCTGAGGAGAGGGTTCCTCTTTCTTGCCCGGTGTAGCCAGACTCGGGGGCGGCGGTGGAGGCATGAGCTTGGAGTCGATGTCCTCACAGTCGGCATCATAGTCATCCTCATCATCTTCATCAGGCATTAAGATCAAATACATATGCTATTGAGTTCTGAAGCTGGCTATATTTAAGCGTAACGATAATGAGTAACAAAATGTAAGTGTGTCTACGCCCTCATACCGGTTTTCCTGCAGGGTTGCAGGGTCCCCATAGCCTGGCGGTACTTCTTTGTTTCATCGTCAGCAACCTCACTGATGTCAGAATAGTCGACTGCATCCTCTGTGCTTTTTACCCAACCTGGACCAAGGCAACACAACCTTTACAACGCCCCCACGCCGCAGTACAGACATGTGAAGCTACAGTATGTATGTAAATGTATATAGCGTGTATGAAAACTGTTTTGGCTTCATGCTCTATCGTTTGTATCGTTACAACATGTCATGATGTCGTTTTCAGGATATTTTCTGACCTATGTCGGGATATGGGTTTTTGGCCATATCGCACAGCGCGAATGTTGGGTATGTTTATCCTCACCCTCTGCATCTGTGCAAGCGGAATCCCTATTTTCCTCCTTGTCGTTGTCATCCTCCTCACTTGCAGTGATCTCTGTGATGAGTGAGCCCAGGCCCAGAGTGCCCAGACCCGCCAGATGCTTCTTGGACTCCTGAGGAGGGAAATTACATGGGAACAAGGAATGTACCACTGTCCTGTGCAAATGATAAAAACTTTACTATTACTTTAGAAAAATCTACTCACATTGTCAAGAACGCTGTCACCCTCCAGCTGGCCATCTTCATTGATGTTTCCAAAAAGAAAGCCTGTTAGAGAAAATGGGCGGTCTTGGTCCTCATCACTGTCTGAGTCTGACATTCTGAAATAATAGGGACATACATATTTATAAATTCATATTACGTTTTCAGTTTAAAGAGTTGTCCAAGGCGTCAAACAGCAGTATGTCAGTGTAAAGCTTCAACACCCAACTCGCTCACGTGAAAATAACAGTAACACATTTTCCAAGGCAAAGGCAAAAGTCATTGTATGTTTATCAATGCAAGATTCAATCATATTGAGTAAGCACGGTTATAAAATGTGCAATTTGTTTAGATCATAATCCACGCAACAGATCTCTTTCTGGGTAGCTCATTTTAACACACTCTAGTGGCAGCATAAAAAGCTGCCATTAGCAGTGCTAGTAGCAGTGCTAATACCACTGCTATTCTATTATCACGCTGCTATGTTATGGAAGTAAAACAAATTAACTGTAATTAAGCTATTACACGTTAATACAATTGCAACATAGTCTTACCTTCTATTAAAATCCGGTACACAATATTTGAGCCAGCTTTATGTATTTGCTAACTAGCTTTAGCAGCTCCCAGTCTGTCCAAGCAGGTTGGCCAAATAATACATGCTAAAATATTATAACATCCAAATTATGAGTCAGAAGAAGATTTAAATTACTGTTTCGGTTTTTGTATGTGTATTTCAGTTTGAAATTGTGTGAAGATACGGGTTTATGTTAAGTTTCCGCGTACAGCAGAGGATAAGTGACTAGCATTGCTAACCCTGAAGCATCAGCCCTTTACCCGATGTGTCACGCATGCGCGTTTCCTGAAGTTGGCGTAAACTTCATGTATAGGTAAACTACGTATCACATCCATAAAGTCAAGCGCCGCGCCTTTCTGTATCCATAGTTCTCAGTTAGGAAGAAATAGCATCCAATGTCTAGTTGTTCAGAGTACCCATAATAAATGTAGGAATGCCGCATGACTAATTATGTTTTATTTACTAGAATCTATAACT
>JAODUG010000006.1:1592342-1619783 GCA_027564795.1 Aphredoderus sayanus
CTGAGATAATAAATAAAAACACCAACCGCTATTATATAGTGTTATTTCCCGATACATATTTAATAAAGATATGTGGATTAAGAGCTATTTTCAAATTGAACTGTACCTTTATTCCACACAAATGTAATATTAGTGTGTGCCCCTCACAACCGCTGCAGTTGCAGTTTATCTTATCCATATTAACTGTAAAAAGCAGTTTTAATGTGAAAGAAAACACCACAATCATATTAATTTAGCCAGTTTTAATAACTTTAAAACATTGTGTTTGGAAAAAAGTACAAAAGTGATCCTGTACGCCACAGTATGAAACCAGCTCAATAATGCATGGTGAAAGGTGTGTTCATTTAAAAAGCATATCCTACAGACAAGATCATTTCAACTGGCCTTACCAAACACATACTCACTAAAACAGATACAAGCAATAGTTTAAATACAATGGCTGATCCCAGCAATACCTTTACAAGTTATCCTTAAAAAACTAATTAAAAGTGGGGAGAAATGTCTAAAAGTACATTACAGTACATGAGACCACAATGCCAAACAGTATATGGCAATAAGTCATGCAATATTACAATCGTTCCACTAAAGAGAAACAGCAAAGCACTACAGCTGTCATAAGGTAAGAAAGAGGACAGCCAATGTGTCTCTCTTGTCAGACAACCCTTTAAAAATGTTCATTTGTTGTTTTTGGGTTGATGTTGAGAGTTCTCTACTGCTGGCCAGCAACTCTTCACTTTACTCACTTTTGCATACATTATTTGTAACGTTGAGCAAGGTCTCCATTGGGGAGGGGTTCTCTTCATAATCACGTCCATTTATAAAAATATAACTAATTGCTATTGAAGAAAATCCCAAAATGTGAGAGATTCCGAGTATGTTGTGAAGAAACAAAAAGATTAGAAATACAGTTGAATAAATAAATTGTATGACGTCCATAGAAATCAAAGTGGATACATGGCATTGACAATGCTATCCACATATGAAAACCATGCTTAAGTTTGGCACGGCAGTGTTAAAAACCTGGGGGCTTCTTTCTCCACTTTCCCCACAGTAACATCCCATCCAGTGTCACGGTTGTCATGATAGAAACACCTATAAAAAAAGTTTGACATTTGAAGGATGGTCTCTCGGCTTGATTCATCAGGCGATGTCCATGTGTACAGCATGGTCTGGGTTTTACCAATAATAAACATAATCAATGTTGAATGAGTGAGAAAACACAGGAGGGAGACCTTCACAGTGTTACACTCTGGCTGAGCATATTGTTAGGGCAAAAGCAAAGAACTTCCTGTCCTGTCAAATTTTTTTCCCTTTGAGAGAGCTGCCACTTGTTTCATCAACTCCCTGTTCTTAGCCTGTGGAAATACAAAAGAAAAACACATTAGGGGAAAATAATTTGTAAGCATCTTGGTTACTAAGAAAACAACACTTTATTTCAATTGACCCCTTGACTAAAATTTATAAAACTTTATCTTGTAATGGTTTAAGACTGGATATTTACACTGATAGTCTCAAACATGAGTTATGCACCTAAGATTATGATGTCGACCCAATCACACCATGTTAGTGCCGAGTCTGTCACCAGCTAAAGGATCTGTGCATCTCTAATGTTCACACAAGACATATCTGTCCATAGTTGGAGCACCATTAGACCCTAATTAGGTAAGTTATGTTACCCCTAACGGATATACTTTTGTCTTTCTAGCCATGTATCTACACCCATGAGGAAACACACGGTATACATATATAGTACACGCATAAATCATAACGGATTAACATGGGCACTCGTACCACTACACAGCAGGCTATGACTCACGTGTCGGTACACATTCCTCCCATAACCATGCTTAAAAATGCTTTGCCTCTTAGTAACACTGCTGTCAGTTAGTTGCCCTCACGCCTCAATAAGCCTTGGGCGCCCAACACCCTGTCACCCGGTGTGTGTTTTGTCCCTCCTCTGAGCAGTGCTGACTAGGAGCACACCACAAGCATTATGGGAGATGCCCTGACCCAGTCCTCTGGCCATTTAGCCCTTGTCAACACGTTGACTACAGAAAAGACCGTTCACTAGGGCCTAATGTATCCCGGACCTTGATGTGCCGTTATTACATGATAATAAAAGTTATTCTCTCCATCTTCCAGTGGTCAGAATGTTTTGGCTCAGCAATGTATATCAATTACTGCCAATTACTGTTAGTACACCAACAACAGTTAGTGTGACACTTTAACCATCCCTAGCTCATTACTAAATATGGGCAGAATATGCATGTATAAAACTGTTCCTCACCTGTTGCTGTTCCATTGACTCTTTGTGCGCTTTCTCCATGTTGTTCATCTTTACCCTCATATTGGATTCCTGGTATTGAAAGTCTGCCTTGAGCTCTGTGAGCTGGGAAAGACATTTACACCAGTTATGTATGCATGAGCAATGACAGCATCATCTAATTTCAGATAATGTCTATGTGAGAATTGTACCTTGCGGTCTTTCTCTAAAATTGTCTGGTCCCTCTGCTGCAGAAGTCTCTTGAGAGACATAACTTCCTCTTTCAGTTGGCTGATAAGGATGAAGTTGTCAGTTCCACCTGAATCCATGGACTGGGTTATTGAACTGCTGAAAGGACAAGTAGAATAGTGAGATTTGGAGATGTCCAGATTCAGGCAGTCAACTCAAGCAGGGTAAAACATTACATATAGCAAACAACAAACCTCACGTTGAGACTTTGTAATATTCCTAAGTGGTCAATTGTATGTCTGAAAACATGATCATACCTGTCCCCATTAGATGGCTTCATCTCCAGCTTTGGTTTCTTCTTTGGGGTCTCCTTCTGGATTGAAGACGATTTATGGCTGCAAAGGTCAGAGTACAGTGAACACTGATTGCATGACCATACAGTGAACAGATAAAATAGGCCTACGGTTTTAGGTTTTTAAGACACTCGTTTTTACCTCTGCTTCCATAGTCCTGGTTCCTGCTCTGGACTCAAGCTACCACTTAATCTGTATAACACAAGTTACAGGCTTATAAGCAAGACAGTGCTTTTCCATAGCTGAACACTATGGGCCTGGCAAAAGGTTAGCAGAGGAGGACCTACTTGTGGTGAGAGCTGCTGTGCCTGTGTTGGTGGTGGTGGTGATGGTGCGGTCTGGAGTGATGGTCCTTCTCGTTAAGTGACGAGGAGTTTGAGGAGCCGAAACCCTTCCTCTGCTCCTTGGTCTTCTGAAGGACACGGCGGTAGGACAGTGTGCAGAGCCAGCACAGCAGCTTCCCATCCACCTGACACAAGAGAGAAGTCACACAATCACCACACTACCTTTCCAGCAAGTGTGTGTGTGTGTGTGTGTGTGTGTGTGTGTGTGTGTTGTGTTACTTTGCATACCTTTCGCCTGCCCTCCTCCTTGCGATCAAAGGCGCATTGCTGTTTGCACTGCTCGCAGGTCTGCGGAGGACCATATTTCTTTTCTGAGTTAGTACAACGCTGGCACTTTGTCCCTATAAAAGCTGCGATGATGTTACAGTACTGGCAGGGTTTGGGCTGTAACGAGAAGTCAAAAGACCAAATATTAATAACCCAATCTGAATGAAAACAAGCATTCACTGAATACAACTGAAATATTCAAACTGACTAAAATGTGTCAAAAAAAGAGAATCAGTCACTTACTGTCCCAAATTGCTTCACGTTCTGTGCACATTTCTTGCAGATTGTATTCGTTTTACTGTAAAGGAGCACACCAATTCATTAACTTAAAATCAGAATTGCAATGAATTCCACTGGGTCTCAGTGGGCTGAGAATGCCAATCAGAATTCCACTGGGTCCAGGTATAAGAAGTCTCACCTTTCCTGCTGAAACTCTGACCTGCAGTATGTGCACTTCACAATGGGATGTGCGATGCGGCACTCCTATGGTTAAAAAAAGAAAAGAAAAAAATCTTTTATTAAAATGTCACAAAGTTGTGATACATTTCAACAATTACTTTTTAAATGGTATAAAGCTTGTGAAACACCACAACAATACGTTTTAGTACTAGTATTGAGAATTAGAGCACAGATTTATATTAGGTATATGTCCAAACATCTGTGCAAAGATGGGGAAGCTGAGATCCAGCAAAGACATCCCACTTATTTGAGTAAATTCAGCATATCGAAACATAATAAAAAATATAAAATATAAAATGAATATCTACAATTGAGAACTACAGCATATGATAACAATTCAGAAAGTGATGTCACCAGTCATTTAATTGGTTTGCATCCACCCTGATACTGAAAGCTGTCACTGCCTTGACAATTAAGCGATCACATTTCTGATCTGGTATCTATTGATGCAACAGATAATAGTATATTTCCATGTAGGGTGAGACCTATTTAGTCTCAAATCATTTTAACAGCTGTAATTGTTAACATTTTCGTACTGTAGTGTATATTTTAAATGTATTAACACATTTAAGAAACAGATGGCCTAATATGTTATTAATATTTAATAAAAAAGGTTTACTTTCTTAACATTATATAAACAATGCTGCCGTCATTGCATTAGAGTTTCCACTTTCCGTGTTAGAATTAAGATTTTTAAAAATATTACATAATCATAACCAAGCCTGTCTGCCAGTGCCTGGTTTACCAACCATCATATCCAAATATAAAGAACAGTCATCAAGCTTGCCAGCAGAATCCTTTATTCTACCTCCTAATGCCTACGGCACTGCCCAATCAGATGTTGTATTATTGGCAGAACCACACATATTCCCAAACCTTGCACAGCTGCTGTCCCTGCGACAGTTCTTCAAACGGGTATCGTTGATTACACTTTGTACACGCGTACAGAGCCGATGTTGCCATTCTCGTGAACAAAAGTAACTGAGCTAAATCAGGCTAGCCGAGCCCACGTAGAAACCAGGCGGATCACTGTTGCCGTTGTAGAAGCTGGTTGTCCAGAAGCTAAATACACGTTCAGTTAGATCCAACTGTGGCTAGCTAGCTAGTAAACCGTATGTACAGTATGTAGCCTACGCTTAGGTTAGCAATAGCGGGTTGGGTAGCAGGCGAAGAACAATAAACTGAAAACATCTATAATTTCCCTATTTCAATGTATTTGTTGTGTAGAGGTACTTGAGAACTATCGTCAACTAAGCCGGTACGTAAGGAACAAGTTCACAGAAACGCGACTATAGCTATTAAGTTTCTACTGTTCTTGCCAAGAAATGTATTTTTCCTGTTTTCCTTCTCTCTTTTTTGTATCGCCGACGTCGTCACTTAACCGGAAGTGGACAAACAACTACAGAAGGAAAGCCTATCGTGACACAACATCCTTGCGCGCGGTTCACATTTTGAACGGCGCAGCCAATCACAATTTTACAGTTTTAACTACTCTGAAGATACATTATTGTACTTTTTCTAAAATACGACAACTACTTCTAGAAAGTCTGGTGTGTTTGTGTTGTTATAAACAGGAAAGCACTTTTAAATTGTAGTTAGCAAATTTGATTTTAGTCTTAACTTCATAAAACGCGACATGAAGGAGACGCGTATCATATCTTCTCATTGTGTTCACTGTGTTGTTTTTTTCACAATATGCACTTTACAGTGACATGATGGGATAATGTGTAGGTTTTACGAATCCAGACTGTCACACCCCAGATGAGTGTGACAGTTTTCACGAGGGATAGTTTGAACAACATTTTTATAACGCATCTCATCCTCATGTTTGATGTTTTAAAAATTCATAGAACATGGTTTGGTAGGGGTCTAGGATTCTTCTTCCTGTACAAAAGGCATGTTTATAGGTGACCGACTAAACCACTGTTTTTACTGTCATTTCTCTGTTCTGTCGGCACCACATTTTTTGTAACCACTGGGAACACTGGAATGAGTGATTACTATCACTTAACATTTGGTATAGTAGGTTATGCTTTTCCCCCTCACAAAAAAGGCACAAATAATTTATACTTAAATGATATACTAAATTATTTGTTAAAAATGTCAAGTAATATAGAAAGTACTACAAATATATATTTAAAAAATAAGTTGTATAAAAGTGATGGATCAAAGCTAATGTAGGCTAAACAAGACACATGAAATCATTAATCTTTAAAGCCACTTTATTAAAAGGTATTTGATGACAATAAATGCCCCTTCTATTATGAAAAGAACATTTACAATACCTAAATTGGCCTAAAGCAGCAAAGTAGTGTAATGTATTATAAACATTAGCCTAGTTTAGGGAATTTAGATTTCTTTTCGTCTTTCATTAAAAGGCACTATAGCTGAATTTTAGCAAGATTTTACTGAAAGCTATTTATTATCATGTAGCTTCTGCATTAATATAACAAAATGTTGATTTTTGCAAGCACACCTTACAATTGTACTGGAAGTGTTTGGCATTAATAAGGCAAAAATGGAGTGACCCACAACTAGCACCTGAAAATGTTACTATTAGTTAATTTAACATATTAGCAGAACAATGACAATAACTGACCAACTGCCAGTGTTAGTGTTATCTTTTCATCTCAGATTTTCATTCACTTTCATAAAAAACAAAAAAAAAAACATCTGGATTGTTAAAACTTATGCTAAAATGAACAAATATCATATGATCCTTTTTTTAATAAAAATAAATATTAATCTATATAAAACTGAAGCTTTCTATTGTATGATAACATCCTATGACTTAGAGACAATGTATAAGGTTAAACCTTTTAAATACAGGTTTTCACTAAAATAATAAATAGTTGAACTAAACTATTCAGTGAGAGGAATGTAAGCTATACACACAATCACACATATTTGGTCATTAACATTAATTCAGTGACTTAAGAGGTGCTGTTTGAACTATACATTTTAAGCATTAGAAGAAGCTAGACAACACAGAAGCCCTTTCACTACGTTCTCACTTTAGTATAAATTCCTTCACCATGTAGTCATTTCTGTTATTAGTGTTCCATACCACACAATTATGTGTCTCATCCACACAATATCTTAAGCACTATGGCTTTGAATTAAATATCTATCCAAAATTTGCAGTGTGAAATAATGAACAGAGTATATATCTAGTCATTAAGGCATACTTAGTTTTACCCAACATATTTTAATATTTACTAATGTGCTAAAAACTTTCAATGATTGTAGGAAAGCTCAGACTGAAGCTCACATCACTAATTAGGTTGGATGTCTCCATCTATAAGACAATGCCAAGTACACACTACACGATTTTCAAAATCCTCAAATCGCTGTACTGCTCACAGTACAACATTCTGCCTTGTCGTTGTAATGGCATGCACACTACACAATAGAGAGCAGATGAGGCTCAAACACGACACAATCCTTCACCATGAGGAATCCACACCTGATCTTATAAACTGGTGTCACACAGAAACAAGAAATTTGTTTTCCCTGGCAAAATGTAAATTCTGTCAAGCAAGAAGCCGAGTGGTGTAGCTGGTTGCGGTTCAAGTTGTGTTGTGTGTTTATTAGTGTAATAACAGTAACCACAAAGCTTTGAGTGCCAGGGGTATGAGCCAAATACAAACTTGTTTCAAATATATATTAAACTGAGTTAGGCAGGACAATATACGAGCTTCATTCAAAACCGTGTATTATGAGCGAAAAAGTGCTGGATATGGGCAAAATGCAAAAGGACATAATGTTTGGGAAGCCATGATGGTCTTGTCAAAGAGCCAAATAAAGGTTGATAACCACACCTGCACACAGTGCAAGGTGTGCTGCTGGTCACTTACCAAAAGATTTGGCTCTGCTATATGATTTTTGTAATGACAATGAAATCATGGCTATAATCGTGTAGCGTGCACTAGGCATTAGGTTGTAGTGGCTGTAGTGTCAAAGGCTGAGACAGAGACATTGCTGTTACATCGCAGTAGAACCGTGTGTGTGAAAAGCGCAAAGAGCTGGTGGACTAACACCAGGAACAAACCCATGCCTTGGCCTTGTGACAGCGGTCATACTTGTCACAAAAGTCCTCTCTGGTGGTTATTGTGATTATGGCGGCTGTCAAACAATCGTCTGCACCGGGGTGATGGAGCGGGTGGGTGAGCCAGCCCTCTCAGAGGAAGAGGAAGCGGAGCGATTTGTCACTTCTCGTTGGAGCTCTTCCACCCTCTTTTGCAACTCGGCACGCTTGGCGAGTAGCTCCTTGTACCGCTGGTGGACAGGCTCCTGAGAAACGAAACACATTATGTTTCTCCATAAGCCATGCAGTCAATCAAACATAATTCACTCAGCCTGTTAAACAATTCATCACATGGGACTTTGTTCAGCTTACCTGAGGCCTCATGCGTGGGTTCCAACGGATGTAATAGCCTACCCAGAGCTCCAGGTGCCTCATGCTTACTACTGGGAACAACACATGGTTAGAGTAGTTTACATACAGCGGGTTGGAAAATTCCTCCAGCTGGCTGTTGATATAAGACCATAGGGACACAGTCTTCTTGGGAATCTCCTGTTAAGAAATGGATGCGGCATCATCACTCATGTACATGTTTATTTAAAGTGTTGTATTTGGCGTCACTAAGGTAAACTTATAATTAACATACCAGATTAGTATTATTAAATACATTGTATGTGAAACCAGCATTACGAAACTCAAGGTGCCAAGAAAAAAACAAAACTATTTACTTACTTCCTTCACCCTCTGCTGTTCACTGTTGCATAAGAATGTCCCAAACAGACAGCTATACAGATGGTCTAGGATGGTAACCAGGTAGTATTCGTTGAACTCAAAGGCTGCAGGGAACTTCAGTAAAAACAAATCTATTAAACCAGGTAACCATTACCTTTCGCAGGTGATTTTATTGCATCACTTAATGCCACACGTTAATGCATACCTGGCGCGTCATTTGCCAAACACAGTCAATGAACTGAATAAAAACAGGCGAGCGGTCTGCATCTGTGTGATTCTTATCCCCATGTCCAATTCTCTGAAAGAGAGGAGACAGATGAGGTGGAGGAGGTGTAATTACAACAACAATCCATTAGAAGTCAGGGGGCTTGTTTACCAGCTGGAAGCGGTGGCCAAAGCTAAGCCATTCTTTCTCCAGTAGCACCTGGAAGCCACGGAGGGTGCGGTAGTATCCGTCCAACATGAGCATGGCCAGGGAGGTGAGCTGGGCAGTGCGGTCCCAGCCGTCGCTACAGTGCACCACAACAGACGTCTTGCCAGACTCCACCTTGTCGGCGATCCGCAGTGCGCCTGCTAGAATCAGCTGCATGCACAGGCACAAGACACACGCTTACAGTGGTTGTGCAACCTATGGTGTGTGTATGTGAGTGCCTGTGACCTTTGCTGAAAAGGTTGAGTTATGAAATTGTCATTGTGGAGAAAGGTTGCTGACATTTGAACTCCGTCAAAACAAAAACAACTCTCCCTATAGTGCCATAGGGTGCTCCCTCAAAAACTCCACCTGGGATATTGTTAACACATTATGAAGGCTAGGATATTGTTGTTGTGTGCGGTCTGCACCACTTTGTTTGTGTTCCTATTTATAGAGCCAGGGCTGCTTAGAAGTTCCAGATTCATTTTTCCAGCACACAAAGGACGATTAAACAGGCACTAATTCTGCACGTACACACAATATATAACATTATTACATTATGCAATATTTTCATAATGATGGATGATTTACATCTAACCTGAAATTTTTGCAAAACATCTCTCCCGACCACCATTATACACACCTTGATGTGCTCAAGCCAGTGAGTGGACTCAAGATTGGAGAGCCAGTGGGAGTCCTCGATGTTGGGGTAGACCACGTCCTTCAGCTTGCGGAGGGACTCCCTCATCACATGGATGTTGTGAATGTCCAGGAACACCAGCTCAGCATTCTGATAAGCATCCTCGCTTTCATACCCACCTCCTTTCATCTGGGGAAAAGATAATATAGGTGACATTACATTGTACATTGCTAACATTGTACATACCCGTAATTTGGCACTATTTACTGTATGTTCAATGCATTGTAATCAGCTCACTGCATACAATTTCAACATCGAGTTGAGCACATTCCACATCGAGTTTTAAACCAAACAACACTTTAATTGAGTTTAATATAAACTCAACATCTTAAATTCAACATCACAACAACTTTGTATATTGCATATATTGTCTATAAAGTAATTGGCTTTATATAAGTGGAAATTAAGCAATGAACCTTGTTGGCCGCGGCATTCACACTGGGCCTGGCATCAAAAATGAAGAGCTTATGGGACTGTGCATTAGCATCCATAATGGCCTGAAGGTACTTCTCGTCCTCCTTACTCCGTTTTCCGTTCACCCCGACCATGGGCTGACTGCAGCGGATCACTGTAGCTTGGCTCTCCGGATGGATCCATGACAACACCTGTATATAACTGCTGGGTTAAGTGGTACAGTGCACAGTGGTTCTCAAAATTCCACAAAATTATTTTGGTATTTTGTTTTATTCAATTGTAGTTTTTGTTGCTAGTGTTATTAAGGGTCTAGCCCCATTGTTAATGCATGTTTTCTGGGGTAAAAAGTTGGCAATTTTGCCACAGAGGTGCTATTCACCAAATTTCCTCCTGGTCCACTGGCCTACACCAACAGTTTTAAAGTTGAGGTCACAAAGACTCTTTGTGA
Organism: Aphredoderus sayanus; assembly: GCA_027564795.1. Taxonomy (NCBI): domain Eukaryota; kingdom Metazoa; phylum Chordata; class Actinopteri; order Percopsiformes; family Aphredoderidae; genus Aphredoderus; species Aphredoderus sayanus. The sequence continues at coordinate 1,602,948 of JAODUG010000006.1, forward strand.
AGAAATTATGAACTGTCATGGAAATTCACAAAACTGCCGCTTCCTTATTCCGTCCTAGACACTACTGAATCCAATGCACCATGTGACGTCATGAAGCGTCTGGATAGATTTTCCGCCATCTTGGATTTTCAGTGAACCTACTTTTACAAAAGTAGGCCATTGGTATAATCTTCACCAAATTTGTTTTAGATCTTCTACAGACCATGCTTATCAAAACTTGAAGAATTTTGATAGACCAAATTGTTTGGATACAATCAGCTAATGAAATTAAGGGACGTGGCCCGTCTCAATTTAGTGATATCTTGGGAAGGGATGTCAAGCACATCCCTTCCCTGGCACACCGGTCTGAGGAGGGTCTCATTTTGGTCATGTTTGTCCACAAGGGGGCGGCGTGCATCTGCCGATTGATGCCACTTTGACCAATTAATGCAAAACTTGCTGGGTGAACTGCTAAGGGTGTCCTGGGTGTGCTGAGGCCTTCCTGCCCCTGTTGTCTTGCATCAAAGCTAGGCACAATCATGGCTGCTTGCAGGTGAAACCTTTTTTTTCTTAACTTTAATACAATGCAAATGTTATTTTGTTTTTTCTAGACTAACTTTGTAAAGTGCAGCCGAATTAATCATTAGCTTTCAACTCCTGCCAATCACTCGTGGGGTGTCATGAGTCAACAATTTGCATACCACTGCCATAGTAAACCTAGATACGTTAGAAAAGCACAAGACAGATATGCCCAGTGAGGTTTACTCACAGGTATCCTGCCCTTGGCCCGGAAGGCAGACACTCTCTTTATCTCTTCATCTGGGATGTTCACGGGCACCGCAAGAGTGGACGGGTAGGTGTCACATAGCTCATAGTGATCATTCACCTTTGTTATCCTCCAGCTCTCATTGGGTATGCCCTACCGCAAAAATAAACATGCATCCAATGTCGTTGCTTGTCAAGCTAATAGAGCAGAGAAGGAGCTACCGGAAGTAATTTTATATACCTGTCTTTTGTACTCCAACAGAGGGTCATACACCTTCCATCCATTTTCAGGAAAGACTTGCCCATATTCAAAGGCAAACAATTGCTAGGGAAAAAACATGATTGTCAGCACACTGCTGGACAGTCAAAAATTACTGTACATAGAGGACAGCACTGACTCACTCACCAGCCCATTGGAAACAGGAAATGCAAATTTCATCAGGACCTCAAAAATGGACTTCCTCAGTGAGTCTTCCGTCTGCTTGTGTGCGAACCGCAGATTACGCATATCCTGGACAGATACAAAAGGAGCAGACAATACAAGGCAGCGGCTTAATGGTCACCAGAAAACTAAGCACAAAGATACTGGGATGAGAAGACAATCTGCAAGCATGTTTACTTGCTCCTATGACTAGCAACACAAATACAATAAAAACTGTGATAGACAGATTTGCAATCTCAGAGAATGTATGTATTAAAGTTTAGTCCTGTACAGACAATTATTTGGAGTTGAGAAAAGTGTGATGCAGCAAAAGAAGACCCTCCAGGCTTCTTCCATGGTTTGCTATGCTGACCTTGCAAACTATTCCGTAGGACACGTCACCTCGGCTTGATGCTCCGCCGATTTTTTCCACACGACTCACCACCCCAAGGGGCACATCCAGAACCAGTTCCTGAAAGCCAGTAGAATATACTGTCGATGCTAATATTCTGTAGACAGTTATTTAAAAGCAGAAACATACCCTGTCTGTGCATTTGAAGAACAGTCTGTAGTTGGTGACAGTCACTGTTCCACTCAGTGCTCCATTGAAAGGACAAATATAGGTGACATCTTTAGCTGTCAGACAAAATGAGGACATTTGCTGTATTGGCTTGTTATTCAAGTAACCCATTATTAAACACGTATACTAAAAAGTCTAAACGTAGAAATCAATTGTATGTTTTTTTGGTGGGGACAGAAAAAAATACCTACCAATATCTTGCACAGTTTCATTTGGAAGCAAATGTGGTTCTTCTTCATTAGTATCTTTAAGCACCTATTGAACACATATTAAGATTTAAGACTGTCCCATGTCTTTGATTTTAGGTGTTAATACTACTTATTGAACAATAATGACAATAATGTAACTGCTGTAATATTACAACATTACTTACCTTGACAGCTTTGGGCCGTACCTGAAGACAGAAGCACATTCATTAAGAATGATCAATATTTCATTGATAAAAGTTAATTCCACAGGTCTGATGAAAATAGAAGCAGGCTACCAACCCTCTGATCTGGGGAGAACTCTGAGGTGGAAACAGACTCAGACGACATTGCAGTGGGAGGTTTTGCTTGGGCAGAGCGGTCAGAACGAGATGTGGAAGAGCTGATAAAGACAACATTGTGATGGTGGGCAGAACGTACTCATCCTTGGATCACACCGATGGAGGCTATGTTTTTTTTTCTTGGATGAAAAGCTTGAGATAACTTTAGCTACCTAAAGCACCTTGTTTACCTTGACAAGGAATCCGTACTTGGCTGCCTTGACGAGGATCGCTTGGAGCCGAGACTGTCGACGCTTCCGCTCGTTTCCATGCTCACCGTGTAAAGTGATTTAAATGACAAATAGTCTGAATTTAAAGTATGTGTGTATATCTACTGGCGAAAGTTTTAAAACAGGTCCGGGCACTTATAAAGTAAATCCAATTAAATAAGAAGCCGCCATCTTTACCCAGCCTTATGGGAACCCGAATGGTACAGAAACGCCCAACGCTAACAAAAGGTTAGCAGACGCTGCCCCCTACTGCAAAAATGAAAGTACCATTCCATCTTTTTCTGAGAAAACTGAAATGAGTACTGTATTTGAATGTTAAAAATGTCACTGATTTACTAATGTTCTCTATTATAAAATTATAGATTTCCGTCAGATGTATACATCTTATTCATATGGATGCCACCATATGCAACTCAACTTTTACATTAAGTAACTGAAAATATAAGATTCTCCAAAAAGTATGTTTTTAAAAACCATCCCTTATCCCTGGTGTGAATACACATAATACAGTATAGTCAAAGTCCTTATAGCATATATAATAGTATCTCTGGTATAGTGCATTCAATCTATGCATAAATAACAATGCAACACACTGGCAAATGAATGCAACATTTAAGCCACAAATGTTTATTGAAAATACACATAGGGAACAGGGGGAAACACACTTACTACTCACTGCTACAAAAAATGTTAACTAATTAAGTGGAACTCACTTATATACAATATTTTCATGTGCAAACCCCCATGAGAAATGAAAAAAAATATAGGTAAAGTTACTGTTTTTGGATCTAATGGTGAATCCTGTTAAATGAAAATGTACATTTCATATTAATAGAACAGCAGAAATATATTTTTTTAAAGAGCAGGGACTTCTTTATTTGACATATTTCTCCATGAATTTCTTGTGGAACTCCGACCGTAGCGTGTCGTTGACAAAGCGCTTTTCTTTCCGTGCTTCATCCACTCCTTTGGCGCAATTCTTGAACACAACATCATCATCCCACCTTAAAGAAGACAGAAAATCAATAAAGCACAATTAGTCTTTCCCTTGTTGTTGAGACTATGTGGCGGCTTTTGGTTTGAAACTCTTAAGGGTGCATGCATGCTCCTCCTGAGTGCAGACTGGCAATCCTCTCTACTCCCCCCCCCCCTTCAGTTGTCATAGAATCACAGACACCAACTAGACACATTTTTCAAATATCAAGAATGGTATGCTATAACGATAAAAGAGTACATGTTATGTGTAATATTAAGTGTCAAAGTTAAAGAGATAAGCACACCCAAAAGGTCACGTGTGTGTGTGCGTAGTGCACACGTGTATATGAGACTAAAATACCTCCTCTTGACACTAAAGGTTGTTGGAGTCGGGATTGGCTGTGGCTGTCCTGCCAAATTAATCAGTGGATTTCCACTCAAGATATTTTCCATGCGAATCCTCTCTTCTTCTGCTTTCTGCTCCCGTTCCTGGGAACACAGAATAACACTCAACAAGAAGACCACAGCCCTTTAATCAAATAGTACAGTATTACTAGATCCACGGAGATGGGGAAACTGCATTCTGTACGTCATGCATTAAATGTATTTTTGACAGTGAATCGGTATAAGATAATCTGCCCCTGAGCAGGTAAAGCAAAAGCTGAACAATCGCTAACAGAGCTATCAGACACACTCTGAAGACAGCTAGCAAACAAGTAAATCTTACTTAGTAACATAGGGCCCTGTTCTTGTCAGACAGCAAGTTTACCAACAGCCAATATCATTGCATGCAGGGCTCTCAGTCCGATCCCATGTTATGCGCACCAGACAGGGCACTTCTGAACTAACGCTTTCCTACAATCGCATCCAATGAGGCTATCAGGGTGGGTGGGAAAAGCTACGCCTAGCCATGCCCCCAGTGCATGAGAGGCTTCAGTCCAGGGCTTACTTTGCGCTCCTGCTCCTCAGCACGCTCCTTCTTGATCTTCTCCAGTTCTGCCAGCAGGGCTGCTGTGTCGTCATCATCGCTGTCCTCGTCGGAGTCTTCCTCCTCCTCGTCCTACAGCAAGCAAGACACCATCAAACAACACGGTCCACATGTTGTTGCATTGCAGGAGTTTGTCCTTAGAGAATCTACACTGATGTGATCCGGGTGTCATTTTTGCAAACTACACATGCAAAAAGCATAAATGTGTGTGTAAAGTGTGGAGTCACAGTTCAGAAGCACCTCATCTCATTTTGTCTAGCACTTACATCGGTGAGCGGGTCATCAGCATCGAGATTGGCTGCTGGGATCTGATCTAGCCTGGGTCTCTTTGAGGATGATGACGATGATGATGATGTAGTATGTTCTGGGAAGTAAAAGAAAACACTTACTGCTGCTGTAGGCAGGATATGAGTGCTGCAACAAGAGATTTTGAAAATCAACAACCCAAGAACCCACTCCCTCCTCTTCTGCTCCCTCCCACTGGAGCCCGTTGGTCTGCCATTGTGAAGCACCCACCACTGAGCTGCACTTGCAGTAATGTTACTAACTACCGTATAATTAATTATAAGGTAGAGTCAGGAGATCAGGGTAAAAAGGTCCCTATTGGTCAGAATTATTTTGAGCGCCGTCAGAAATCTAAGTTGATACTGTATAAAGAGGCAGGGACAATCAACCAGAGCAGATAGTATCACGGAACATTTCACTATCCGGTAGCTGACAAGTCTATGGCATTTTTAATAATTACACCACAGTGTATGTCTGCAGTGTGGCACTGTGGGTCAGCAGGTGATTGAAGAGTCGCTGGTTCGAACACCGCCTCCTGACTAAGTGCAGTGTCCATGAGCAAGACACACAACTGTATTGTGGCCTTGCATTGCTGACACCACCAATGGTGTGTGTGTGTGTGAGAGAGAGAGAGAGAGAGAGAGAGAGAGAGAGAGAGAGAGAGAGAGAGAGAGAGAGAGAGAGAATGGGTGAATGTGAAACGATCATGTAGAGCACTTTGAGTGGCCTGAAGGTTAGAAAAGTGTTATGTAAATGCAGTCCATTTACCCTAAATATTTATCTCGTAAATCCTACCTACTGCACAAGGAGATAGTTGTTTTATGATTATTTCTTTTTAAACCCAACACATCAACAGAAATGACTAACCTCTTGGTCCCCTTTCCCTGGTCTTTTCACGAACAGCCACACGTTCCCTCTCCTCCAGCTCCCTACGGAAGTCACGGGCACGGACCTCCTCTGGGGCATCCTGGGTCGGTTGCCTATAAGATAGCAACACACGGATCCAATCTGGTGTCACCATAATATAATAACATGAAGGCCTAAGCCAATCCGTGACTCAAAACTGAGTAGTAATATTTTTTGTGTTTTATGTTGTCTTCTTAACGCAATAGGTTTGAGTGCTGTTGAAAACTTAAGATATTAACTTATATTACCTGTATTTAATCTTCGTGTGACCAGGAAGGTCACGACTGGAATACTGTTTCGATAAAGCACTTAAATCCCCCTCTCCTTTACCCCTGCCTCCTCTGGCAGGTTCAAAGGTTGGTCTCGCAGCTGTAGTCATCTTTGATGACTTTTGTGTGCAACAAACGACAACGGTACTGGCATTATCATCTTGTTTTCTAGTGATTCATTATCTATTAAATATAAAGACCCAAAAGGCAAACCAAACTGAAGAAGTTGTAACACAACAAAGTGAGCTAAAATACTGTAGTAACGGTTAGATTTGATTAATAGTTTGAAATAGTTTGATCCATTTACCACACACTATGTATAAATGTCTTAACACTGTCATATTTAAATAGTGATAGCTAAACGTGTTTATTAAAATGTGAGTATAACAGTTAGGTACAGTACAGTAGAAAGCTAACACTAGCTAATACTGCTAGCAGAGTACTGTTAGTCCGGTTAACCAGCTGAACTTAATAACAGAGGTGATGCATAACGAAAAAAAGCATTATTTGACTCGTAATAGATAGATATAGATATATATTGCTCCTAAGGGCTTTTTAACACATCTGACTTTATGAATAAAGCGATAATTTTAATGAAATGCATACCTTTTACCGCACGAGGAAGACACAAAAAAATACAACACGGCTGTCGACGTCACTTCCTATAAGACTCGCATGTAAATACATAAAAAAAGAAGAAGAATTTCAATACCTTTTAATTGTTATATAATTATTTATTTGTTTTACTGTTTCCTCGTTTTCAGTTCAAATAACATTGTTTTATATTTTTATTTGTATGGATAATATGATAAGATGGGACCAAATGTAGCTAAACACAGGTTGCACAATTACAGACTAAAGAAATGGTTTATAAACAGGGCGAAATCTTTTGAACTATGAAAGCTTTTAGTCTGTCACATAGTGTTCTTGTATGTTCTGCCTGTGTTTTTCAGTCTTCTATGTTGGCTGTATGCCATCATCTCTTGAAAAGACTTGTCCTTCTGTCTGACAGTGCTGAAAAGAACATAATTAGGATAGAAAAAAGCCTGGTTTTTCTTTTATAACATGCCATCCTATGTCTGGGGACTGTGACACTGGAGAGCAGGGATTGCAGGACTAAAATCATACTGAGATCCTCTTTGTAGACAGTAAAGCATAAGCCTATTCTCCTTTGGCTATTTGTTTTTATGCAAAGCATTTATGATATTATAGTGTAAGCATTCTCATATTGACATTTGTTTAGCTGTCAGACAAAAATAAGACATTCATTTTATTCACAAGACAAGAACTATTATGTTGGATCAGTCAGCATCTTTCAGTTACAATAAGATGATAATACAAAAATTATGATTAATGATATGATAACCAGACAAGACCAGAGCAGAATCAGAATACCTTCTCATTTCCAACATAAAGATGTTGTAGGTATTTTCTATTTCATTATTTGTATTGGATTTAGCAATGTTTTATAAAATATTAGGTAAACATTTAGCTTGCTTACCTTCCCTTCCTATGGTCACAAACCAAGGAGTGGGACACCCCTGGTTTGTCGTTTAGCTCAGGTTGTGAGAAATTGTTCTGGATACCACAAGACATTCATATCTAATATTATTGCTTGTTATGTTCTCATGTTTACATGTTCCTGTCTGAATAGAAGACCCAAAAACAGACACATGATGTTATTTTCCTATAATATTAAACAATTACATTTAGAAGTTAATCTTAGGAGTTACTGTATAGTGGTTCAGTGGCACAAGTAATAGTGAGTTGAGATTTGGTATCATACCGCAGTATACTTATTCTGAAAGCCTACATCTTATTGATGAAACAAAAACAAAACAAACAAAATTAGAGTCTCAATATGAGAATGCGTAATGGCTGCCATTTTCTTCTGCCACACAATAAGCACATTTTCTTAACCTTCCTGTTGTCCTTCGGTCAAAAAGACCTGCAAAAAGCAGCCCCATGGTCCTCTTCTCTAACCATAACCCTAACCCTAGGACAAGAGGAGCATTAAACTACCTGGCCTACATTTTCAACAAAATGACCGTGACCCAATCTGCAAATGAAATCTCAATGAGTATTATATATGTATTATAATGAATAAAAGTATCAAAATGTGACCGTCAGACCTGTTAACTAGGGTTAGGGTTAACCCCACCACAAACCTTAACACATACCCCAACCCTGGTGTTAGCGTTAGGGTTAGCCCCAACCCCAGCACAAATTTTAGTGATAGGGTTAACCCCAACCCGTGTTAGGGTTAGGGTTGACACCAACACCAACTCAGTGTTACGGTTAGGGTTAAACCCAACCCCAGCTCGGTGTTAGAGTTAGGGTTAACCCCAACCACAGCCCCAGTCTTAGGGTAAGGGTTAACCCCAACCCCAACACCAACCCCAGCCACAGTGTTAGGGTTAACCCAAACCCCAAACCCCAATGTTAGGGTTAACCCCAACACCAACCGCAGCCCTGGTGTTAGGGTTACCCCAACCCCAACTCCAACCCCAACCCCAACCCAGTGTTAGGGTTAGGGTTAACCCCAACCCTAACCCCAACCCCAGCACCAATTCCAGCCCCAGTGTTAGGGTTAGGTTTAACGCCAACCCCAGCCCCTGTGTTAGTGTTAATGTTAACCCCAATTATAGCTCAGTGTTAGGCATAGGGTTAACCCCAACCCCAGTGTTAGGGTTAGGTTAACAATATTAAATATGTGCTTGGAGTTAATTTAGACACACTAAAAGACCCATGATGTACATATAATAAAATAAATTATACATACAATTACCTCACTTAAACACCACATTAAAATGTAATTGAATAAATAGGCTGTCCTCTTGTTTTAGTAAAATATATAAACACCTGAGACTGGACCACTTAATGAGATACGGATTATTAGAAGTAATATGACCTTGCAATGGCCAAGATGTTGGGATGAGTTCAGCATGTTGTTTAAGATAAACATTCACAGACATTGCAATCTGTTTAATGAGCCTTGTTTAATGATTTTGCCTTGTGGCCACTGCTGAAATAGGTGTTGTAACCAACACCTGAGAGTGCAATTGGCCCAGTGTTGTCATCGTCACAGAATCTGTAACTGAATCATCAGTTGAAAGTGCCATTGAACTATACCAAAGGCTTTCTGATGACAAAGTTACTACCGCAGCTGTACAAAACACAGCAGCATCTTCAAAGGAAATGTAAATAAACCTACAGTCTGCCAGCAGCAGCATAGAAGTGAGTGGGCTTTGAGTGGGTAAATGAGTGGGCTTTGATAAAAATCAACATAAGAATCCATCACATTCAGTAAGAAAGAAGCTAAATCTTATTCTACTGTACATGACCCTTTTGTACTTGCATGCTTTCAGTAGATTCATACTTAAGTTCATACTTGGTTGAGACAGACCATGCTCTTTAGACAACAGTTTAATTTATAGTTAGGCCTTCTTAGCTATTTGTCAAGCTATTCGCTCATACTGGAAAAGTAATTATTAGAAATGTCAGGATCACAATTAATTACCCAGCATTGTATAGCCACCAATAATGCTTGAAGGTTTTATTTACCAGGCAGGAACTGGCAAACTGACTTCCAACCAGAATATCATTATGACAGATCTATTGTGAGAGCTCCTTTGCCAAAACTAGCAGCCTAGCTCTGACAAAGAATATGACATAAAACACTTTCAGCATTCTGATATTAATGTGTTGTTTTACTTTGATATGCCTATAGCTGCCAGTTGAAAGCATAATATTTGTTGTTGTTATTAGGGCAATGGCAATCACATTGTAAGGCTTAGAAACTGACAGAACTTTGCTGTCAAGTGTCAACTGTAAGACATGTTATAATGACAGTACTTAGCAATCTATCCAGGACTATATAAGGTTAATTGCTGCAACCTTGTTCAGTACTGGAAGTAAAGAAAACCACAATTTCAATAGCTTGGATTCCAAAGCTTTAATCAAAGTCGTAAAACTGTACACACTTCTTAACCCAGCACAGCAAAGAGCAGATCTACACAAATCACTTTAGAATCAGGCTGTTGCTGTTAAATATAAGATATCTGTATTTTAGACGCGTGGAAAACTTTTTTAAGCAACAATAAAAACACCTCCAAGAAAATGGATACATAACTTTGTTTCCCCCCACACAGTGGTATTAAATAAGAACAGAAAATTAACTTCAAGCGATTGCAAGGCACATGCATTATGAATGAACGCAAAATGGTAGCGAATGATGACATTAGGACAATATTACTTTGAAATTACATTTATGTGATTACAGGATACCTTACAGTCTACACACAACCCCTACACAAAGCCCAGATACATTCCTCTTTATTTGCTTTATCTCATTGTTTACCCAAAATAGAACCACGATGGGAAAACAGCAGTAAAATAAAATCTCAAAATTGAAACATGCTTCGGTAGTCACTAAGAGCAGCACATGCAGTTATCATTGCCAGAAGAAGCATAATGTCTTTGTTATTCATGAACCTCATACATCAGTGCCAACAAAGCTTCACAAAAGTGTAAATCACAACGCTACCCTCAAGAGAGAAATGACCAACAAACCAAATACAATCGTCCAATGACAATCGAGAATGATGGTGAGAGACATTTCTAAAGAAGGGTGGCTGTTGGTGGATGTGAGTGAATGTGCAGCAGTCCATCTCAGGAGCCCTTAACAGCGTAATCCTTTCCTCCCCAGAAATCGGAGGACTGCATAGTTATAGGTGGTGGCCACCACATACAGAAACTGGAGATGTAAAGATGAAGAAAGGGTGTGGGAGCATTGGAGAAAAGACAAGATGAAAAATGATCTTAAAATAAAGGTTCTGGCAAGATCACAAGGAATTTAATAATTAATGCAAATGTATTTAGAATTGTATTACTACAACAAAGAGCCAAAGAAAGCTGAGATAGACTGAAGAAGATCTACAATCGCAATAAGATAAAAAAACACTAGACCTTCAGAAAGCACTGGCCTAGTTTATTTTATACTAAACCAAGAATTACAGTTTGCGGGTGTTATTACTTACCAAAGCTATAAGGCCAATCCCAGCACCAGCAAATGCTGCTATGAACAAGTCATAGGTGAAATGGAACTGTAAAGAAAAATGATGAATACTAGTTACAGCATGAATGTATTACCAGAACCTCACATCTAGTAAGGATTTCATAATGATTCCACCAAGCAAGATGGGAGGGAACATTTATATATTGGAATATTGAATAGCTACATACTCACATCACTGGTTTTGCAAATGGCTGCCAAGGTCAATCCACACGCCTTGCCTGGCATGGAATTCCAAGGTAGGAGACCTTAAATAAAAACAATTTTAATTGTCTGATAATTACATTATTTTCTAGATGTATTAGAAAATATTTGTTATATTAATTAGTCACCCGACCTTACCTCGGATAAGCGGTTGAAGATGGATATATGGATGGATGTATTAGTTCAAGTTGTTTCATTGTTTCATTATCATTACTTATACAGTACATACTCTATAACTAAATGTTTTAGATGATTTCATATGTATGTATTAATACAAGGAAATACAAATAGCGGATTCAGTTTTGTGTAAATAATGTGTGTGCCTGCTTAATGTTCTCAAGCAGACCCAAGGCTCCAACCTAGCTAAACCACTTGAAGGAGAACACACCATACTGCCTGGCATCCATGCAGATCCAGGCGTGCTGATTAATGCTTGTTGTAGTCTCCGCCAGGATGTTGATGTTGTGGCAGGTCTGCGCCATGTTAAAGAAGAAGAAGACTGGGATGGCAGCGAAGGCAAACACCACCAGCCAGATGATGGCCAAGACATATGTCACAACAATAAACTGTGGAAAGAAGCAGCACGCAATACATGAAGCCCAGAAATGCACAGGCAAACTTCAGCTTGACCATAATCGTCTCATTAAAGCAAGGGTCAGCCATGATTCATGACACAAACAATGAATATCTGCATTCACAAGCCAAAAGAGACTTCCATTCAGGACCCCAACAATAAGCGAATGTGATTTTTGTCCCCCACATCCCTCCTTCCCCCTCCCCGTCCCTGTTCTCACGGTCAGGCTGAGACAGCGGCCGCATTTGGTGCTCCTGAATTCACCGAAGGTCTGCTTGACGGCACTGGTGGCGTAGAAGCCCTCGGCCAGCAGGAGGATACCATAGAGGAAGAAGAACGAGGCCAGACCATAGATCACGTACTGGAAGTACTTGATACTGAAACACAAAGTGGTGAGAAGGAGATCAACTGACGCAAAGGATTATTTGTAAAACAGGCAGCCCCCCTCGACCCATCCCCACCAACCGTCAGGGGACAAGATGGAACTGCACTCACAGAACGTTTTCGGTAAGGTTTTATATTGGTTTGACTATGAGCCGACCGGGCATCACTTCATGTCAGCACTGTCCAGTACAGAGACACTGCTAGGCTATTGGCTGATAGTACTGGTCTTACTGGGGGCAACGTTCATATTTTACCATACAAACCATGCACAGCTTCTATATGTAACTTAAAGCACTCAGAAGCACCGTGTGTGTGTGTGTGTGTGTGTGAATGTATTGAAGCGGCACTCACAAGGAAGACAAGACGGCATGGTCCTGAGCCGTGCGTGAGAAGTATGTCTCCACGAGGACCTCGGTCTGAGCCAGCCCTTCGTGCCCGCAGCCACAGAACAGCGCCATGCCTGCGAAGCACAGCAGCGTGGCCGCCAGGGACGGGTAGGGCACGGCCCCGAAGCACCGGATGCAGCAATCATAGCAACCTGAGGGGGCATAATATATCAGCACACACGCTGCACCCACCGCACATATAAGCACACAGCACATCTAAGCCACGGTGCGGAGCCCTCCCCCACCAACCCGCCCCCCTCTCACCCTGCTCCCCCCCCCTCCCCACCCGTCACCCCCTGCGGGAGCTTTGGAAGTCGCCTTGCCCAGTCAGCAAATCCATCAGCATGAACAACCTCCGACAACAGGCGTGAAAAGCAACAGAAGGAGGGGAAAAAGCGGTGAAAACAAGCAGCGGTTCCCCAGTGAAACGTCCACACAAGACCAGTCACCACTGGCTTTCACGCACTTCTTCCAGTGTAAGCTGCACTGTTGTAGCAGTAGGCATACAGCAAACATCCAAGTTGTTAATAACTGCCATTGGCAGGAATGGTAGAGAGGAAAGCACCTAGGGCTTTGCAAAGCCAAGGCTGTCTGACCGGGAACATTTGCTGGCTTTGATTCTGTGCGCCGCCACGAATGAGGTTTCCAAATGTCAACCAATGATGTAAAGCACTAGGTAGGGAACACTAGCGGTATAAAAACAAAAAACAGACGTCTCTGCCCTGTTTTTCGTCCGTATGCAGAAACTCCTCTGCGTGTGCCAATGTCTCTCTGCTCATCTCCTACTGTCTCCTACTGGTCCAGCCCTCTCTCACCACTGGGCACGGGCGTCACCAAGCCAGGCAGAGATGGTAGAAAAACACAGGCAGTTGGAGGCCCCAAGTAACAGCTTCCCTTTGTAGCTCAAGATACAATATCCTTTGTCTTTTTCATGATCAGAGAGGAACAAAGGGCAGCGATGTCAAACAAACAAAGACCACATATACAGTACAGTACGCAGAAACACACACAGTAGGCGCACACACATACACAGACGCACACACGCACACGCGCACACACGCAAACAAGCACACAACACACCATAGTTAGCACGTCTTTGGCCACCAGTATTCTCACGGCACCACTGGTGGTAATGTCACTTAGGCCAGCCTACGCCCACAGCTGTCTGAGACTGGTACCAGGGCACTATACTGTAAGTGTCAATGCGTGCGGGTTGCCAGGTCCAAGTGTTCAAGAGTGGGCGAGGGATCATTTGAAAAGATTCACAATAACAATCTCAAACCGTGAGCGTTGTTGTGATTGACAAATCCTTTTAGGAAAATGACAAATATTTGTGGTCACACATTGTAGGTATTTCACACATTCACTTGGACACATCGTTAGTCATTGTGCCTACCTTATAGCCTGACTCACAAAGACAATATTTCTTCAAATACATCACAGATGCCTGTGTCTGTGATTTTAGTAGGAGTAAGTGAATGTTTTTTTTATTTATTTTTTGTTAAGATTTGCTGTTAGACCATAAAAATGATTTTGCTGACATCTTTGCAGGCACCCACACTTCATCTGTGCTTGCAGCTGGTGTTGAAATGACTAATAGGCCATAATGACATTAATATTTGAATTCAGCAAACATCAGATAGCCAATACTAATCTTTCCCGATAAGGATGTTACAAAATTGCTTGGTAGTTTTGCATATCATTTGCATGTGAGAAGAAATGAGCAAGGCTTTCATGTAAATTCACTAACTATGCTCGATGCCACGCTTATGGGGTCCTCTGACCTATTTAACATGAATGACCTGACTTGGCCTCTCTGTAGCGAGCAGCACTGATTCCAATCTTTATGGTGATCTGAGGTTAGATGAGGTTGAAGATGACCTTTTTCTCAATTAAAACGTCAACCAATCTTAATTCTGTGCTTCTCAACACACTGAGGATAAAAAGGTTATGGCATATATGGGTAAATCCATATCCCGCCATATAAACTCAAATGTCAATATCCTTGATGCATTATTAGATTATGATAAACAAAGGTTATTAAATAAACACAAGGATTAATCACCAACCAACAGTGTCCACAATACAAGACACGATGCTTAAGGAAGAGTAAAGAGCTGGAGAGAGGGTCAAAAGTTATTAAAACTCACATTTTTGGATCACATTAATAATGTACTCAAAAAACATAAAAAATAAATATTCTGCGCACTCACCCATGTCCGGAAAGAAGTATGTTTTTTATTGAAGTTTTTGCTGGGTGGCTTTGTGACTGTGATATGAGGATATGAGAAGTTATTCCCCGCCACTCCTATATGAATCTGACTTGCGCTTTTGTCTCATCAACAATAGATAGACCCCATCTCCCCGGGTCACATCTTAAAGTCACAAAGTCCCATTTCAGCTGCCAGTGATTATTTATGGAGCCAAGGGCTCAGGGCTGAGGACAGGCCACAGGTCACAGATTCCAATAAGAACTATTGTTTGTTTATGTATTTTAGTCCTGTTGTGGCTACTTCTCATGTCAAACACATACTCATATCTCTTTAGTAATGCAAGGAACCCAGGGTGGCTGGTCAAGGCAAATATCTCCTCAAACATGCACCAATTATATATACAGTATAAGCCACAATGCAAAACCATTCATAATCCTCCACAGAAGTCAGTAAACACACTGATACTGAACTGCCCGTTTAATGACTTACATTCCAAGTCATTATTTATGTATTTGTTTATTGAAGCACAAGAAAACAGTGTTCACTACAGCACGCTGCAGTGAGAGAGCTTTTATTCTATATTCTACCTGTATTTTGTGTTTTGTGTGTACAGTAGGTCTACACCACTATATGTTGACTGCCTAAGCATTAATAATAACAAGAATATGAATTGCAGGGAGACAACATCAGTGGCTACTTTGGAGCTTAAGAGCAGCATCTTCATAGATGCCCAGAGATAAGGCAAATGCACCGACAAAGGAGCGAGATAAAGGGTTGCGTGTGGAAGTGCCAGTGACTAACATTGATGAAGTAAACTAACAAGGGGACATTGACGGTGGGGTCCAGCTGCTCCCCCTCCCCTCGTCTTTGACCTAGTTGATGTCAAAGCTGGGTTAAGTACAAAAGAGCCAGTGTGAAGCACAAGCAAAAGCATCGCTGTCCTTTTCGGCAGCCTCTCGTCATATTTGACTTGCCATTCCAATTAAAGCATCGAATGATAACTGTAACCAAATCTTTTTGGGTGTAGATTAGCTGCTATTAAAATAAATTAGAGCAATGTCATTCTGCACTGTAAGTGAAACATTTACTTTAATTTCAGTTTGTGTTCGCCTTCTCCCAAGTCAAAAATAGCATACAAGAGTAGGTTAGTATATTTCACGTTATTTAATGTGTGCATGTGATTTTTTTCAATTGCAATATCACCCTCTGACTGCTTTCTCACCTTTAGGCATTGGTGCATAAAGACACAGTCTGTCTACAGTGACCATCTGTTGGCCTATAGGGCCTACTGCTCACAAGCCATGTTCTTCAGAAAAGAAAGAGCTATGATGTAAAAAGAATATGGAAGGGTTAAGTCATCGGGCAAGTCAGTATGGATCTCCTGCTGGGCTAATTAAGAATGAATCAAGGCCTTCTCAGCTGTCTTTTTAACCTTATTAACCTTAATAATGTACTGCCAAAACACATAATGGAAAACTTAGTTGCACATTAACTCCCTTTTCAGCATTTTTCCAGCATGCTTCTTGTTTAGAAAACACAGTCCATTAAAATGACCATACTACGGTTTAATTTGTGGTTCGATTAGGCCTCCAGCATTTCAGCACCTTGGAAAGCCTACCGAACGCAAGCCTATCAGCCCATCAACAGCTGCCAGTAGGCTATAGATTAGCCGTGTTAGTCTGAATGTGAAAAGGTAAGAACAATCCAGTGTGAAATGATGGTTCACGAACAGCAATAACTGCTGACCAATGCACAGGATCAGGTAACCAAAACGTTGGTGGATGGATCCCAGATCCCACCAAGTCTGTCAGGAGTCTGCAGAGTGCTGGCCTTGTCCGATGTGACTGGGGTTTGTTTGGCTCTGGGTGTCACGAGGGCTGAACCACAAACCTCTCCTTTAATGTTTGCCGGTGGCTCGGCTCGCTGTGGTTGTCAAGGGAAGCTGTGCATTCATTTTAGTTTGAAGTGCTTGGATGATAAATGACTGCCAAGCACAATCCAGGTCATAATGTTGTTTGTGCCCATAGGGACTGTGTATTATGTAGATTTTAGGATTTAGCTGTTAACTAATCTTCTT
>JAODUG010000006.1:1634451-1646937 GCA_027564795.1 Aphredoderus sayanus
TATATATACTGTATATTGTAATTACATACATACATCTTTACGCATATATATTTAAATTGATATATTTTCTAGGTTAGCTAATCCAAAATATTCTAATATGGTAGGCAAGACGATGAAAAGTGTGAAGAAGGTACATGGAAAAAAATACTATCCAAATGTAGTTTGGCATCTTCTGTTTTATCAGCACTTACTAATATGACATATAACTTCTACAATAAAACAGAGAAATTGTGTCGCATTGTTGCATGTTTAAATAATAATGCCATGCAGGTCCCTATACTGAGTTGCACTCCATAAACAATAAATCTACTGTATAATGGGATTACACTAGCATAAAATGTCCATAAAACAAAGGCATTACATTCATATTCCAACTCGATTGTCATTGAACAACACATAACAAGCTTGTTATCCTAAGCAAACACCTAAACAGTTATTGACAAGTGTGGCCCTTAGCATGAATGTGTGCAGTTAACCAGCCTGTTCTTAAACAGATAGACATATACTGTAGTGACAAGACATTTCCGCATCAGCATTTTCTAATGAGTACAATTTGCAATTTAATAGCCTAATTTAGCAGATTCTTTTTTGCCAAGCATTTTACAGTGAGTACAATTACAAGTATTAAGGTGAACATTGGCTAAAGTGCCTGTGAGCCTACCGTATTGCCTGTGTTAAAGCACTGCACAGCATGTAAGCCTGATATGTCGTCTGTTTGTTTGTATGCATCTGTCAACAAACACGCATTTATTTCTGCTTCTCATAGCAAAAAAAACAACCTCTCACAACTGGTATTATGTTACATTTACATTCACTACAGACAATAATATGGAATTTCCAGAGATCAGGTTACAACTACAGCATCTTAAAATAGTGCCAATACCGGTGTCCTGTGTTTCTCGAATTTTACCATTAATTTATTCAATTACATATCAGGCCCCATTGCCAATTTGAGTCCTATGGCGCTGGCAATTTTTCAAAACCAATTGTGCAAACGCAAACCGCTATGGAGGCGGCTGTCTCAGTCTTCCAAAAGTTGCGTTGTGTATCAACTATCAGTGTGTAACGACAACATAAATGGGCTACATCAGGATGTAATATTTTTTCTAAAATAGCGATACCTTTTGCTGAGTCCTGGGGTGCGGGTGTGAAGTGTTAGGCCCCCAGTACCCTTGTAATTAGATGCTTCTGAATCACAACCATTTTAGAATCCAATATTTTCATGCAACGACATAGTATCAATGTAAAACCCGAGCACGTACAGTAGACATAGACATGTGCCGTAGTTCATGCGAACAATGCCTCAAAATGGGAAAATCCAGACAGAGCCTACACAGGAAAACCAAGCCACAGCCCAGATAGCCTAGACAACTGCTGTAGTCTGTAGCCAACCTTACGATGGAGACTGGCAAGATATTAAAGCTGTCTAGGACATAAATGACGAATTTATAATTTCAGCTAGATCAGATCTGCATTATCTCGGGGGGATTCGATGTAACCAAAATAACCCTCCTACATAGCCTACATTAATCATTCTGAATAAAGGTCCCCCTCGCTGAATACAAATGTATTAACTCACCTGATTTTACAAGGGATGATATTCTCTCCATCTCGATATTCCTTAGTACCATGCCCATCAATTCGGCATAGACTTGGGTAGGATATGTTTTAGCTTCAATTGGAAGCATAAAAGCTCTTCACTAATAAATTGTTAATTTTAACGTTTCTTATAAATATCCTGCTCGCAGTCCTTTGAGCGCCTTGCGCATTCACGACGCCAAGGTCAGGAGTACCAACGCTTTTAATGGAGCGCCCACCATAGAGATCTCTACGGCGCCCACTGCCAGCGCGTTTCTAGGCAACCACTGGGATACGCCAGTGCATTAAATCCATCCTTCTCGATCAATTGTACACCTAGCGCAAATACACAACATATCTTATAGCCTAATGTAGGATACAAAATAGGCAACAGGTAATAATACACATTTAGCCGCACGTATTGCAAACTACATCGTGCACATATAGGCTACTGCTGAAGAGCACAAATATTACTTTCATAATAGTTCAGTTCAGTTCTAAAGTGTTTGCCACTGTTTTACTATAATTTATTAAACCTCATAAAGCTGTGCATGTTTTTTCACGCGCACTTCAACTGCCATGCTGACTACAATAATCTATGAGCCTAAATTGCTCACATTTCCCAAGATATACAGTATGTGCCGAATACCAGTTGGCTCAGTGGCCCATGCATCCGTTGCCCAAGGTATGGCCCCTTCGACATGCTAACGAAAGGTGAATATATATATATAGAAGATATATCCACATGCAGTCTTTTGTAATTCGGTCCTTTAACCCTGAAGTCCTTCGGGTCAAAATGACCCAAACCACTAGCACTTTGTGGCAGATAGAAGGAACTAACCTAATTCTATATCTTACACAGACATATGATGTGCACTTTTGCCACAACAAGGTGTGAGTTTGTATCCCGAGGACAAAAGGAGGGTTAAAATGCACACAATAAACACAACTAGGCTACATAAAGAAATAATGAATAAATAAATACACACTCCAATGATAATTAAAAAACACACAAAATCATACGGCGCCACATGGCGCCGCCGGGTGGCCAAATACGATATAGTTACGGACAACAGGAGCGTTAATGTTACGAGAAGATTTTTTTTTTTAAATGTATATAGGCCTATTTATGTGCGCGTGTACTATACTTATGTGGACTGTGCGGGGTGTGTGGATCGAGCCCCTCATTAAAACCGTTCAATTTGTAGGTCTACCTGTTTTATCAACAATTGTGACCTATTTTGTATTCATACATAGGCCTAGTTATCGCGAAACAAATTATGCATCTTTTCTGATCAAGTGCACTCGCATTGTATGATTGGTCTGTCTCCTTTCAGCCTGGAATGTTATGCATGGTTGGGTATATAATGTGTGTGTACTTTTACAATTTGAGAAATAAGCGTGAATTCATTTTACAGACTACCACACATTTCAGGAAACGTTTGACTAGTTGCTAGCGGTTGCTGGTTGCTGGCCATGTTTCCCTGTCCCCAACACAAGCCCCGCCCCTAACTCCCGTCGTTTGGTAAAAAAAAGTTTTACTTCCGCAATTCCTGCGGCACTCCCGTGGTGCATTGCGCGAGTAAACCCGTATTATGTATTATTGCACAAATAGCAGACATACAATATTACATTTTGTAGTTTAAACCATATTTGAAGAGAGTTTAAACAGCAGATGCACTAAGAAGAAATTGACAACACAACACAAGTTCAGCTTTTGAGGAAGATGCTATCTGTGTATCAACGGAAACAAGGAGAGACGCGAGCACAGTAACAGTAGCGGGAGATCAAACATTCTAACAGAAGATTCCTCTGAGATTCATAAGATCGAGCTTTTATGTGGCCTATATGACACGCATTGGACATGGAGAAACAGAACGTGGGAAAAGAAAAGCTCAGTGTGCCCACTGATTTCACTACACCAACTGTTACAGGTACCCTTTCTAGCTAAGTTTAATACATATTTTGCTTACAAAATGCAATAATAATATGGATTCAGCAGTTCAGGTATAATAACACCCAACAACAGTAACTACTGAACCTCAGGGTTCCCACTGGTCATGGAATTTCTGTAATATCATAGGATTTTCAAAAGTCTATACCATGTAACATGATATTTTTTAGCACTGAATCATGGAATGTCAGGGAAGTTTGTTTGCAGCATGTAAACATTTTAGTTGCCATTCTGCAATATGATACTGGATGCGGTATTACATTTTGAGAGGTCTACAGTATACAAATTTTGACATTATTGGTGAGAATGTTTACATGCATAGTACCTACCTGAAATATCATTCATTTTTGTTTGCAAACCAGTTTGTTTATGCTGTCTGTCTGCCACATTTACACATACATTGTTCTGGTGGCCTGTTTTTCCATTCAATATAGATAATTGAAATTCAGATTATTAGTGAGTGGAAGTCAGAGAAAATTGAGGGAATTTGACATTTGACTTGGTGGGATATCATTTAGGAAACATGCTGAAGCCCCCATCCCACTTCACATCAAGTGTCCAGCCTTCTGGAGCACTCAGAGGTGTTCAGAGCCAAGCGACAACACCAGGATCCTGGATTACACCGGCCCTAAATCCTGCAATGCCAGTGGATCCAGTTGCCACTAATCCATGGCTTGCCATCACCCAGGCCCAACAGGAAATCCTGGATTTGCGAAAAGAAAACCAGAAGCTTATGATCATGTTACATGGAGAAAGCATAAGGGGGAGGAACCCTGAACAGACTATAGACAATAGGCAAAGGTAGAATTTTTTTTTTAACAGCATCATACGTATTTATATATACATACATACATACATTTTTGTGATTCTGTGCTGTTGTTCCTCAACCCCAGGCCTCTGGAGGGAGGGGAGCAGTGGTCCAGATGGGAGATGGACCAACGCCTGGAAGTGGAGAAGCACAAGGCGGACACCCAGAGGCTCAGAGGTCAGGTTGACGCACTGAAAGAGACTGCAGAGAGACACAGGGAGGAGGTGCGAGACAAAGAGAATTCCTTGAGCAGGTATGGAATCTATTTACATGAGCTGTTATATTACAGTATTAGAGATTTAGCTTAACCGTTTGACTGCCCCCTTACTTTGGAACCAGTGCGCTGAACCAATTATTACACTTGATGAAATGATTTAAATTATTGTGTCATCTTCTGCATTGCAGACAGAGCCGTGAAATGGAGGCAATGCTCGACGAGCTGTGTAAGGTGAAGGCAGACCTGAGCCACGTGAGAATGGAGCTCAGTCGGAATAGAGAGGAGAAGGAGAGGATCAGTTCACAGGTAGGGGTTTTGTTGATTTCCTCAACTCTAAAATCATTTTAGGGTTTGGAAATGCCCCTGGCCTTTAGTCTCTCTCCCTCTTATTTTCCTGTAAGAGCAAGGCAGGGGGTTGTCTATGGGCGGGGCATGTCTTTGCGCCCATCTGACTTTTATAAAAACATATTTTCCCAATAAGCTCCTCACTGGTTGAACTACTGCTAGAACGAGTTTGGTTGCTCTTTAAATACTCAGCCTTGTTGATCAAACACTGTGTCCTCCGGTGCAGTTTGAAAGGCTGGAGAGGGAGTCTGCTGGGGAAATTGCAAGGTTGAGGGGAGCTGTAGAGAAGAGCAGCGATGAGGCTCGAAAGTTAGCCCTGGAGGCGGACACGGTCAAGCTGCAGGCTGAGCAGGAGGCCACGCGACACGCCGCCAGTCTGGCAGAGGAGACGGCGGTCGCCCGGAGGAAACTGGAGACGGAGGTGCGCGTTGCACTGAAAGCAACTGCCATTGCAGAGAGAGACATACCCCCATCGACACATAGTTAACGTCTGTCCTCTCTAGCTGCAGAGGTTGACTAACACGTACGACATGGAGCTGGCCACTGCATGTCAGACCAACAGTGAGTTGCAGGAGAGACTTCAGTCCATGACCTCAGAAGTGCTGCAGTTGCGGAGCTCTCTGGCGGGGGTGTCTGCGGAGAGAGATGGTCTGCGCGACCAGCTAAGGTACAGCGGTTCAAGGCAGTAAAGGATATAAGGCCTGGAACTTGATGGGAAGTACACTTTTGAACACGTTTCTGAGTTCCATGGACATTTATTGGCTGGTTGTTTTGTATTTTTCAGCCAAATGGGACGGGAATTTGAGACACAATCGGCAACAATACAGAGCCTCAGAAATTACACTGGACATCTGTCCCTCGAGGGAGGAGAGAAGGAGAGATTAACTGACGTTGTAGAGGTAGACACGACATCAACAACACTGATTTAAAATCAATTCACTGTTAAGTAATGTATAAGGGAAATGGAAACTTGCTAGTTCTTCTCTGTAGTGGGGGATAAAAGAAATTGGTTGAGAGGACCAAGTACAAATTGTGGATAAGAATGCACAGTGTGTACTGGCAGTTACCCAGTTCACTCTGTGTACCCATGTAATGACAATGTATTATTTAGAGGCTGACTAAAGAGAAGGAAGCTCTCCAAACAACAACAGAGCTATTGACAGTTCGACTCAACTCTATCAATGAGATATTGACCCTTCAAGAAGAGAAAATAGTAAAGAAGGTAAGTGTTTCTGTTTAGATCCACCGTCAGTTAAAAGGAAAAAGTGTGACTACCCTGCCTTGTTAAACGGGGCCTGTGATTATCTCCATATTGGCTGGTTGAGTAGGCCCTAATTAGCTCAATGAAGCGCATATAGGCATTTGTGTGTGTGTGTGTGTGTGTGTGTGTGTGTGTGTGTGTGTGTGTGTATGTATATATATATATATAAAAAAATGTGTGTGTTTGCAGCACACTGGGCACCTCACCCTCCTGCCAACATACTTGGCTTTGTTTGTTATTTTGTCTTCTTATTTATTTTGCTAGCATGCAGCATACACCACATATATTCAGTACATGCACCTACAGATTTACACTCATTGTGTGTTTTATTCGGTAGATTAAGTTGGAGTTCTATGTTCTGTTTAGTAACAGTCTTGATAAGTCAATTACTTTGCTGCTGACCTTGTGCTTGTGTATTGTACATATCTGTTTGTCTCCATAGGCCTTGTCAGATCCGCTGCTGAAGACTGGCACTAAAGGCCTAGAAGTACTCCATCTCTGGAGAGACAAAGTGTTCAGGCTATGCATCCAGCTTCGCTCAAAGGATATTGAAATGAAAGCAGAAAAGGATAAACATCTTTCTACGGTATTGAAATGCCCCCTCGCCTCTCTAACAAAGGTTTTGCATTCAGATAAAATGAAATAAAATATGGCCATAGTCCTAGCTTCTGCTATTTAAAAGTTGTATTTAATAAAACATTTCCTATGGTGTTAATATATGCTTTTCACTATTATGTTAATGCTATTAAAAGGAAAATGTATTGCTGTGTGTCCTATTAGGCAAGCTTCTCTGTCTATCTTTATAAAATAGATACTTTATTAATATTGCATTGTGTGTCCTAGATAAGCTCCATGGAGCAGCAGCTTAAGCAGGAGCAATTCCACGCTAGTGTGCTCCAACACAGTCTGGATGACAGGATTGCAGAGCTTGACCTGGAGAAAGTCAACGGGGAGGTTAGCTTCACAGCGAATTATATATTAGCCCGGTTGTCATTGTTTGCTTATAAACAACTTCATATAATGTGAGGGGACTGTTTTGAAATGCAATGCCAAATTGAGCTGGAATGTGTGACAAAAATGTACGTTTCCTCACAGCAGATGGCACTGTTTACATGAAAGATAATCCATATCTTCAGTTAGGGCTTAAAGGGGGACAGAATGATGCAATAATGAGTTTGTGTATGTCTATGAAGACTCTGAAACAGAAATTGGCTCAGGCCCTCAAAGAGAACTCCCGGCTCAAATCATGGAGTCAGAGAGCGGAGGCTGAACTGGGAAGCCTGACAGAAGCAGTCAAGAGGTAAATCCAGTTTTACTTGAATCTCCAGGGAAGGGATCTCTTGTCAAAAGTAATTGAAACAAGCCCCCCTGCCAGTGTTGATAGATGCGTTCCAGTGTAACATATACTGTGTTTTCTTCAATCTCTCTGTCTAGATTCAGCCTGGCATTTGAGACTAAGGTGGCAGAAGTGGATGCAGCTCAAACACGTCTCAACACTTTTACCCAGAGGTTAACTTTTGCAAACAGAAGAGTGGAGACAACCCAAGGTATTTTCTGCAGGTTATTATATATTATAAAGTATATTCCAGGGGATTGCTGCCGTATTTATAGTGGTTGACTGAGGCCGTGTTTGCATTGTTTCAGGACTGCTCATGAGGAAGGTGGCACTACAGAAAGTACAGCAGACCACTAAACTAACAGAGCAGACTGACAACAGGTTTGAGGTCTTACTATGCACACATACATGTAGACATCACAACTAAATAGAATGACAAAATATGAAGTTAAACAATTGCACTTGTACACAAATACTGTAGATAAAAAAGAATCCTTTCTCTATCTCCAAAATTGTTTGCAATAATTGGTTACAAAGTTATTGCTTAACTGATTTTGGAATATACTGTAAATCAGTGCATTTCTGAAATGTGTGTGTTCCAAAGAGACAGAAAATACATTGTGGTAAAAACAGGGCTATTGGGGATCCAATCAACACAGCGAAAGTGTACATTTTGTTAGGCCCTACATTGAACAATCAATATGTATTTAGCTCATCTTGACTGTATGGGATTTTAAGGAAGTAAATGCTTATGAAGATTTGGTGTTGCAACTAAAATGTAATAACAAGAGACACACTGGGTTTACAAAATGCTGAACACCAAGGCATAAAATAAGCAGTAAAACCTATTAAGTAAGGAGATGCTCTTATCGGCTTCAACTGTGGAATTTATTTTACGTGACATAGGCTCATTTTGTGTTAATTTGCAACAAACTAAGTCCCATTAGAGGCTCATTGTTAAGCTTGTTAAGAAAGTGACTGGCTACACGACTTTCCATTTCAAAGTGCCCTGTAAAATCACTTATTCCTGTAGTAATTCCTCTCCGCCACTCTCCTGCCAGCATCAGAAACCTGCAGGCAGAGCTTAAGTTGGCCTGTGAAGAGAGAGACAAGCTTGCGCAGGAGCTCAGAAGAACCCCAGAGCTGGTGGAGAATGCCCTGTCTGATCTGAGAGAGCAGTGTGAGCATCTGATTTGACTCCCCCACACTCCATTTATGCATCAGCCACTTATCTGTGGCCCAGACTCACTTGTCACAGCACAACATTGTCTCAGCCTGTGTCTGTAATCCCTCCTTCCAGTCGAGAGTAAGGCAAGGCAGCAGCAGCTGGAGTTGGAGCGGTGCTGGCTGGAGGTCCGAGAGGCTGCGGCAGGCCGAGACGAGGCCCAGCAGCGGCTGAGGGAGGCACAGGCTCAGCTGGAGGAGGGGATGGTCGACTTGGAACAGCTTCGTTCTCAGCTGCTCAGCCAGCGGGAGCAGAGTGAACAGGGTGAGGCCAGCCTTGCTTAAAGATCAGACTTCTTTGAACTGGTTTACATTTCCCCTAAACCTTATGTGTCTATGGGAAAGAAGGATGAGCATGGATTAGCAGGCCCTAATCTCACAGCGCCCAGTCTTCACTTGTGTGAAGTCTGGAACATGGCATTGACTAACTGTGTCAAGACCTGCCTACTTGACAGAGGTATATTGCTTGACATACACGACCACCAACTACATGCCCTTGGTTTCTGCATCACGCAGTGTTCCTGAAACAATACTAGAAGAAAAACCAAAACAGATGCCATTAACTAAAAAGGCTCAGGTTACTTAACCCTCGTGATGTCCTTTTAGAAATATAGTATTTGGCCACCCGGCGGCGCCATCTGATTGTGTATGATTTTGTGTGTTTTTGAATTGGCATTGCTTTGTGTATTTATTTATAAATTAATTAATTATTTCTTTCCTGTTGTCCTCTGGTTTCAAACACACACCTTGTTGTGCCAGCAGTGCACATTATATGTGTGTGTAGAACTGGGTTTAGCGCCTTCTATCTGCCACAAAGAGCTAGTGATTTGGGTCATTTTGACCCGAGGACGTCACAAGGGATATACAAGCATTGCCTCTGAATTACATAGACCTTTGAGTGAAAATGGTAACAGCCAATGAAAATCTACTGCCTGATTTCCTGATAGCGTTGGCATGCTTACTGGTTACTGGTTATGTAACAATGACGGGTTGTAGGTAGCTGTGTCATGGCATTTCACTCAAAGGTAGGGATTCAAACTTGCAACCTGCACACCTTTAGGATGCTGCCTTGCTTTGTGGGCGATTGCTCCACATCCATCACACCTGGTCAAGAATCCACCCAGTCCCAAACGCTTTGCACTAAATGTCCCTGCGCTTCTTGTTCACTTGCAGAATGTGTAATAAATCCTCTGTGTGTGTGTGTGCGTGTGCGTGTGTGTGTGTGTGCGTGCGTGTGCGCACACAGCGCTGCAGGAAGGGGCACGCGACACAGAGAGGCGCTGTGCCGAGCAGCTGCGGGAGATGGAGGCTCAGGTCAACACAGCCCGGAGGGAGCACACCAAAGCAGGTAGGGCAACTGCTGTGGACGCCTGGCTGCCCCTTGCCTCTCAGCAGCCTCACCGCTGGCTGTGCCCCCCATCCCCACAGTGGTCACACTGAGGCAGCTGGAGCGGCAGGCATCGCGGGAGCGGGAGCAGGCGGCGGCCACGCTGCGCATGGAGAGCGAGCACGCCCAGAGGGAGCTGGAGGCTCTGAGGAGGCAAGCGAAGGAGACAGAAATGGACAAAAGCCTTCTCCTGGTGAGAGTGCCGGGTGTTTCCCTGGCTTTGTTTGTAAACCAGCGTGACGTGTAGATGTGTCTGTGACTCTACCACACCTCCCCTAAGTGATGAGTGGCTGCCACTCTTCTCTACTCCTCCCTACGCACTACTCCTTCCCTTATCTAAAGCATCATTGCAACAGTACGCTGGGGCATATGTGGTGGCGTTGAGGAGCGCCTCTTTAACCGAGTGTGTGTTTTCCCAGGCCGTCGTCCGCGAGCGAGGGCTGCTGAACGAGTTCAAGAGGGCTCGCACGGCAGCACGGCGGAGCTCCGCCGCGCTGGAGGAGAAACGCTGCAAGCCCTCGGGAGGGGCCTGTAGCGTTGGAGGAGCCCAGCCCTCGGGAGGGGCCTGTAGCGTTGGAGGAGCCCAGCCCTCGGGAGGGGCCTGTAGCGTTGGAGGAGCCCAGCCCTCGGGAGGGGCCTGTAGCGTTGGGGGAGCCCAGCCCTCGGGAGGGGCCTGTAGCGTTGGAGGAACCCAGCCCCAGCTGCCTGCCAGAGGTAACTGACCCCCCTCAGTCTGGAGCCAACCTGCTTAACCCTCCTTAAATGACCCAGTGCACTATTCTTTGTGTGCCAGTAGAGGGCGCCAACCACAACACAGACATGACGTTCCACGGTTGGCGCCCTCCGCAGGTAGTGCGTTAGAAAGCCAAGGAGAGCGGGAACCCGTCCCCCTTTATTGTGTTGGATTATATTCATTCAATGTGTTTTTCAATGCTGTGTACGGTTCTTCATGCTTTTATGTCTCTGCTCACTGCTGGCCTGTGTGTGTCTTGTTTGTTTGTGTTTGTAACAGAGACACTGCTGTCAGTGTTGGGAGACCTCCAGGCTCTCAGTGCTGCCATGGTCAACAGCTCAGAAGACTCAGCTGAGGAGGAGGGAGAGCATGGCATTGTGGGAGGTTCCACAGCCAGTCGACCCAGCTGACGCTCAATTGAGCCTTTCACTGACTTATGATTATACTCAGTAAACATGTGTTTACTTTATAGCATTAGCTATTAGAATGTGCGCCTGTGACCAGGATGGGTACCCTAGTAACTAACAATGTATTTCGTTTGAGCACAAACATGGAAATCAATAGTGTGCCTCTTAGTGAAATAAGACTGCAGTAACAAGGTGGCTGCATTATTTTTTTTAAATACAATGCTATTTCTTAAGGTTGCACCCTAATGTGATTGTCATGGATTATTATTTTTTTAAATAAATTATAGTGTATCTATACTGTTCTGTGCCTCCCCCCGAACATTAATGTCACAGATTACTCTTGTTTGCAATGGTATTATGATTCTAAAATATTTATTTTATATTGTAGAAGTTATTTTTAACAAATGGTTTTACATTTCTTAATCCACAATATGGAGGAACAGTGATGTTGCACAGAATAGTACACTGTCAGCTGCAAGAAGCTACATGACATTTACGCATGACTTGGCGTTTTAATTACATCTACTTACCCCACGGCTGCCAGATCTATATGAATTAATTTTGAAAAGTCGATATATGGTTAATTTTTCAAATGGCATTACAATTATGCTTGATAAATACAATGAACAAAGTGGTTCAACATGATGCGGAAGAGCAGCAATAGAGGAGTAAATGCGCTTAACTATCTAAATGTTTTTATAACTATAAAAACATTATTGGGAAAAGTTTTAAGTATACAGCTTCTGGCCATTTTCAATATATAGATGCACTGTGTACATTTAATTAAATGAATAATTTATTGGACCATTTAGAATTATAGATTTCTGCCAGAAAGTGCAGTTCTTTATTTTGTACCAACGTTTTTTTAACAGCAGATGGCATTGTTGTCAAATGATATTGGTGGATGATTAAGTGCACAGTGTTCAATTTGTCTCCTCACTGACAGTGTACTAACAATTTATTGCATATGATATGCAGTAGATTAAACTTTTATTTTGAATCTATACATTTAGTTAAACTCACCTAATCTTTTTACGTATATACTTAATTTATAGCAAAACGTTTTAGCAAAAGCATTTTCCTGAATGTGGGTATAAAACAAAAACAATTTGATACTCCCTTTTGGTAATAGTTTTTGGTATAGCTTGTAGATATGAGTATTTTGTGTGTGTATATATATATATATATATATATATATATATATATATATATATATATATATATTTAGACACACAC
>JAODUG010000006.1:1647037-1683562 GCA_027564795.1 Aphredoderus sayanus
CTCTCTCTCTCTCTCTCTCTCTCTCTCTCTCTCTCTCTCTCTCTCTCTCTCTCTTTCTCTCTCTCTCTCTCTCTCTCGTTGGTAATACTGTATGTGACTAAATCCTGTATCCTAACCCTATTTGAGATGTGTTTAATGCAGGTATTAATTAATTAATTAAAATCTCATAAAATCTTTATATCGTATAATACCTCAGATCTTTATATCTTATGATACCTATTGCACATTAAACGATTCACGACGCAATGGAATATCTTCTGGGGCGAAGCAGGGCTGTTCTTTATTTTACCACTTTGTGAAGCTACTGTAGCCTGTGTGCTGATGTGACAGCTCGCCCCAGGCCATTGGATGGATTGGGTGGCTAGATGGACAACTAGGAAGGTTGTGTCCATTTTGACTGAGGTCATGGAAGGAAGAGAGGGTGGGGGCAAATGCCTAAAACTACCCCCAGGCTGGGCTGACTCCACTAACAGTCAGCCCCTCACCCTGGGGATTAATAAAGTTCTGTCTTACTGTATATTAACACATAAGTCATGTTGTTTCGAGATAAAGTGAGAGACCACACAATGCATATGGATGGATATGGATACGTCCACTGTTTCTTTCTATAAGAAATATTTATGAAAGGAATATTTGCACTAACATCACATTTTTGTGTGATTTCAAAAGGATGCTGTTAAAGAAAATGTGTTTAAAAAAAATTTGCAAACACATAATGTAAATTATAGTGAATAACTTGCTTTCCACTTCCAACCCTGCTGTTGTGTCAAGAGTATTCACACATCATGCATGTTTGCATGTTTTAAATGCTTTTTATTTTTTTATACTAGGATCATATACAAATAAAGTGGCATTGGATCTACACTATGATGTCAATTCTTCCTGGAACAAAGTACTAGGTGATAAAATTCCTTTTGGACAACACTACAGTATCCTCTTCAGCCCCCTATTACTGAACTTGTATGGTGATAGTGCAGCACATAGGCTTACTGTATGTACATGTTGCATTAAAAAGTCGAAGTATAAATCAGTAGCCATTTTATGGAGATAGATTATTTCTACTATTCTGGTTTATTGTTGTGTTACATGGTCATTTACATAATACTGTACCGAGGAAGTCTACAGTATGTATCCCTCATTAGCCCACATGCACACTTTAGACTCAAGGAAGGCTGAATTGGAGCGTATTAGTTTTGAAACTATGACTCACAAATACATCAGCCCCTTCTTCCCTCTGCAGTATGAAATTACAAAATGTACTATTACAGTGATACAAATAGGAGGAATATATAATCCAAAGAAAACATGTTACTGCTGAAGATACAGTTTGATGAAAATGTGTACATGGTTTCTTTAGAGGTTGTCACAGAGTTTAATTGTTTTTGAATATGAATTATAATGCATACATACATACCATAACATTAGTAACATTAATAACAGTAAGCCCCCCAAAAACACCCACCTTTTCATACCTATCTTTTCATGTGCCTCTATGGGGCCAAAATGCTGAATAACTGGTAGATTCTTTGGTGGTCTCTGGTGTGGACTGCATCCATTTTACTGGTCTCTTTATTTGACCACTATACAATAAACAGTTGGGTCGGACATTCACATGTCACTTAAATTCAAGATGTTACATTCTCAAGTTGTAAACGGACCCCCAAGATTGGGGATCACTCGGACAACAGGAGAGATTTTCCCAAAGCGTGCCTTTTTATTATGATGTACTGACAAAAATATCAGCCTCTGCCAATGCAGCCAGAGTCCTGTCAGCTTGGATAACCTGCCCCCCATTGACAAGCATTCATCCTCAGATTTGTCATGCTATTCTCATTGGGCAATATGACACAAACACAAGAGCATTAAAAAATATAGAGAAATCCATTTTAAAAGTTGATAATCTCACGCTCACGTCTATTTTGGATTTGTTTGTATTAAAAGTTTTCTTTGTGGAAAATGCTTCCTTTGACCATCTTAGCTGTTAGCTTGTGTTGGAATTTGAATGGTTGAAGTAATATGATTTGTCAAGATGTCTTGATTCAATATGACTAATATGCATTAAACGTAATATGAATGTTTGAATGTGGCCAAACTGAGAAAAATAATACTTTGGGATTTTATTTGTACTCTTAAGTAATTATAGCTCCTGTGATGTAATTTCACAGTTTATTATCATCTCATCTGATTAAAATCTCCCTTTGGTAGTTTCAGATGTACAGGTGTAACCCAACCCTATCTCATTAAGGCTAGCCCATGTTGATGCTGCAAAATGGTGGAATTGTACTGAATAGTACACTGGGATGTGCAGTGCGTTAAAATGTGCCCACATGTCAGCATGGTAACAGAGCGACAGTGATCATTACTGACAGGCTACAAAGATGATGCTGCAGCAGAATGTTGCAGTCTTTATACAGCGCTCTTCATCATGTGCCCACAGAGCCCGCCTGCCGCTGGAAGCTGGGCTGTAGTTCACTAAATGGTACCTCACATAGTGACAACCACACACAAGGAGCTGCACAGAATAATGCACAGGAAGATCACGTCAGGATACTCAATTATTTAGACATGCCACGCGTATACAGTACATTAAAGGAACTTGCATTGTACAGTATCACATTTGTAGAGGATTTGTATCATTTTGGATCAATTCAAATTAATTAATGTATATCTGAGGGGTAAATGTGAATTTACCACACAGTTAAAAATATTGCAATATTGTTGAACACAAAATGTAACAAACTTAATGAGGCATGTGATTACAAAATGCCGTATATAAAGTATTTCTTTCTTATCAGACAACTCATTGTGATATGTGTTGCACTTGTTATCTCAGTCTCAAATGTAATATCGTGTGGAAAAACAAAACAAAAAAATGAAATTACAGTACATGCTACAATCAAATCATGATGTTAAACTGCACACCAGATAATTTCACTGTATCCAGTTGTTCGCCAAATATACGTGTCTCATGTCTTCTTGCTAGCATTTCATATAATAATATCTAAGAGGAGTTTTTCTTTACATACTAGTGTCTCACGATGCATTCCACATTCTATTTTGTGCTACAGAGAACAGGCTCCTCTACTGACTTGGCTAAAGAACATGACATCTCCATAGAGGGTTCTGTTTCTGGTCTGGGGGCTGTTTTCTGCAGTATGCAAAGCATGTGTAGGTGGAGTGTTCGCAGTGTTCCTGCTGCAGCTTAGTGGAATATTAAAGTCTATTCTTCCATACTATTCTGTAATAGCCACGGGCTCTGTCTGTTTTCTTCCCTCTGTCGTGTTGTTGGATGTATGTGGGCTGCATACACAAGTGGTTTACAGATTATGGCTAATCCAGTTTCCCTAGGAATGCCTCACATATTTCACAGCACCCCTTTGGTAATGAGTATGCGTGTGAAACTCATTTAAGGTACATTGGTATGTTGCTGTAATGTGTAAAACGGGCATTCCAGCCTGAGGCAAAATGCTCTCTCACACTTTAGTCCTTACATGACTTCTTCTCTATGTTTGGTTTGTTGAATCTTATAGAACAACAGTTCGCTAATGGATACACACAAATACATGGCTGTCCCAACATGCTGTATACTGTATTTACCATGTGTATACATTCTAGTTTAACTGGAAATGACTCAGCTGGCATTTTTGTTGCATTACCATAACTAATAATACCCTGCTGGTTGCAGATAGCTAGCCATCATTTCAACTGTCAAATATAGTATCTATATATTAGACTGCTTTAATTATTGCGATTGATTAGAAACAAAATGGGCTATTTGCTTACATTTTTGTAAGTAAAAAGTATGGTTTAAATCCTATATTTCTCATGACATGCACTACTAATTCTATCGTGAAAAAGAAATAGATTTTTTTTTCTTAATCCTGACATACATACATACATATATTCTGAATGTGTTTTATTATATACCTACATTTTAAAGTGAACTGTCACTTCAGTTCCCAGGGAGAAAACTGTCGAAGAGTTTATATAATACATACTGTGGCAACTGTGCATTAACATTTACATTTACAAGTAAATGTTATCAAGTTGATTTTGCTGCAGAAGTTGTTTACTTCATTTCAAAGCATGTCATTTATAACTTTCCTGAGATATTATCTCTTACACACGCCTCCTGCCATGATTCTAACTACAGTGGAGAATCTTTCTTGTTGCCCTTAGTTCTCCCTGGAACCCTGCGTGAAGGCAGGCTGACAGCAGCTGTATTTACATGGTCTGCCCTACCCTATTTATCTGAACACTGGGCCCTTGCCAATCCAAGCCATACAAGCTATGATAGATTTACCATCTCTCAATATGAGGGGGTTTACACTATGGAGCAGCCTTCCCCAGCTATATCTCCACCTTGCTGCGTCACCGGGTCACATGAGTGAGGTCAGGCACATTCTCACTGCCTGTTGTTGCACCTTTACAGACAGGGGACAGCAGCTACTCTGGTGGGAGAGAGAGCCTTCTGGTGGCATTCAGCTCCCCTCCATTCACTTCAGCAGCAGCAGCAGCTTAAAAAATGTTGCTTTGTTGACTGAGACCCGCAGTGCACAGTGTATGTACAGGTTTATCCTTGCAGGAGTGAGTTGTACGACTATCTCAGAGACAGTTCCTCAGCTGCTGGTTAGAGTGTAGTTGTAACGCCTTGTGTTTCTGAAAATCCTGGTGGAGTGCCAGGGCCTCTTCGTCTGCTGCATGAGAAATGAAAAGTGACAGTAAGGGATGAAAACAGTAGCTATAACAATGCAAGCTAGATCCCTCTGATAGTGAGCGAGTTTATTAGAGGAAGGAAAATATAACATCGTCAAAGAGCTCCCTCTTTTTATTCCTATGTGTTATTTAGTCCATATAGCACATAGATTCAATTGATATTCTATGAGGTATCACTCATTCACGTACGATGTGTGTTAGTATTCTGAACAGAGATGGATCCTGCAGTGTAAGAAAAAAATAAAACGCCCGTGGCTTCGATTCACCACTGCAATAAAGTAAATGATGTATATCTCTGGGTTTGCCAGTACTTGCTGCTTCATAAGCCCAGGTCTGCACTGAGGCTCTTGTGTTGTGCAGTTGGTTGTTATGCAGGCGATGTGGCTACGACGCATGGTGAATCCAACCACCCCTGACATTTTCCCTTCTCCTGATCCTCCTCGGTAGGGAAAAGGAGAGATTGTGCCAATTCATTAAACAAAAATGCCGGTCAGGTCCTGAAAAATAAATAGGCAAACAAATAATACCTGCAACACAACATATAATCTGCAACGCAACATAGAATCTGCGTAATCTGCAAGGTGAAAGCAGATGATGCACTGCTCTATTTTCGGTCGCACACCTGCATTGGTGTAGAGAATGGATAGGCGAAGAAATGCTCGTTAAGATGGAGGAAAGAAGTGGTAAGATTGAGGCACAAAGGACAAATGGAATCACAGGGTTTGTGTTGATGTAGAAGTGACATTTATTGTCATCCAGTAAACGCGCACCATAGAAATGCAAAATGTGTGCAAATAGAAAAACGATAAAAGCAAAATTGCTTAACTCTGTAACATTATAACGAGGAGTATTGAAGTTGACCTGTCACCATAAGCGGCGGTCCAATCTGGCGAGGGCAGACAGATGTCCACAAACATCGGTATATTGGGTTCACCGACCTTTACCTCCATTATTACCAACATTAACCCATGAGCAAAAACAGAATAGAGTTGAATCCCTTACACCAGCCTGGTGTTATTAAACCATTTATTACATACAGATAAAAGACTTCACCTTGTTAGACCAAGTGGCTGATGTGTGCCGCACACTGTTTAAAGCCAGGGCTCACGGGCACACAGATGCCAGTGGATACGACTTTGTTATAAATCTTTTATAGTGCGGCCCAGGCCCTCCCGTGCTCGCACATTAGCATGATCATGTTTCAGGGTATTTGTGCGTCAAGGGCTGTGGCCGATGCACTGATTTCCCCATTATGTCTAGTTGATTACCCGAGCAGTCGCGTCCAGTCCAAGGACAATTGGAGGGCACCACCGGAGCATTGCAATGGGCGGCAGACGTCCCACATGGCATGCGTTTATTCAAATGGCCTCTGTTTTACTATGCAGATTAACGGCATTGTGAGTTCTCTCACATGAATGATGAATTGTCTATTAGCATACGAAGACATGTTAAATTCTTTAGTCATGCAGTAACGATCAATAGTTAGGATCGCCTAATGATAATTGTCTTATTTGACCTTTATTTTTGTTTGTATATAAAAATAAATCTTTAGTATTATCATTACGCAGAATTTAAACTTGTTGTGCACACATGTATAATACCGGTGCAGAATTACTGTGTTCTTCCGAATGCTATGAACTCTCATGATTGAAAGGAACTACCTTCTGGAAAAGATCTCACCATTTAAATGTAAAGGCATATGATTGGACAGTATACAGTGCACGCACGCACACACACACACACACGCACGCACGCACACGCACACACGCACACACGCATGCAGTATCTGATAACGGGGAGCTGTGTCAACTCCGCTCCACCTAGCACACCTTTTGTTAACAGTATACGCCACAGCAGTTAGCCTGAGAAGGCGCTTACAGCTGCACAGAGCGAGACGTGGTTTAGTGTCCCTGACCTGAGCCTGCTCTCTGTCTGTCTGCCTGTCTGTCTATCTCACCAGTCTGCTCCCAGTTCTCCAGAGGAGTCTATGCCATATTTGGCTTCTACGACAAGAAGTCCATGAACACGCTGACCTCGTTCTGTGGGGCGCTGCACACCTCCTTCATCACGCCCAGCTTCCCCACGGACGCCGACGTGCAGTTCGTCATCCAGATGAGGCCCAGCTTACGTGGAGTCCTGCTCAGCCTCCTGGACCACTACAAGTGGGAGAAGTTTGTCTACCTTTACGACACGGAGCGAGGTACGCACTATTCACTATTCATTCCCACAAGTTATTCACGCAAGCTATTAGTAAAGAAATAACTTCATAGAAATGTATAACTGTTTTCTACTCAGCCGTAATGTTGTTGGTCAGGGGATATTCTTATGTTTACCCCTATACACAATAAAAATGCCTGGAGCCATGGGCCCACGTTATATTGGAAGTAGTGGCCAAACTTCACCAAAAACAACTCACACGATGAAATTATATTTATGGTTCATGCAATAGTTACAATATATTTACTGCTCAACAACATCATGGGTGACTAACACTTAAGAATACACATTTGGAACACAACTTTATAATATGCGATATCTGTCAGCACCTTCCTGTCTAAATAATGGAGGTGGGAACGTCTTGCGTCGTGTTAGACCATTTAATACCATGTGCTGTCACTTTCTTTAATATGAAAAGCCCTTCCTTCTAAGTGGCCTAATACCTTCTAATCTCCGCTAGTAATGGTTGTAAATAGCTTCACTGTGTGACTGAATGCTTTTCTGAGGGACAGTCAATAGCTTTTTGCTTCAGTGGGATGAGTCAAGCACAGGTGCTGCTTATTCTGTGCCGTAATATGACCCCCAGGCATTCCACCCGCTCTGTCAGACTATGACTTAACTCTAATTGGATTATATAAAGACAGGGCAGAGCATACTGTGACTTGCATAACTACTCATACAACAGGTCTAATAGGTCTACATTCACCCCTGTGGCTCATCTGGTAACAATAGAAACAAACACTAAAGTATATGTCATTACAGGTGTGTTATGGACCAGTCATACCATCTTTCTGTTTACAGCAGCAGGCACATACTGTAGGCATATTTAGTTTTGTTTTATATCCCAAAATATGTCCTAGTAAAGAATGTAGAATTCACATGAGGTTGAGGCCGGAATTTAATAAAGGTTGTTGTTTTGAAGTGTAACTGTGTTTTGACTGAATGCTGCTGAAGGGCTTGTATTCCTCTACCCCTCCCCTTACAGCCATCATAGACTCACACACAATTCTCTCTCAAGACTCAACCCCACTTGTCTCTCTATCCCAATACATGCTTTTGGGGTTCTGTGGGCATTATATTGTGGGTGATAATGTGCATACTGTGAGTTTACCTTGTCTTGTAACATGTCATGCTTTTTAGATCGAAGGACGAAGGATTCCTAAACTGAGCATATTCACGTTGACTATAAAGTGTACGTCACATTATCTCTCTTCGACCACTGGGTGTTGTATCCACACACATTAAAGGGATTTGGCCACTGGTTCTCCCAGAGCAAATTGTGAAGATGGCTTTCTTCTTGTGAAGATGGCCAATTTTCACAATAAATTGGATATGTGTGGCTTAACCACCCCCTCCCAGAAAAGAAATCCTCTTAATCCTTTGTTCAGTGGCTCACAAAGCGAATGGAAGTACTTGTGAAAAGCTCTACTTGCTCACTTTCCTACCTGACCTCATTAAGGGAGTGGGTAATACTTTCAGAACGCGGGAGCCCTCTGTACCACTGACGTGGACCAGGGCGCCTCCGGGTCTGTGACAGACT
Organism: Aphredoderus sayanus; assembly: GCA_027564795.1. Classification (NCBI taxonomy): domain Eukaryota; kingdom Metazoa; phylum Chordata; class Actinopteri; order Percopsiformes; family Aphredoderidae; genus Aphredoderus; species Aphredoderus sayanus. Next base: position 1,655,511 of record JAODUG010000006.1, read on the forward strand.
GCGGAACCTGACAGTGGGTCTGGCTGTTGAGGTTGACAGAAAGTGATTAGGAGGTTTATTGCCTCTCCTGGGCGCAATCAACCTGTCCACATGGGCGCCCTGATCCAGCCCCGCTGAAAGCTCGGCCTGACTTATGCGGTCCCTTTCCACCCTGCTGGGTCTGGGCTGGGATGCCACCATCTGTAACGCGCTGCTCATATCCGCAGCGGGACACGGTGTAAACACCGTAGTTCTGGGAGAGATCCCCACATGGTGCGCAGCTTGTGTTTGCTGAGCGCCCAGATAGCTGGCAGTCTGAGCCTCCTCCTCCCATAGTGCTGCCCTGGAGCAATATAGTCGCGTAAATGACACTTTCATCTTCATTAGGGAGGATAGACCCATCAGAAATAAAGACAATGCCTCTTAGATACCTCAATAGCTCTTAGAAAATGAGAATTAAGCGTGTCTGTGTGTGTGTGTGTCTGTGTGTGTGTGTGTGTGTGTGTGTGTGTGTGCGTGTGTGTACAATACAATATGCTTGCATGGCTACTTCGCATCCAAGCACACAAACAAAAGTAAGGCTTACTCAAGAAGCTATAGCGTGTTGTGACCTTTTGATAGACACTGTGTCTGATTCACCGCGTCTTCATGCCTCATTCCATATACTGTAAGCTAACATTGTGAGCCTGAATGTGTCCAGACATGCTCTGTGGGTCACCTGCACGTTGCACGTGACTCCAGATGCCGTTTTATTGATTTGGTTTTACATCAGCCGAGTGTCTTTCACTCTTCACTACTGCTCCCCCACTGTCGTGCTGGTTGTGTTTCAAACTGAGGCAGAGATCTGGGATAACGGACGGTAGTACCTCTGAATGTGATGTGGTGATCAGTAGGAAAGGCGTTTCAAACCAGCCGTCTTATCTACTTGACTAGTGCAAGACGCCTCCGCTCCCTGCAGTATTATGTTGCTCTGAATCAGATATTTATAACTGTTGTTAAATAATGCTCAGGCTCCTTCCCCATGGCTACACTCTACAGGAATGAGTGTTTGTTTCCTTAGTTTTCCTTTCCTTTCCTTTGCTTATTTATATTTATTTCCTTTACTTTAATGTTCTCCTACCAGCATAATCAATAAAACAGGATATGCGGTGAAAAACACGTATTGTAAATAATATCTGGGGAACCAAATTATTCACAAGTTGAATTTTTATTTAAAAAAAGGAACATATTGTGTAATCCCCTGATGTTGACTCATGTTGAAATTAGAACACAATACGTGGAAGCATTACATGTTTCCTGTCCAAGGTGGGCTTGGGGAAAAGGTTTACATTGGGAGTGTAATCAGACTAGCCTGCTGTTTGATGTCTGCTTGGCTTTGTCTCTGCAAAGAAACATCTGATTAATCACGCAGGTCTAAATAGCCTGGCTCAGCAGCCAGGCACGCAGGCTCATTAACATAGAGTGGGTGAGATGGAGAGTGGCACAAGGCATCTGCTCGCTGTGTGAGCACCTTACAGCACCTTCACTTTGAGCTTGACGCACATCAATAGGGCCAGACCCCATGCTGTGGACTACCACTGTAGTCCTCATAATACGTACGCCACCGGGGATTTCATCGCTTATCAGGCGGTCATATCAAAGATAGAGACAAGGTAGACAGAAAGCTGATGGATCCGACAAAATACTTCAAATAATTCTAATAGTATGGTTATGGGGTTGTGACTACAGCAACACCTTCTGTTGAAAATAACAATTTCTTAGAAAAAAAATACAACTAAATAAAGAGCAAATCAAAGAACACTTTCAGTGATTTCAGCAAAAAAGCAAACATAAGAGCTGGGTTTGTTCCACAAATGGCTGCATTTGTACAATATTTGACATTTCCCAAGAGCAGAAACTTGCATGTGAACAATCATGGCTCCCTGTGATTTAGTAGAAATAGCGATGCAACTATCCGCTGCTTAGAACTCACACTGTGCTATCTAAACTCAGCACATAATGATTGCTTCAGATAACTATCCTGCCCATAGGGTATTTTGTTTTAAAAGGTTAATTTACATTTAACCATGCTTATCAAGAAACCTTTAAAAAAGAACAATCCCATGGTTCCTATATGTTCCTTGAGTGGTTGTATGTCCCTGCCCCTTTCCACAGTATATACAGCTCTGAATAAAGTGTTTATGGGAGAGGTGAGTGTTTCCATGAGGTATTGACAGTTTAATTCCGCTTTAATGCATCTACATGTTGTTGAACCAAACTTCACTTCAGAGGTACGGTGCTAATTTACCATACATGCAGATTGATGGCATGCAGATGTAGTAGTATTAGATGTAGTATTATTATTAGAAAATAGAAGTATTTATTGACTGCAGAATACAAAAAGCTTTGAGTAAAAGCTGCAGTAGATTAACTAACGAAGTGAGAATTGATTGGATATTGATTTCTATTCCAAAGGCCAAATAAATGGTTACTTGTAAATGTGTGGATGCAGCATTTTCATGGAACAGATTCCCTGGGTAATGATGCATTTCATTGTAACACACAAATATACCCAAGATATTTTAATATCAAAGCACTGCTACAATGGCATTCATGTTATGAGTTCTACATCTAGGCATCTATGCCTTCGGAAAAGACACATACAAACTGAGTGGGTTATTGATGTTTGTACTACTGTATGCACTGATGATGTCATGCTCTAATGATGTCAGAGCAAATGGCAGCCATCTTTCTGCATTAGGTCCAATGGCAGACCTTCTCAGTTCTTTGTGAAGCTTCCAGTATTTATGTAACTGGGTTGGACAGGTCCATACTGTAAATAGCACTTCCCACTGCAGAAGTCAGTATTTCAGCACCACGGACAGCTCATCCACCCAGACTTTCTCTCGATTCATCTTCACAAAACACTGCTATGTTATATGTAGTTTATATCGTATCTTATATCTATATTTGTTCTTTGTTCTTTAAAGATATATAGAACATTATGCAATATCTTATGCTAATTCAATATTCAATATAGATTCTTATGTATTCTTAATAAATTAATAGTATATTAAAGAAATGCAACAAAAAGTATTGAATGAGTACTGCTTAGATGTGTTTGTATCTACTGTAGATGTACATATATGTAGATTGTTCATCAAGCTATCTAGAGACATTGCTAAAGTAAATCTACACAACATTCTCTATCCTTCTCCTCTGATGGCCATAGAGGGGTTTCCTCTCTTTTTTAGTGTTGTATCTCAAACACTTTTGAGAAGAAAGCAAACACTGTAGAGGCATAGTCTGGGGGAGATGAACGGTGGACTCAGCAAAGCCTTTGTACTTCCTCTTTCCAGAAATATATCAAGTCCCACACAGGGCCAAGCTCTGTCAGACACACCAAATGTTATTTACTTTAGAAATTTGGAGCACCCCCCCCCCTTCCCCCACACACACACACACGTTTACCAACCCCTCTATGTCTGTGACATCCAGCTTGTCACATCTAATCTGCCTAGGCCCTCGTTCGCCACATGGTTGAGTAAGGAGCCAGGTGACTAATGGAAGACTGCTCTGCTTTATTAGGCACTGTCCTGTTTATGCCTTGGCCCACTTGTCTCTGGGTCATTCAAATGCCTCCCGTCTATTTTGAGACGCTAGCTTTTAGAATAATGCGGGACTATTCGAACGGCACTCATTTTGCATTATGAAAGAGATTGATGTGATGTTCACAGTGACTGTTTTGCCCACAAGGAAATTCCATTTTTATTTGCTTTGGATATCTGCCTTTTTTTTTTTGCCTAGCCGGGATAAAAGAGCAAATTACAGTGTAGTAGCTCGCCAGTGCTCTTTCTTTATATCTGGTTCAGAGAAGATAAATATTATATATAGAAAAGAATATAATGTATTTCTGTGCTCCCCTGCAGCCCTACACACCTCTTAGTATAGACATGTTTTAACCACAACTGAATGTGTCACTTGAATTAATTTAATGTGTATGATTAAAAAACATCTCTTGTTAAACTGCATTGGTTTTAACTTGATTGTTGATCTGATTAATGGTTTGGCATGGCAATGGTGTTCCCTGCATTTTAAAGTAGGAACATATTCAGCATATTCACTATGGAGCACTGTCAGCTACGTTGGCAAATGGTCTCTAATTGGTCCCGTTCCTTTCCTTTTACTTCCTTTCATTTCCTTTCATTTTATGTTTGCTTTCCTTTATTTTTCATCTCCTTTAAAACGTGCCCTATTTGGTGTTCCAACTTTAATCCCACCATTACACTCGCTCTCAGCTCACACTTAGCTTCGTCACTGCTATTGAAGCTATAATATCATCCTTTGTAGAACCAGATGCTTTGAGATCTTTCAGAGATATCTCTGAAGCTGATTCAGACTCTTTCTCTGAACTCCTCCCGGTGGTGCGCTCAGCTTTGGGCGGCTCATCTCAATAACACAAATCTGAGCCTGCCAGAGAAATGTAAAGAGGTCACCTTCTTTGTGTGTGTGTGTGTGTGTGTGTATGGGGGGAAGTAGCGGTTGGAGGGTGTGCTGGTATGGGACAACTGAGTCACAGATGAGACAGCACAGTGAGCTCTGCAGTCATGTGAGCCATTGCCCAAGACACACAAGGCCCAGTGCTGTTACATCCACAGTGAACTCTTCCATTACGCTGTCTCCTTTCCCTTACTCTAACTGTCGGCTAGGTAGACGGCCTTGAACAATACTGGCAAAGAGAGCAAAATGCGTTGGAACATTACAGTTACTCAAAGTACATGTGCATCTTCCGCCAAGGTTTACATCTTACATATTTTATTGCTTGAAATGCATCTAAGCCTATTATGAAGCTGTCACATTTTGCATTAGGCATTTTTTGTATGTAATATAGTTATTATCTATTTATTTAAGAGGTGGACAGACTGTTTTCAGTCTGCCAGTCACAAGTCAGGTGTGAGATTACAAAAGAAAGAACTATCCAGTTGAAAACTGCTGCATCTGTTCAGCTACTGTGATAGCAGATGTCAGTAACAAAATTATTTATTTGAACTTTTCTGTTCTTCTTTTCTATACAGTGTCTACATAATGTTTCCCCATGTGTTAGTGTTTCTTGTTTGCCCATGCAGCAGGTATATTTGACTGTGAAAATGTCCTTCATCTCTGCCCTGCCCATTGGCCTCTGTGAAACGTGCCATCTGTTTACAAAGTCTGCTACTACTCCTATTTTGTCATTTTCCCACAAAGGAATACGATGCAGCAGGTTAAAGTGCTAATCTACAGTATACATGGTGCCTTTGGATGCTCTGTGACATGGCTAGGGCTTTGATATGACATTATGCGGTTAGAGTACAACAAACAAAATGTTCAGTTTATTTTTCAGACACTTTTCTGTGCAGCATTTTTTTTCCATCTCATGCATTTTTGATAGCCAGTGCACCAAAGTGTAACGTTTAAAAATGTCAAAGTCTCAAACATACAGCTTAGTGGAGCATCAAGAAATGCAGCAAAAATACAACTCACAGGGGAATCATTGGTAAATCCTCCCAAATCCTTTTCATAAGCAGCCAGTAACACGTTTAAATGTCAGGCATTACTCGGCTTAGGCTATTCAATATTATGTCTCAGGATGATACTGAGAAAAGAGCTGATGCTCTGGTGTGTGCCTTTTAATTTCCTCTGTGTCGCCTGATGCGGGCTGTGCCTCTTTCTTGTGCCCATATCTCTGGGATGATACAAGCTATACTTCTGAGTGTGTTTTAATGGAGGTGAGAGTGACAGAACCATCCCCTGTCTGTCCAAGCAGAGGGCATGTTATCTGTAACATCAGTGCTACTAATAGCGCTCAGACACGCAGGGGGGGACGGCTACATCAAAAGCCCTGTTGAATTTTCGTAACCTCCCAGAGTGTCTCGGCTATAGTGCATGCCCACCTGCTACCTCCCGAGACTGTGGGACTGCAATGCCATACTGCGGTGCTCTATGGCCATTTTGCTTTAAAGGCCATACCTAATTTGACTGCCATTTGCGGAGCACTTCTTCCTGAAGGTCACTAATGCAGGGATCGAGAGAGGATGGCTGCATTGTTGAAGACCAACAGGACATGGGGCCTATATGCTCTCTAAGGGAGAACTGGCCAGTCTAGAAACGCAAAGCAACAGTAATATAGTAATATAGTAGAACCCTAGTGATGTTGGTTAGTCCCAGCTCACTGCTAAGGATATCTGTCTAACTAATAATTCATTCTTAAATTCTTAATTTTCACTAAAAGATGGAAAATTATGACAGTATACCAATGGTGGCTAAAGGTGGCTTCACCTTTCCATGTTATAGGACGCAGGCCTGTCTTCGGACCGAAGACATGCCTCATTGCAGCCAGTATTTACATTTAGAACATAATCTGCACTGGCTCATTCAGCATCAGTAATAATATTAATCTTTTTATTGAATCAGCAAGTTTAGCCTCAGCCAGAGGAAGGGATAGCGCAGTCTTGTGCAATGTTGTTTCTGTTCGCTGAGTTTAGCCATGCAGCTACAGCTGGTTGGCTCTCATAAGGCTGTTAAAACAAGACTGTATAACAGCGCCATTCTATCTGTTATGGCCTGCTACATAATGAGTTCCTGCCACAGTGCATTAACACTAGCCCTGCACCCATCTTTTGTTCTGGCCTCTGCAAATAATGAAAATATGCTAATGCATGATTAATGTTATAAATCCATAAAGTGGTTGGTGGTTATTATTTAACTGGAGGGTGGTGAACTATTATTTACTGTGTTATTGATAGTGCTATTGTGCTATTTAATAACATTATTCGATACAGCTGTTACCCTTTTAAAGGGTCATTGCTTTCTTTATCCATGTATTTCATGACTACGCTGATTTATTATTTGGACGTAAAATGAATACCCTTTGTCCAAAATGCAAAGATACTTGTTGAAATAATTAACTTTCATCAATGTCTTTTCATTAGTCAGTCAGATGTACACAAGATATTCTGGAACTCTCTTCCATTTGATCTTTGCTCTCTCTTTTGCTCAAGAAGTAAGATTTACATTAGAATGCAAAATACTTGTTATAATTGTGTTTTATTTTTTGTCATTGTTATATAACATTTGCCTAATTGTGTTTACAGATATCCAAAAGAGTGTGCATTTCTGTAATTCAAGCCAGCCAAGTCGAGCGCTCAGATAAATGATCCAGTTACACTGGTAATTTAACGAAATTGGATTTCTTTCCAAAAGCAAATATGTCTCCACCATCCAGTTAAAACCATAATGTCTTATGAAGCTGTAGGGCTTATAAGAATGCAGAAAGAGATGGTAAAACTATATTATTTCATTGCTGAGTTTAGGCAACAAGGTAGCTTTACCAAGTTTGGTTGATGGACTAGTTCTTCTAAATACATGCAGTACGTGGTTTCTCCACCTCTCAGTTTGTCTTCCTGTACTATTAGGGAATGGAGCACTAAAGCAAACCATCGCCCATGACACAATTCTCCTCTCCCCAGGTTTTGCTATTCTCCAGGCCATCATGGAGTCTGCTGTGGCCAATAACTGGCAGGTGACAGCCCGCTCGGTGGGGAACATCGTGGACCCTGTGGAGTACAGGCGGATCATCGAGGAGATGGATCGCCGGCAGGAGAAGCGCTTCCTTATCGACTGTGAGGTGGACAGGATCAACACCATCCTGGAGCAGGTACCTCACCAGCACTCTGTGAAACTGCCCCCATGCGGATAAAACGCACCTCTCTATCACCTTCAGAGTGCCTTCATTTTGTCATTAAATAAGAAACTTTAAAAACTTTTGAGCACACCGGCTGTTCCACTCAGCTGGGTGTGGTCTAAACTATTTTTTTTACAACCTCCCCGTAAACAGACGTGCTCCCCTGGTGCTGTTTTTATTTCTTTCTCTTACTCCAGGCCTTTTTTGCATTATAATTGCCTCAGGTCTCATGCATCTCATTTGGAGGACATTGTTAAAATAGGGTGCATGGGGAACAGGTGAATTCAATTAGGAATTGTTGTTGTTGCTTTAACATTGATTGAGGTCACATAGGCTTAATCTAGCCGACAAGAAAAACAAGCCCTCTGATCTTTAGTAATCATTCTTGTGGTATTAATTCAGATGTGTTTTGTGCATGGTGGATGCACAATTAAGGAATTGTTGTGACTATAAGGGCCTGTGTCCACCAAATGCATTTTTAGCAGTGAGAGCGCCTATTTTCAATACAAACCCTATGGAGTTCAGAAACGCCGTGGGCGCTCACTGTTTTTTAGCACTGCACTCACAGCTCTTTCAGTTGAAAACAGTTAAATATTTGGAACAGCGCTGGACTCGTCAATGTCACTTTTCGCTTGTGGGCCAATTAAAATAGAGGAGGGGGCGGGACATGAGATTAACACTGTCAACAATGGTGGGGGAGAGGGTGATCCTGTCAATGACAGGACACAATTTATTTACATCATTTGAAAATGAAGTTGTGGGCACTAAAAACACGTGTGGTGGACACAGGCCCTATGTAATGGTGGTACATTAAAGGTATAGTATACACTTCTTGTCAAATTCACCAAATATATCTCCTTTCAGTCCGCTAGCTTACTCTGTGCGTGCTGAAAAAATAATCTGGTACGTCTACACAGCCCTGGCTCCGTAAATAGGAACACAAACAAAGAATCGAAAACCGCTCACAACAACAATGCCCTAGGTTTTGCAATGTTTTTCCAATGTGTGTTGCTGAGCTTCTGAGGGAGCACCCAATGGCATTGAATGGAGAGGGGTTTTTGTTTGGATTTGAGTTCTAAATTTTGAGAATGTATTGCTATATGAAAGGAATGAAAGAACATTTCTCATAAACTTTTAAGTTTACATAAATTAGCCCCAAAACAACTAATTTAATTTTGTGACGTTTTAAACCAAATTAAGGTTTTCAGTCGTCCAGTCCATTGCAATTGAACACTATGTCAATATTTCCTGACTGAATATTTGTTAGGTTGTCTTCAAGCAAGGGCTAACAGACACATGCTATCAGTTCAATCCAGCCAATAAAGTATTTACAGTGCCCTTCTATTGGGTCCGTGCAATTACACTGGGAGCCAATAAACTGCAATACATAATATTTTACAGAAAGCCTCAAGCTTTTCGGCATGGCCTTATATTATGGAATTTGTGCGTGTGTGTGTGAGGGTGTGCATGCGAGTGGCCATGCGTGCACATCCACACCATTAATCACAAGCAGCTCCTAACCTCCTGTCCTTTGCTGAGGTGTGTGTAAGGGCTGTGCCCCCTACATAATGATCTTTCATTATGTCTGGCCTGAGGACACTCTGACCTTTAGCACAGGTTTGTCTTCATTGCTGCTCACACCGCCAAGATAGTTCTTCATTGTAAATTGCCCAAAATATGTTCATTACCTAAGAGAGGTTTATTGGCTGTGTCCTTTTCATTGACATTTGTTGATGAGAGTGATGTTTTTCATCATCCTGTCCTAAGTGAGGTCAAAGAAGTGCATGACAATACCTCTGTCTGCAATCTTTTGGAGAACATTTTGACCCATGTCCATTGTCCAATGAAGTTCATAGTTTGAGATTCGTGAGCTATGAACAGCTGCACAAATGCAAATATAAACCACCATTATACCTGCAGATTGTATAATAATCATTATCATTATGTATGCTACTGATATTATTGACATCATCTCACTACCACCAATAGCATCTTGTGACCCCTTGGGATGGGTTCAGACCTCACATCTGAATATATATAAATATATATAATTTATATGTATGTATGTTTTTGCTGTGATGTCAACACTTGTTCTAATATTATTGTCGTTTAAGTAGGGCGTGCTGTGCCATTGCAGAAACAACAATGGTTCTACTATAAATAGCCTCTCCTCCCAGCCTTGAGGGAGAACGCTCTCTAAACCAATACAGAAAACAGCCATTTTGAGTACGATTCCTAGAGAACAGTGTGACGGTTTTAATCTTCTTATGCCCCACATTCATTATGTCTACCCGGTTATTTACTCACACCTTTAATGTATTTATAGCTATATTACTTTATATTAATTAATTTAATTAATTTATTTGTTATGTCAGCCATGATGTTCAGATGTGAGCTTTCATTTGTTGGTTTGCATGCTGTTAGACTGTCCCCTGCCCTGCCCTCAAGGGAGAACAGAACAGACCACTATGCTAATGTGGGGACCTAGGAAAAGACAAGCGTGATACTGTACAGCCTCCTTTCCAATGGCATCTCATCAATAATAGAGGCAGCACACACTGTAATTCTCTCCATAGGACCTGTTTGCCAATTGCTGTGGACATGCAGCCCAGTGAGTTCAATGGGACAGTGGGGGTGGGCAGGATGGAATGAAGGCTTATGGGCGAGCATTCAAAGAGGAGTGCAATGCTGGGGATGGAATCAGAGAAGGTTTGTGTGCCCAGTGGAGCACTGGAATTCCACACCATAGTATAATAGTAAAATAAGAGGATTATTTTGGCTGAAATTAAACCTGGGTGCTAGAAATCTAACCCTTGAATAGGAGTTGACGTTTGGGGATTGTAGTGTTTTTGGAAGCTTGATGCAGGGAAAAGACTTAAGTTACATTAAATAGCTTTTCACCCAGGAATCAGTTGCTGTGTTTTTGTTATTATTATAAAATACAAATGCCTTCATTGAATGAAATGAATGAAATGGAGTTCAATTTGTAAACTGTAAAAATTTTTGTCTAATGCGCGTTTTCTTTTATTTATAGCACACATAGCACTACTTTTATGTTTAATAATTTAAGGCTGCTGTTTAAATTTAACGCTCAGGCTGATAATTTTCAGATCGATTTCTCATCAAATGTCTTCCTTGTTTAGACAGAAGGGGATGGGTACATTCAGATAAATGGGCAAACAGGGCGGTTATCCACCGTAGGACGCCAGTACTAATTCAGGAGTAGGCAGATAACAAATCATTGTAACAAACACAAGCCTCCATCAATGGGAAAGCAATCAAATCGTCCTGAAGGAACTTGGGCACACATCCAGAAGTGCACATGCAGGCCTGTGGCTGCAGGCTTCTCAAGCAGAATATATTCTGGCTAGGGACTCAATCTAATGGCCTGGATGCTGTGCAAAGCTCAGCCCCCAGTGCCAAGAGCCCGGCTAGTCCAGACAGACAGACAGGATCAGGGACAACCTCCCTACTCATGCTGGTGGACATTTCTTTTACTAAAATGTTGCCTGTGGCACCATACCAGCCAAATAGGTTAGAATGGCTTTTGGTTTTTCTCCTGAAACGCACCATTGATGCTAACAGCAAGGTCCTACTTTGCAGGCTAAACTCTGTAATCAAAGGCTTTTCCCTTTTGCTGGTATAGCAACACTGACAAAATGAAGCAGGTGGTAGTTACAGCCAATGTTTTTTGTCTCTGGCACACAACTTCAATGCAAATAGTCCTCTGCCAGCATCGACTGAAACACAAACATAAAAATATTCTGTATCTGGGTAGAAGGTTGAACCACTCCTTCTGTTCAACTCCTGAAAGTCAGTCCTTATTCTTTTTACACCAATCTCACACACTGGTAGGTTTAGGCACCATCAACAAGCCTCCTTGTATTTAATGCGATCTTAATTGATTATAGCCTGAATAATTACACATCAATGGGACTAATAACAGGTGCCTGATTTATTTTGGGAACACTGATTGGGGACAACAGTGTGTAATGGCACCCAGACTATCATTTCCATTCAATGGCCATTAAAAATGCAGCAGTTGATCAATACCATTGGGGCTGGAGCTCTGTTCTCTCTTGTTGGTTGAAGTCAGGTCTCTCTCCAAACGATATGTCATTTCCTATGGTCCTGTAACCACACCAGTGTGTTAGTGACAGTAAAGCCTTTCTTCCCAGTGGTTCAGGCCACTGACTGAAAGCAATAGTATATAGTATATAAAATATTTGTGATGCTCACAGGCCTTATTACAGCAAAACACGCTGCTCTGCTGGTGGGTGTGCTTGGTGCATCTCCAAAATCAAAGATAATTTGTATATGTAAAGGTACACTATAACACTATAGGTACACTGCTTAATTTAAAATGCTGCCCCAGATGGCTGTTTATATTTTACAACACAACTTTGCACATAAGTAGCTGCAGGGGGAGAGGTATGAAAGCTTATTTAGGGGGAGTAGAGAGGATTGCCAGTCACTCAGCTCTCAGGTGCAGAATAAAAAAGTAACATTTTTGGTAATACCGGTTTCAACCACAAATGTAAGAGTGCATCTTCTTTAATCTAATTTTAAAAATGAATGACCCTCCCTGCACAACAACTAAACCCAAACATGGTTCTGTAGTTTTATATGGTAAAGCTTCAAGTCAGAACTGTCTCTTTATTACAAAAATACAATCAGGGAAATAGTCCCTATATAGTATAGGTTCATGTTACTGCTATACTGTATGCTTGCTTCTACTATATGCTTGCTGTGTTGTGGAAAAAAGGATGGGGTTGTTTGTTAATTTACTTATATGATTTGAAGATCTTCACAGAATAGGAGAAGAGCAGCATATTGGTCCTCCTCATTGAATGTCAATCACAGTGTAATTGTTCAGGAAAGTAATGGGATTTATTGCTGGAATTGCTCTGAAGATATAAACACGGGCTAGAGGACAAACCACAAGGGATCAAGGACATTTTCTCTCAAGAGACAATTGAAATATATTGAAGTACAACTAAGCAAAGGATTGTGAAGGACAGGTGTGCATATAGGACAGATTTCCGATATACAGTACTGTGCCATTCTCTTAACTAGTGAAGTGTTATTATGGCATGCCAGAATACTAGCAGTGACCTCGAGAAGGGATATGGTGGAGGAATATTACAGATATAATGACACCAAGCACAACAGCAATGCATGCCCTTGCCTCAATTATATGGTAACACTGGGAAAAAAACACTTAGGGGGAGTTCGTAAAGTAAGGGGAGGTTAAAAATATCTCTCTGGACCTTTGCTATTTCAATAGTCACAGCATCTGAAAGTACTTAACAAAACTGTGGGGGAGTTGACAAAATAAAGAAATAAATAAAATCTCCACCCCCACATGGCAGCATCTTCTGAAATTCCGTCCCCAGGAATTTCTGCCTCTTCCCACAGGGAGGGAGCGAGTAAGAACGAGAGAGGTAATTATTTTGGTATAGCCACCCACCCCTTGTGACTCTAAACAGAAAGATATGGCTAAAGATAGATTAATTGATTGATATTTTTTTTTGTGAAACCGACTAAATTTCAAACACGTGAGTTTAGTTTGACAGGGCCATACTGTAGCAGCTGCTGAAAGAGAAGTTTGCCTCCGCCCTGACCTTATTTTACATGTTGAAGTTAATAGGAAGGAACAAGCACTGTCATCAGACTCTCTCTTTATTCTCACACATACTGGGACACACACACACACACATGCAAAGTCACCCCTATAGCCTCTCTCATTCACCCACCCTCCCTTTCTTTCTCGCTCTCTCTTTCTCCCACTCTGAGTCTCTCTCTTCCTCTATTTGTCTCTCATGCTAAATCTCAAACCCAACTTCTCCAAAAAATGACAATCAAATGTGAAAAAACAAGCTCTGTGCTAAAATCCGCATTTATAAGTGCCAGATGGGGTATGGTATGTTTTGTGCATTGGTGCGCCGTAGGATAGAAATCCGGCTTTCTGATTATGAAGCAGTTGGTTCTCTGTTCATGCAGAGGCTTGCATTAATATGACGTCTGTCTTCCTCCCTCTGTCTTAAAGGTGGTTGTGCTAGGAAAAAACAGCAGAGGATACCATTACATCCTTGCCAACCTGGTAAGCACAATGAGAACCAAACACAACACAGTGTAAATGAACAGCAGTAGCTAAACATATATTCAGCAAACCAAAGCATAATGAAGTGCAATGCATTACAGTACTACACATCATACTGCAGATTTCTGCTATGTTGCATTACAGTACATCCACATGCAACACACAGTGATTAATTGGCCTGTAATTGCCAGATGGTTGTAGTGATGTCTTAACATCTTCTGTCTCCCTAACTCTCCTATACCAGTTTTGTTGCACTGGGATACCTTCATTGATTGGTTCATGAGTTGGAGCTTGCTGACCTCAGCAAATTGCCCTCATAGCTCCGCCTATCTCCACACTGTGGTCTAGATAACTAAGCATAGATAACTAAGCATTGTATTTAACCGTTCCTTCATAATTTATGTCACATTTCCTGCTGATAATTCAGTGCTTGACAAACACAAATAGCATGCAGTACCTTCAACCACGTGTGATCTTTGCTCTCAGGGTTTTTCCAATGTGAGCTTGGACAAGGTTTTCGCAGGTGGAGCCAATATTACCGGCTTCCAGATCATCAACCCAGAAAGCCCAATTGTCCAGCAATTCCTTCAGCGCTGGGAACGACTGGATGAAAGAGAATTTCCAGAGGCCAAAAACACTCCACTAAAGGTCAGCAACGCAAAGCTCGTCACACTTGCTCCTGCACTTTATTCCATGTTCAAAGATCCCTTTTTATCCAGTTTCTTCAAATATATAGTTAAACCAAAAGTCTCTTTTCTCACACATGGAAATTAGAATAAGTGCGATCATCAGGGAGACATATCTCAAACTACTAGCTGTCAACTACTTGTCATTTGTAAAATATTGCTTCATTTTACACATCTGCAGGCACCAACAACCCTTGCATACATCTTTTACATCAGTAACACTTTATTTTTTATTTTCGTACTTTCCCTGAACTATTCAACTACACTTTTTCCAACAATATGTTATGGTGGCAACGCAGTGTCAAATGTTTAGATGTGCATTAAAGTACGACTGCTTTGTGACCTCAGTATACATCTGCACTGACCCATGATGCCATACTGGTGATTGCGGAGGCTTTTCGATACCTGCGGCGCCAGCGAGTGGATGTTTCTCGTCGGGGAAGTGCCGGAGACTGCCTGGCCAACCCAGCTGTACCCTGGAGCCAAGGCATTGACATAGAGAGAGCTCTGAAGATGGTAGGAAACCAATTCAGTGAACCCACTCATCTTTGCATACTTTAACTCGTTGGCATATATAACTGCCAAAATTCATTGAATGTTCTAAATACTAAATACCCTTTTGTTAAAAGTTAACAACAAATACTTTTAGTGTACTTGAATGAGGCGAGCAAATGTAAACTGTGATCTTGGTAAAAGTAATGCCCCTAAGATGTTACTGTAATTGTCATTGCATATTGCCCTGCACGATCTATATTCAGCTCATATGATCATTTAATGCAACAATGTTGTCTTTATGGGCATAAGCAAACATGACAAATGGGAGCTGTGTTTGTGTCTGGCAGGTCCAAGTCCTGGGCATGACTGGAAACATCCAATTTGACACATTTGGTCGCAGATCCAACTACACGATCGACGTGTACGAGATGAAGTCAGTGGGTCCCAGGAGGGTGAGTATAGGGGCTGTCTGGTACAGATGTATCATTTTGGATTTTATAGAACGTTGATGTTTACATGAACAGCATTTGATGTTGATATTTGCACATTATGGGGAAAGTAACGGACAGGTGAAATGCTTGGAAGTCTTTCTAACTCAACTGCGGCATCAACAGCATAACTTTATGTATATCCACATACTGGGTTCTGACCACTGCCACCGGGCTTAAGGGGACAGACCAATAGACAAATTCAGAAGCACACACACACACACGCACATCCACCCACCACCAACGCTGACACCATGGTAGCGCAATGACCCTGAACTCTGACGAGGAGCCCACAAAAGCTGACACTGAAAAGGAAACTGGCCCCATACTGTCCATGTAGCTCAGCTCACAAGGCCTTGTAGGGCGGCCCACACATCCACGTGCATCGCCGGGCGATCTGCAGTGACAACAGAGTGAGTATCGTGACTTGAAGCACGCGCCAGGAGACGTCGAATTCTCCTCGCCTGAGCTCATTAGAGTCAAGGCAAAACTTAGAAGATCGCCAATTTAAAGTTAGCAGACACAGAAAGGTGTCGGTTTCTACTGTCACATTATGATCCGCGGATGAAGCACAAGCAGAGTGCAGTCAGATGCTTACCAGTATCAGTATTATTATTATGCTTTATTATGCTTGTTCTGCGTAGGCGCTGCTTTATGTTATGTAAGAGAACAATGGCGGAGGAGACTGGCTAGGAATAGAACACGCCTCCACAAAGTGTAGGACAGGTGAGGTGAGAACTGCCACTTCAAGCTGTTAATGTCCTTCATTAGCCAGGGTGGATGCTGTCTTCATCTGTACAGATAGAGCCTTCCAACGCGTACGTACTTGGAGGCTCTACTGTAATAATGTTGCTCTGCTTCTTGTAAATAACCGCCGAACTTTGTGTCCCTTTCAGATCGGCTACTGGAATGAGTACGAAAAATTTGTATATGTTATGGACCAGCCGGTCACCAACGAAACCTCTTCTGTGGAAAACCGAACAATTGTGGTCACTACTATTATGGTACACTTTCCAAGCAGGTTTTCAATGTTTCACCCAAAAGAATTTCTGCCACTCAAGGTCAAGGTGTCCATTGTTGCATTCTGTCCTGGGAGGGTAGAATTGTTATTTTGAGTTGCTTTCCATCCACTCACTACATGTTGAAACAGTCGATGCACAATGAGTGTTTGAACTGTATCCGTGTGGGTGTCAAAGCATTTTCAGTTTCTATATTACGGTGGCCTGTCGTAGCAGTGACATCACAATAACGGCTTTGGTAATGATAACTGTAGAAAATAGACACCATCTTATTCACATTCAGTACAGACGTAAGTAACAATCAATTTCCCTCTCATTAAGTAAACTGTCAGTGACACAAGGGACAGAGGCTACGTCTATTATAGTTTCTTTCACTGGGTCGAACAATTGAATGCTGCAAAAGTTTTTTTTATTATGTTCGATTTTATCTTTTATCTGAATGATAGCTCTGCAAGGTTCCTTTTGCATCCATTGTAACTGTTACATAATGGTCTAGACTTATGGTTAGATATTGTGTATAACTGTTAAGAAATGTAGTACCAGGTTATTTAGTAATCATTGGTCATTTTTAAATGTAAGATAAGGTATGCCTTATCTTACATTTAAAGCCATGGCCTGGCCTTCCTTCTGACTTTGCCTATTATGTGTTCATGTTAGGCAAATTCGGAACGTAAAAGTCATACTATACCATTCCAAGAGAACACATATTTAGAAAAATGTAGGTTAATGCTACGGTTGACAAATTTAAATGTCAGTATCACTGCCAGCATTTTTATAGAGACTATTACTTATTACAGTTATTAAACGTATTACAAAAATGTAGATACCTGGTCATACGGGCCATTTATACACACACTACATTTCAAAATCTATTTGAAGGGAGGAATTACAAAATTACCATATGTCTAAAAGCAAATTCCAACAGAGATTTGGAAATCGTGTACTTGCACATTTTATCTCAGAATATGCCATGAACACAGATATAAATGTTGATTCTGATAGTTTTCATACTGTATACACACATTATTATGAAGTTACATTTAGCTTGTTGAGTCTTATCAGCGCATACTAGGATAATTCTGCATGTTAAAGTATTGGCCTCTGGTGAAGTCAAGCAGGCTCTAACCCCTTCGCAAGTCACTGATATTTACTTCATGAACAGGAAAATGCCCCATTCAGTTTGCCTCTCCCTCTCTGCTGATGTAAAGCAAAATGCAACCCATGATCCATTACCTTTACCCACATAGTATGACCTGGCAGTGGGTCAGCATGAAAGGCCACATGCTGAACACCCCCTTACCCGCACCCCCTCATTCTACCCATCATCTGCTTAGCTGCTCCCACGGGCCCCCTTAGCCTTGTCACTTCACTGCATTTGGCTGTGAAACTAGGACTCCATGCCTGCTGTGACTCTGTATAGCGTTTCTCAGCCGCCGCTGCATTCTGTTACTGTGTTGTCCGTTAACCTCATTTGTGTGTGTGTGTGTGTCTGCCAAGCATGTCGCATGCGTCCGCCAATCGGAGGACTGGTGGCGACCCTAGAGGTCTGTCCACTGTGGACGGCTGTACTCTCAACACTGTGTCTGATTGACAGGAGGCTCCGTATGTGATGTACAAGAGAAACCATATGCAGCTGGAGGGTAATGAGAGATACGAAGGCTACTGTGTCGATTTAGCTTCTGAGATTGCGAAGCATGTGGGGATAAGATATAAACTGTCCATAGTCGCGGACGGCAAGTATGGTGCCAGGGATCCTGAAACCAGGACGTGGAACGGGATGGTGGGTGAACTGGTATACGGGGTAAGTGTACGCTGGCCTGGGCTGTCAATGTAGGTAGGTTGACTGTCAGGGAAGTCAGGTCTAATTCCACACGGTTTACTTAATGAATTGGCCTTGAAGCTAGAATAACTGTTGATGTAGGAATAGAAAAATAACCGTCAGCACTCTTGTACTTTGAGGAGCTGTATTTAACTAGATATTTTTTACCTGCATGAAAATTGCAGCACTGTGAGTTCTTTATCTTAGACAACAGCTTAGATAACAGACTGTAAGCTTAAATGGTTTTAACTGTATGTTCTGTGCGTATGTAAATGCTTTGCATTTTAGTGGTAATTTGTGTAGTAATATTTATTCTGAAAGATGAACCCCTGAAAAAGCTGATATGAGTATTACAAGCCCTACAAGCGGATCATCTGTGTCTTTCAATACACAATTCATATGTACAGTAAATAAACTGGTATGTAATACCAAGTAATAGAACGTTGCGATTGGCTGATGTGCATCCTAAAGCAGGCTCATCGCATGTGTTGTTTTAGATTGACACATATTTCAATCAACGTGAGGTTCAGTACTGCTCTCACCCTAAAGGTTATGGTGTGGTGCTAAGATGCTAACAGACACTAGGCCCTCTGATGAAGGTGTACCTAGCAGGCTGATTCATGCCTGTTTGCATAAGCCACACCACCTCAGCCCGGCCAACGTGTGATTCATGGAGGAGATCTGGATTAAGACACAGACAAGAGCCGCTGAGTGACTCACTTTCAGATGGCAGCGTGTCTCTATCGCTCCCGTTCAGTGTGTTCCAACTGTATGTCAGTCAGCCCCCTCCGCTACTTCCAGGAGTTTACATTTTAGATGAACTCTCAGGATCATGGCAAAGTAGTTTTCATACGTTGTATCTCCGCACTGTAAACACTCCGTTTCCAGTTTCTGCAAAATTCCCACAAATGTATCCATATTTGATGTTTAGCTAGGGCTTTGTTGACATCGTCATGCCTCCTTTTATTGAACTAACTCTTAGTGTGCCTGTTCCCATTTTCACAGAGGGCTGACATAGCCGTGGCTCCTCTGACTATTACATTGGTGCGGGAGGAAGTGATAGACTTCTCTAAGCCCTTTATGAGCCTGGGCATCTCCATTATGATAAAGAAGCCCCAAAAGTCCAAGCCCGGCGTGTTTTCCTTCCTGGACCCGCTGGCCTATGAGATCTGGATGTGCATAGTGTTCGCCTATATCGGCGTGAGCGTGGTGCTGTTCCTGGTGAGCCGGTTCAGCCCCTATGAGTGGCATCTGGACGAGAATGACGAGGCCAAAGACCCCCAGAGCCCCCCCGACCCTCCCAACGACTTTGGGATATTTAATAGCCTGTGGTTCTCCCTGGGCGCCTTCATGCAGCAAGGATGCGATATCTCGCCAAGGTTGGTCCGTCGTGTTCATTCCTACGTCACCTCACCGTCTCTCTCTCTGCATTTTATAGTCAGACCGTGTCTCCATCCTGCCATGGTGCATATATGTTATTTTGAGTTTGGCTGTTACCCACTCAACCTTGCCCCTTTCCAACACATATACACACCATCCCACGTTCTCTCCACCCGTCCTGGCCTACATTGTGTACATCCCAACCTGCATGTACGCAGTGATGCATCGCATCCACAAAATAACTCATATCCACCATGCTGAGGGCTGTAAAATGCACAGGGGTCATCACGTGTGCAAATAGCTAGCGTTCACTGTGACTCTTGGAGGGCTACCGTGTGTTTGCTGCATGTCCCATTTTACGGTCATCACCTTGGTGCATATAACGTATTCATTGTGGAGAGCACCTTCATGTTCTTCTCAGCGGCTGAAGCAGTGTAACCGCGTGCAGTGTCATGCACTTCACATGCCATCAGCATGTCTCCTCCCTTCATTCATCTGTCTCTTTATTGGATGCCCGTCATTTCCTCTCCAGGGATTATTTTAGCCTTGTCTATGACAGTGGTTGATTGTAATGCGACTAGGTCAAGAGCAATGAAGGAAAGTTCAAGGAGAGGTCTGTTATAGATTTAATCAGGCTTGTTTGAATGGGGTTTTAAAGGATTAAAGAATATATATTGAATGTGAATGCTTTTGGTAGGTATAACCAAGATGTTTGGCATGAAAGTACAAAACATCAGTACGGAAGATTTATTGTGTAGTTTTACTATTTTAAAATAATTATGTTTATGATTATTGTGTTTTATTCTAGCCCAGGAATTGTTATATGTCTAATTACGCAGATAAATGTATTTAGGAATGTGGTCCCAACGCATTTAATGATTTTCCAATTTATTGAATGGCCAAGTAGTCAAGAAAGCTCCGTTAGAGAATACTGCTGTTGTCAAGGCAAGGCTGTTTTATTGCTTACGAAAACAAAACTAATGCCAATGTTGTTATGGTATAATATGGTACTTATAACAGTCACGCATGGACTGGCAACTAAATACTATTCACTGTAATTCAACTGTAATGTGCCCATACTGTTCACCGATGTGGTAACATATTCTCCTTCAAGTAAATAATAAGTACAAAAAAAAAAAATCAAATCCATACCAAATCTGAGAATCATCAAATGAATGGTTTAACCAATAGTTACGCAGTGTTTGTTTTCTGGTTGAAGGGGAGTGAAGTGGGGGAGTATTTGTCTGACAAAGACGTATGATCCATTATAGTCCCCCTGGCCTGAATAAAATGGAGCGCGACAGTCTCGTAGCACTTGAACCACAGACGGTTCATTCCCTCTCTTGTCTAAATCATTTACATTTGATGAATTTGTTCTTGCAGCTCGTACATTTGGACATAAGTGTGCGTGTTATTGGGCGAGGGGTGGTAATGGGAGGGGGGCACACTTTTGGACACGTTTTTAGCAAAGACAAAGGTTTGATAGTTATTTTGAGTATGTTAACTTTGTTTGTGATTGTTTTGTAATGAAATAATTATGATATAATTGTTATTTCAAGACTTCGGACTGTGAAGTCAATGTAAAAAGCTTTAGTTAAAAGCATACAGTGCTTAAAAAGTCATTCTTAAGATTACTGTACCCTCTTGTATACTCTTGTACACTCAGCTAATATAAAACTTAATTTCTGTTCATAAGTACAGCCATTCCAGTGAATATTGAAATAATGTAGTATATTAATCCAAAGGGCTATGGCATTGCATCGAAGGAATCCTTGACTGAGTTTTTATTAAGGAGTTTCTCTTGGCTTGCAATTTCAAAACGATGATAATCATGTTTCAGTAAGTCTAATGTCCACAATTCCAGCTGAGTGGGCAAGAGGCCTGCACTAGCATCGAGCAGATATCAGCCCTCAGTTGCTGTTAGACAAGAATGATGCAGCCCACACGCAATAAACCTCTGTGAATAGCTAGTTGTAAGATATGGGAATGTTCTAGAGTTCTTATCGCAGCACACTGGCCTAGCATAGACACAGATGTGGTATAAACCCACATTGCACCGAAATGTGATATTTACATAATTGTCCTTTCAGGCTTGATACAGGTGTGCAACTATAGTCATATTTGATATACTGTATTTAAAGCTTCACTGGGTTTCTGATATGTGTGCGGCAGTGTGTGGGATTAGCAAATTAAGACTGTCTTCCCTTAAGAAGATAGTTTGCCTTGTTTCTTATAAAACCTTATGAAACATGCAACGAGTTTCAATGTTGATTTCTAGTCTCAAGTGTATACAGAGGTGTTGCGCTGATCTGGAGGGTTTGGTGATGTGGCCACAGTGCGTTGGCTGGAGCACCCCACTCTCATGTCTCTCGGGTCTGTCGTGTTTGCCAACTGTTTCAGGTCTCTGTCGGGACGCATTGTCGGAGGAGTGTGGTGGTTCTTCACCCTCATCATCATCTCCTCCTACACAGCCAACCTGGCGGCTTTCCTCACCGTGGAGAGGATGGTGTCTCCTATAGAGAGCGCCGAGGACCTGGCCAAGCAGACGGAGATTGCCTATGGGACTTTAGACTCAGGCTCTACTAAAGAGTTCTTTAGGGTGAGTGTCCTAGTTACAGTAACTATGATTCATTCTACAGCTCTGTAAGAATATATATATATATATATATATATATATATATATATATATATATATATTCATCATTCAAAGGGGAACCATGTCTGCTAAAAGTCCACCAGCAGCCGGAAATAAACTCAATTTAATCTCCCAGGTAAAAATGGAAAACAATACATTAAATTATGTCTGTGCTTCATCTAACAGGGTATTTGACCAGTCAGATATCTGGGTCTAGAACACTCAGTGAAGACTTTAGAAATTAGTTGAATTATGTAGTTTTATTTAGTTTTTACATACTGCAGGGGAGGGTCTTTTCAATTAGAAATTGAGAACAGAACATGTTAGTAGTCTAAACAGGGCAAAATAAAACATATCCCTTATGGTAGATGAAGATGAAAATGGAAGACACACAGTAACTGAAGAGGGAAAGACTGAGAAGTGCTTTCTAATGATTCTGGATGTAAAAGATCTCTTGTGAAAATGACACAAGCGAGCATTAGCAGTGTCTGTTTCAGGCCATTCAACCAGAAGATGTTCTTGAAACAGAACAAAGGCAAGATCCTCATCATCGAATTTAAGTGCAGTAAGGTCATTTGTAACACTCAGTGAGTTACATTTACCAGTTCTGATATGTATAAAATATGAAATTATTCAGTAATGACCTCAGTCGAGAAGAACATATGTATGTGCTTATATTTGGTCAATTTAGTGTGATTCTCAGCGATAAAAGTAGTTTTAGTAAGTGGTTGTGCTGATTCGTGAATTGTTTGGCAGGATTACAGTGGTGAGAACTCCTGCACCAACTGACAGGTGTGTAATTACTTCATAATGAAGGATACATTTCCTCCCTCTGAACTGGAAATGTCACTGCTGAGCAGCCAGTCTAGACAATTCATTATATTAGATAGAGTGTAGAAAAAAAATCAGGGAAGTTATAGAAACCTTCTTAGACTAATACAGGGGAAAGATGTGACTGTTAGTCTGTGTCACATAACCATAGGGAGATAGATATGACGTGGTCATTTCATCTGGCTCCACATTATGTTATCTGACACTCATCAGATTTACCTCAGGTTTCAATACAGGCTCTACACTTATGCTGGCCTGTGAAGCTGTGAAAGCCTGCTGTATATTGGTCTTCAGTTTGACTAAACATAAACTTGTATATCCTATTGTCTAAATGTGATTAACTAAGATGTCATATTTGATGTGTGTGCTTGTCACAGAATTACTGACTAGTTTTTTCTAATACACTGGCCAATTTAGATAGGCCCTCATTTTCAAAGCAATTTTTTAAAATGCCGTGTCTTTCAGTGCTATGCATAGAGAATGCTAAGCCTTTTCTGAGTGACAGCGTTTATGTTTTATGTCTCCTAATGTCCTGAATAGAACGTGTTTTGTAATCTCTATGTTCAGTAGGCACTGATTGAGCAGTCAAGTGCAGTAAGTGCTATATGCTGAATGCATCAAATAAATAAGAAATGTAAGTTAAAATGTAAGCTATGAATATATGAAAATTCCAGTCTGAAAGGGAAGATAATGATTCTCATGGCGGCTGCAGCTAGATAGCCGCCCCTAACTGACAAGCGCATTTTCATGTAGCCCAGAAGGGAAACACTGTTATCACCCAGTGAGACCTGTCATTAACTGTTATTGTCATTTACCATTGTTTACAAGAACACTCTCTTTCAGCTCGAATCCATAATCAACTACATCTCTGTGCATTCTAGTGGATTCTTTATATTGTTGCACTCTCCACAGGGCCTCCGTGGTTTGTCAATGTATCCTGATGTTTGCTCAATGTGATGTCAGAGCTCATCACACAAAACCACTTAACACATTGTACAAACTCAGTGCACCGATTTCACTGATGATCAGAGCTCCAAGACTGTTATGTCATCAAGTGACTAACTCAACTGAATACAACATGTTTTGACTACCTGTATTAAGCAGGAACTGACTAAACCCCTCAACGAAGATGTTCATTAGGGTTTTTTAATATATGTTTTATCCCCAGCGTTATTGCCAACATTGTTTTTTATAAGAATATTTACTCAGACAAGGTGCAAATTCCTACTCCCCAGCCTGTACAAGGCCGTCCATCAACAGACATTTGGGATTAGAAAAACTTCCACGGTAAAGTTTCCTCTGTAGTACTCATCTCCCTCCCAGCCTAGCAGAAGGTCACATTAACCTAGTTTAATGAAGCCTCCATATTTGTCCTTCTATTGTAGACAGCTGTGTACCCCGGCTCCCTGGTGACCAGCGATCAGCCTCTCACTGGCCATTTTTAGCAGCGTACAGAGTGTCAGGGCAGCAGGGCTCACGGTATCCGCCTGCTGTTCCAGGAGGCACAGAGCCTCATAGATGAGAGCTAGGGCCCACAATTAATACGCAGGGTGTATAGTGTGCCCACAGTGGAATTATATACCTTTTATCCTGTACTTAAGCTGTACAGTACTGTACATAATTGGATTATAGATAATAACCTATACAATATTATAATGAATTCATTATGTAAACAATAGTATGACCGTCATTAAGTATAAATCAATACAAGTTATATTTTTTCATTTTGTTGTATTCAATGGATTGCTTAATGTACTGTAGCTTTTAGAATTCAAAGGCAAGCAGTGTAATCCTTGCAGAGAGGAGAAAATTGAGAGATGAATTCAGGGATGTGCTGTCTGCTTAGGCCTGGCCTAAGTAGATTACTGGGAAAATGTTGAACAGAGCATTTAAGGCAGCCATGTGTTTAACTTGTTAAAACAACTATAAAGGTCTAAAAGTGTGTTATTTGTGTGTGTCTGTGTTTGCTAATCCTGTACATTAATGAAGTGCTTGTTCTTTCGCATAGCTCCAACACCACTTAAAGATGAGAAACACAACATTTCCAGTTATTGCATCACCAAAGTTGTGCTGTTGTATTTACTTGATTAAAGGCGCTGCTCGAGGGAGAGGTTAAGACTGGAATTTGCATGTTGTCCATCTTCTATTTGCCATACAAAAGAAACTCATACTCAGCTTGTGATTGTGTACTGCATATAAACCGTAATTAAACACTGTATAGTTACAGTATGTTGCCACACTTATTTCTAAGAATACTGTTTTGGTCTCTCTGTCCCCTCAAAACGCAGCGCTCCAAAATAGCAGTTTATGAGAAGATGTGGTCGTACATGAAATCGGCTGAACCCTCCGTGTTCGCCAAGACCACGCCCGATGGGGTCGCCCGCGTGCGAAAGTCCAAGGGGAAGTTCGCCTTCCTCCTGGAGTCCACCATGAACGAGTACATAGAGCAGCGGAAGCCCTGCGACACCATGAAAGTGGGCGGTAACCTCGACTCTAAGGGCTATGGCGTGGCCACGCCCAAAGGCTCCGCATTAGGGTAGGTGGGATATTATAACAAGGTCCTCCATGTTGTTATAGTATTCCATCCACCCTGACGTCTCCTTTTGACACACTCTTCTTCCTCACTGCTCAGTTAGGATTCATTAATCAGTCAACCGTATTATAAACAAACAAACAAACAACTGTAGTACAGATATTCAGCCATTTTCTATTCTGTTCAATCTGGTTTGTGTCTGTGTGGTTGTTTTCTTCTTTCTCTTAAGGACCGTGCTATTGGTATATTAGCCACACTTACTAACGCCATCTGAATGTTGGTGTGCGCCCCCTACCCCTCCCCATCTTGTTTGTTTGGTTTCTTTTCTCCAGAACCCCCACCCCTGTCTTTGTGGTGCCCTCTGGCAGTATTGCATTGCTTCTAATTTACCTTTAAAACCCATCGCTTTACTTAGCGTGCTACTTAACCGCTAGCTGGTCTGACAGTGGTGATGAATGTGAACTTGCATGCTGGATGTTGTCGTCTCGTCCTCTCAATGACAGAATGTCCCCACTTCAGTTCTGAGCAGTGTTTTCCCTCCATGCCACCTCTTGAATATTTAACACTTTCTTTGCTCTTCAAAAAAAAAAGAAAAAAAAAAAGCTTCTTACCCCCCTTCCAACAGTGAAAAACCAATTTGTCCTTTCCGTGCTCCCTCCTTCTTCAACCATTGATATAAATTGGTATTACTTAACTATTCATTAATTATCTACAGTATATTAGATTTCTCACGGACCTGTTCATTTTCTTACAAGTTATGTTTTATCGTTTCAAGAAATGCTGTTAACCTGGCAGTGTTAAAACTGAATGAGCAAGGCCTCTTGGACAAATTGAAAAACAAATGGTGGTACGACAAGGGAGAGTGCGGCAGCGGGGGAGGTGACTCTAAGGTCAGCCTCAATGTCACCAAAGTCGGGTATCCTAGCGCAGAGTAATCGGCAAGGCTGACACCACTGACTATAGGCTTAACCACAGTGCCGGTTACTGCACCGTAGCTGTTTGTTTTGGACTTTATCCTGCAATTGAGATCAACCTGGGAACCCTTAGTTGGCTAATTGAAGAAAAACACCAATTATAATTCACTATAGAGGAATGATGTAATAGAGAAAAGCAGACTACTGCAGTAGCGGAAGAGGGATACTTTCTCCAGAGGCTTCTTCTAAGTGGTTTGGCCTGTGGTTAAAAAAGGCAGGCCCACATTTCATCTGCTTTTTCTATCTACATGCCAACAGATAGGACTGTAGCCTAAGGATGTTTCACATATTTGGTAACCATATATGCACTCTCCAACGTGCCGGCGAGGGGGACAGCGTGGTCTTGAGGGGACTAAGCATTTCAGGCAAACGTGAGAATTCTAATGACAAAGAGACACCTAACAGTCTAAACTCTTGTCTGACACCAGTATTCTCTCACTCCATATAATAAGACTCTCACCCCGACAGATGCCTTTAACTGGTCTTAAGCCAAGGCCAGTTAAAGTCTTTCCATGGCCACTCCTGTCCTGTGAAACCCTTCAGTGGTGGAGTATGGGACCAGGGGCCCCATTTCATTCCAAACATGGATTGTTTTTAATATGAACACATTTAACCTTCATTCAACAGAGTTGTGCAGATATATGCCATCCACAGTATAAATGACATGTAAGCTATTTCTATGTACGTGAATAATCTCCAATTACCCTTATCTTAAATTGAATTGATCCAGGCTTTACTGTTTTTTCGGAAGTGTTCTATGTCCAAAACACTGCAGGTATGAGATGTGTATATTTTAGATGTACACACATCAATCAATAGAAGGTAAGATTCAGGTTTTTGCACATAATGGCACCCACATATTCTCCAAGATAAATCAGATTGTACATGTCTTCCTATAAATGAGGCCCCTGATCTTGTGTAGCAGTCACCAGGGCACAGTAACAGCCCGACCGCGGAGCCATCGTTGCCTCTGCTTTTCAGCTTGCATCGCAAGCACAGTACACTTGGCATATTGTGAAAGATGACACAGGCTCACTTTGCTGTTCTTGACTCCAGTCATCCATTCCTGAGTAAGCAGGAGATAGATGCTGCTGGTAAAGCAACACAAAGGAGCTGTCTGTTCATCCTAGCAGTATGCCTCGATTTCTCAGTAGACAGAGAATAAGATTAGCAATGTTACACTCTTAACACCTGGCTGCCACATTTCTTTGTCTTATTTCATTCACAGAAATGCAATGATTGTAATTTAACATTTGGGTCAAATATATTGTATGTAATAACCACTGAGAGGAAATGATAATTTAAGCAATCTAAAGTGAAGGACATTTTGATCCGTTTAACCCTCGTAATGTACTCAGAAATCTCGGATTTGGCCACACGCTGGCGCCATCTGATGGTGTATGATTTGTAT